>CM065642.1:3018794-3546872 GCA_033220585.1 Dipteronia sinensis
TCTTTTTTAGCCTAATTAACTAATTAAATTAAACAAAAAAGCTTAGGCCCAATAACTTGTCATTGTTATTGTGAGACTACATCACAACAGTATTTAAAACAATTTGGTTTGTTTCGCGTTGCTGACTTTCCTACTCTGTTTTGCTTTTCAATGTCTATTTTATTCTAATTTAATACCAAAAAAAAAAAAAACAAATCAAGAAGAATGTTAGCTAATCTTGATGGTAGTAGTATAATTAGTAAATTTGCATTTCAGAAAGCAAGAAAAATAGAAATGTAAACAGTGTCTTGTTTTTATATTTTTAGATACGATAAATTTTTTTTATTTTAATTTATATGGATTACATTGTATTTGGTAAATGAATATTTTTTTTATGTTAATAATAATAATTTTATATAGGGCTCTGATATTTGTTAATATCATAAAACCGTTCGTACTCCAAAATGTCTGAAGACGGCCTGCCACCATTTATCATTCCTGGGAAATATTAGAATGTGACGGTAATCTAGCTCTGAAGATTTCAATGGACAAAGTTACCCACCTCCTGACTTGAGAGTATTACTCAACCAGTCCAAGCCCTCAAAGAGGCCTTCACCTTTTATAGCACAAGTTTTAAAGATGGCCAACTGACGGCTTTTGATCTTATGCAACTCCAAGGCGTCTGTCACAGCAGCATCATCAAGTGCACCCGGGAGATCCTGCTTGTTTGCAAAAATAAGGACAACTGCACCTTTCAGTTCTTCCTCCTCCAAAATCGCATGGAATTCTTCTTTGGCTACAAGAATTCTATCAGTGTCACTTGAATCAACAACATATATCACTGCTTGAGTATTTGGGAAATAGCACCTCCAGTATGGCCTGATGCTTGTCTGTCCACCCAAATCCCAAACTTGAAATTTGATGTTGTTATACTGTACGGTTTCTACATTGAACCCGATTGTTGGAATTGTGGACACTACTTCACCCATTTGAAGCCGACAGAGGATGGTGGTTTTTCTGGCATTGTCGAGGCCGAGGACGAGGATTCGAGCTTCTCTGTTGCCGAAAAGTGAAGAGAACATGCGAGTAAACAAAATCCCCATTTTTTTTTTAAATTTGTTTGTTGTAAATGATAAAGATTATACTTGGGAGTTGGGATCGGGTTTATACATTATAATTCATTTTTTGTGTCGTCGCTCGTCATTATCATAGTAACTGTAATTGAAAGAAAATGAATGGTACGTGTTGGTCGGCAAGAGAACCATGAATTGTTGGATATATCAAATATTATGATTTCATATTACATATATATATATATATATATATATATTTTTTACTTTCAAAAAAAAAAATTATTACTTTTTTTTTTTTCGATATATGATTCATATCATGTGTGAAGGATAAGTGTATAGCTGATACAAGAACACAGCTGTTGCTTCTGATATATCAAAGCCAGTCACTGATCCTATTAATATCGGTGTGTCAAATGGTGGTGTGATCAGAAGATCTTTACCACACTTCCGCAATACATCAAGGGTTAAAAATCGATCTCAAGAATGTACCTTAGCTGTACATCAGAGCTTGTAAAATACACAGATCAATGGTTGAGGTTTAGTATGTATTAAGCGCCAAAATCAGTTATTATCAGAGTCAAGTTTGTTATCAACAAGCTGACTTGGCAAGTTGATTGGCTCTCCTTAATTCCAGGAAAGTTAGTTAGAAACATCAAAAAATTATGATCTTAGAATTGTATATAAACACTGTATACGTTGATCATTGTATTAAAAAGACTCACAAAAAACAGATATGCTCTGTTTTTAGAATTTCATGAATATAGTCACAAAAGCTTCTTGAAAGCATTTTATCAAACATCTTCAATTCAACTTCATTCTTCATTTCTCACATCATGTATTCATGTGTTGTGTATATACAATACCAAAATCCAAATCCACTTGAGCTTTTGTACAACATAATTATCTGTCACTTAAATTTATAGGGTATATAGGAAATTCTTCTACTTTCATCTAACTCACTTGGGTTTTGCTTTTGATCTGCTATGAATCATCACAGATTCAAACTAAGCTGGTTCTTTTTTCTTTGATGAAATTTGAGTTCCTTCGGTTTGAATAGAATTTGGTATTTATTTTCATTTGCAAATAAATAGCTTTTTATATCTCTTATTATAAGAAACAATAAATTTTATATACTGATTGTCAAAGTAGAACGATTTAGTACTTATTTCTATTTAAATTTTAAAAATCAGTAATAAGATGAGTTCAGGGACGAAGCAATGAAAGGGTCCGCGGGGGCTATGGCCCCTCAACCTCTCAAAAAATACATTTTTAGTCCTTATAGTTAATTTAAAAAAATTCCTATACTTCTCTAAAATGAAAGTTACAGAGTCGGGTCCCTCAAACTTGACGAAATTTAAAATTCTTACTTTATCCATGGATGAGTTGATGGAGGTCTTGAGGTCTATCTTAAATTTCGCATGAAAAGAATACAAATGCAAAGTTCTAAACTCTTTGGTATTCTTAATTTAACTCCTAAAACATGTAAATTCTCGGTGTCTCAAAACCTCGCTGTGATATGTGTAAAGAGTAAAGATTAAAATAAAGTAATAAAAAGCAGCTAGAAAGTTAAGAATATAAAAAGGATTTTATTATATTGGCAAGTTAAAAAAGAAAGTTGAGATCATGAGAGCTAACTCCAATGGTATCATCAAAAGTAGGAGAGTAATCAAAATTTGATTATTTATTCAAAAAACACTCTACAATAGAGTTACTAAAATTTAGCAATTGTAATTATCAATAATCAAATTTGATAATTGACTTTCAATCATCAAATACAAACTTTATCAAAAATAACTGTTGTAGTAATTTTATTCTTTCTCTCTCATATGTGGCTTTTTTTTCTTTCTTTTTCTCTGATCACATTTGTATCTCATCATTGTTTCGATCAAAAAAATTTCAATTAGGTAAAATTCGTCTCTTCATTACGAATAGATCAATACCCATATCATATACTTTCTCTCGTCTTTTATAATTTCTTTTTTTTTACCCTGTTCAATAGCAATGTATTCAAGTATATGGTCCTTCAACAGGTATTTACTGTATGAAATAAAAATGAGCGGGAACAGTGAAATAAAAATGAGTGGGAACAGTGAAAAAAATTTGGCAGGAATAGATTTTTGATTTAAATAAATTAGATTTTTGATATAGATAATTATACTATTGTGAACTACACAATCATCAAATTTAGTAATCCTTGAAAACAATCATCAAATGCTGAGGTGGTAACTTTTGATGATCCAAATTTGCTTATATCATTGGAGATGCTCTGAGACTCATAACAATCACATGACTTCATCACATCATATTCAATTTTGCATCGTGTACTTTTGTCCTTAATTTCTGTTGTAGTAATATTAATAATAAGCTATAGTATAGGTCTTGTTGTATTTGATAATTTAATTTGCCATTTATACTGCGTAGCATACTATATATACTACATATATTTGATTGATTTATCCACATTTCATTCCTGTCAAACCTACCACCGCTCAAATACTACCGCTCCAATATGGTTAAATGGTAATTAAAAACGCTCATTGATTAGCCCGTCAATTAGTGGTGTAAATATGGGCCGGGCTTGGAGGGCCCGGTACGGCCGGCCTGTCAAGGATGGCGGGCCGTGCTTGGCACGGCCCGCAACTGAGGCGGGCCGTGCCAGGTACGGCCCCCATTCTTGTTACGTGCCGGGTCAAGGGTTCAGGTACTGCGTGCCGGCCCGGTACGGCGTGCCAGGTCCAACGGTTGGCACGTTGAATTTTTTTTTTTTTTTTTTTTATAAATATAATGGTTGTTTTTTAAAAAAAATAACCGTTGGCTGACGTCAGCCAACAGTTATTTTTTAAAAAAACTATAAAAATTGCAATTTGCCCCTTCAATTCGTGTGTTTTATATTTTTACCAACTTTTCTAATTTTTCTATAAATATTCCCACACATTCCACTTTTCATTCACTTTCTCTAATTCTTTCACACTCTCCATTCTCAAACTTTTTATACAATTTCAATTATTCTTAATTTCATTCTTACTCTCTCTCTACTATTCTACACTACTAATATACTATTATAATACTTTATTAGTAATTTACTATTATTTTACTATTATTCTCTAATCTCTCCACCAAGACACCAAAGTTCAAACTTCAAAGGTACATTTTTATTTAAGTGTTATTATTTAATTTTATATTTGAAATTTAATATGCTTGTTTAGTTAGTAAATTTATCATTTTATGTTTATATCAGTTATTAATTTTATTTATTTAGTAAATTTATCATTTTTATGTGTAGGTGTTAATTTTAATTTTTGTTTTTAGTAAATTAAACAATTTATTTTTAGTACTTAATTTTAATATATTTTGTTAGTAAAATATTCATTTTATGTGTAGGAGTTAATTTTAATATATGTTTTTAGTAAAAAAATCATTTTATGTGTAGGAGTTAATTTTAATATATTTTTTTAGTAAAAAAATCATTTTTATGTGTAGGAGTTAATTTTACTATATTTTGTTAGTAAAATAATCATTGTATGTGTAGGAGTTAATTTTAATATATATTTTTAGTAAAATAATCATTTTATGTGTAAGAGTTAATTTTAATATATTTTTAATTTTTTTAGTAAAATAATCATTTTATGTGTAGGAGTTAATTTTAATATATTTTTTTAGTAAAATAATCATTTTATGTGTATGAGGTTATTTTAATATATTTTTAATTTTTTTAGTAAAATAATCATTTTATGTGTAGGAGTCAATTTTAATATATATTTTTAGTAAAAAAATCATTTTTATGTGTACGAGTTAATTTTAATATATTTTGTTAGTAAAATAATCATTTTTATGTGTATGAGTTAATTTGAATATATTTTTTTAGTAAAATAATCATTGTATGTGTAGGAGTTAATTTTAATATATATTTTTAGTAAAATAATCATTTTATGTGTAAGAGTTAATTTTAATATATTTTTAATTTTTTTAGTAAAATAATCATTTTATGTGTAGGAGTTAATTTTAATATATTTTTTTAGTAAAATAATCATTTTATGTGTATGAGGTTATTTTAATATATTTTTAATTTTTTTAGTAAAATAATCATTTTATGTGTAGGAGTCAATTTTAATATATATTTTTAGTAAAAAAATCATTTTTATGTGTACGAGTTAATTTTAATATATTTTGTTAGTAAAATAATCATTTTTATGTGTAGGAGTTAATTTGAATATATTTTTTTAGTAAAATAATCATTTTATGTGTAGGAGTTAATTTTAAAATATTTTTTTAGTAAAAAAATCATTTTTATGTGTAGGAGTTAATTTTAATATATTTTGTTAGTAAAATAATCATTGTATGTCGATGAGGGTTCCGGCAGTAACCAGGTCCAGCACTAGGTTGTACATGTACATTTACTTGTAATACGATTGCACTCTTTTTCCCTTACCAAGTTTTTATCCCACTGGGTTTTCTTGGTAAGGTTTTTAATGGGGCAATCATGTAAATATGTAATACTGAAAGTCCGAAATAAATAAAGAATTCTTCATTTCGTATTTTTATCTACTTTTATTTTCTTTCATGTTTTATCTTTATTTATTCTTTGAATTAATTCATTAAATAAAATAATAAATGTATCTATAATCTATTATTATAAGCATTTTTTTTATTATACTAAAATAATATTATATAAAAAATTTTTTTTTTAAAAATATGGACCGGTCCATTTGACCCACGTGCCTGTCCGGCACGACACGGAGGGGCCGTGCCGGGCCCTTATTTAGGAAAACGGGCCGGGGGCCGTACTGATGTGGGCCGGGCCTGCCCCCTTTTACACCACTACCGTCAATTAATATCACAACATGTTGAGTTTTGTAAGTGCTATATATATATATATATATATATATATATATATATAAAGCGTGTAAGAGTTGATATTGATCACACGATGTTGAAGAGTTAGTTGATATTAGTTATTAATTAACTAAATCTGTCCACCTGGCAAGACTATCTAAGGTGTCCAATAGTTAGTGAGGTTGTTATATATTCTTCACCATTTCATTGGTGGGGTGCACGGATTTTCTTTTTCCACAAAAGAAAAGGCTAGCGGTAAAAATTTATGTACTTAATTTGGTTTCTATTTAAATTTTCTTGTTACGAAGAATGAATTGCCGGTCAGGGAAAAAAAATATATATATATATAACATTTTTTTATTATTAGTTCGAACTGATATAAGATATATCAGTTACTTAAATGTGGGTCATTGGATTTAAATGCTTTGACTTGACTGCAAGTACTTGTCAAAACATATTTTAAATCCAATGGTTCATATATAAAGAACTAATATATCTTATATCAGTTTGAACTTACAATAAAAATACTATATATATATATATATATATATATATATATATATATATGTCCTATACCGTAAGGAGTACACATGCAATGGACCAACCAACCTCTAAAGTAGAACAACAAACAATCAGTCAAAGTTTGTCATCTCCTTGACTCCTTTTTCTTCTTCACTTGTTTTCTTTCTGTCTAATTTCAATTCAACGGTACCACTCTCCACACAAATTAAAGGAATTGAAACACAGGTTGGTTTCTCTTCGATCTATATTTGATATTTTTCAAAAAAAAAAAAAACTATATGAATTACCAAATAAAAATTTTGAACTTCTAGTTCTATCTCTTCTATATTTGATATTTTTCAAAAATTACATGGATGATATCCAAGGTATTGATAAATGATAACCATATGTTTTGTACCATTGCTTTTAGTAATAATAGATCCCCTTGTCACCATGAGACCTTGATGTCGGAACCATTACATGATATACAATAACAGGTAGCGTCAAACCAATAGTATCTTCATAATTTATATTTTCAAAACTAGAAAATGATAAATATTCATATCAAATTCTTCAATGCAAAAATATGAAGTTTAAAAGTGAAACAATTGTAACAATACAAATCATACCAAAAAAAAAAAGTAAGACTGAAATATTTCAATTCTAAAGTGAATTAACTTGTTTATTATCAAAATTAATAACAACTCGTCACATATTCATTTGAGAATGTAACATACTTAATAAATCTACCTCATCACGATCAAATAAAGTTACAATCTCTTTGTTGAACAATTTGGTTCCAGTATCATTACAATTATCAGAACCATCAATACAATAAGCGAGTTTACCATTTGCTTCTACATAATCTCCCTTTTCAAAACTAGGAATTCCGTATGTTTTTATATGATAGCTACATGTATCAAATTCGTCCATGCAAAATATTATATTCATTTTCAAAACCGGATCATTGGCGTTTTTTCCGGTTTTGATGAAGAGCGACTTTAACCCAATAGCTCTTTCATATACTATATATCCAGGGAGATCCTTGTTAAACTTTTTAAATCGGTTGTAGTTCTGCTATGAGGATCTCCCTCTAGAATAGATATGTACGTATATGGAAAGTCTGTTCCTTTATAAAACTTTTTGACAAGTACCGCATCATTGTTAACTTTTGCTGTGGTTGACAAATAAAAGATGAACGACAATGAAGAGCATAAGAAAATGAAGATAAAAAAGGTTGGATTCGCCATTTTAATTTTCTAGAGGACTTACAAAAACTCTAGTTTAATTTTATCTTTTTGGAAGCTGCGATTTTTTTTTGAATGGCGAATTTAATTACGCAAGCGGCAAAATCGTTGCAAGGAAACAAGGGGAAAACACAAAGCCAACACGGCTAACATGCCGCAATGCCATAGAACACAACCCAAAACACTGCCCATAACGAAAACAAAACAAAGGGCTCAGAAATCAACCCAAACAACAAAAACAACAAACAAAACAAAGCCAAACTAAGCCAACCAAAAGAGATGGAAACACACCTACATAGAGAGCAACATAACAACCCAAAGACCCACAACCCTCATTGACTTCCACTTCTCACGCTGCTATGAAACAAACACATCATCCAACGCATTGAAATCGAAACCATGAGCCCCACTTCTAGTTTTTATAAGTCAACTTGTCACGCTGCTATGAAACAAACACATCATCCAACGCATTGAAATCGAAACCATGAGCCCCACTTCTAGTCTTTATACGGTGAGATCTTGAAGAAAAAAAAATTCTTATTATTCCGCCTTCCAACAGGCGGGCACGAAGAATCCGTAGAATTTCCCACCTTACATTTCCGAACAAAAGGTTCCAAACCTCCGAGATCAACGAAAAGATCTATAGCTGAACTACCAAAATTAACCCTCTTTGGATCTTTTTCTTCTTCAAATTTAAAATAAACCACTTGGTTGCCATAAATACTCACGCCCCCACACGACCCATCTTTCGAACCGAAAACCTTAACACTCCGCCTATTAGCCAGATCACTCTCAACACTACCCAAAGAAGCCACCATAATATTATCAATATTAACAGTTTTACCACCTTGCCCATCACAAGACCCCACCACATTAACACTTCTATCACTTTGCCCAACACAAGACCCCACAATATTAACACTTCTACCACTATGCCCAACACCAGACCCCACAACCCTTTCAATTGAATTAAAAGAGTCCAAATTACACTTCCCCACCGAACCAAACTCTTCCCTCTCCTCTCTCTTTATGGTATCCCCATCTTTGGTGCCAACAACCCCATTTACTTTACCTAGCTTAACATTGTCCTTTTTGAAACTCTCACCTATGAGCTGATCTCTTTTCTCTCCCATTATTTGTCTTCTTCCTTTATATCTTTCCATACTTTTCATGATAACAACCTTGAACAAATTAAGAGTTTGTTATCTATGCTTCTCCATATTGAGGTAATTTATAGGGAAATACATGAGTGAGAATCAAGGAAATGATTCTTCTATAATCAATACAATGATCTCTTATAATCAAGCTCATTGTCAACTACACTAATCAAGCAATCAATCAGTCAACTATACAATCTAATTGATTATATTCTAACACCCCCCTCCTCAAGTTCGTGCATGGATGTCACTCATGCCCAACTTGCTAATTGAGTCATGAAAGTTCCTTCCATTAATAGCGTTTGTGAGGATATCTGCAAGTTGGTCCTTACTTGGTACATATGGAAACTCAATTATCTTCTATTTTATCTTCTCTTTGATAAAGAATCCATCAATCTCCACATGTTTGGTACGATCATCTTGGACATGATTATTGGCAATCTGAGCCGAAGCTTTATTATCACAATATAGCTTCATGCTACCGTTTGGGTGAAATCCTAAATTGCCCAACAAGTTCTTCAACCACAACAATTCAGTAATTCATTGGGCAATCCCTCAGAATTCTGCCTCAGCATTAAATCGTGATACCACAGTCTGTTTCTTATTCCTCCAAGTGACTAGGTTACCTCCTACAAAGGTGAAATAACTAGAAGTATATCTCCGATCACTAGCATTCCCAGCCCAATCAGCATCCGTGTATCCCTTGATATCTAGGTGTCCATTTTTAGAGAACATTAATCCTCTGCCAGGAGATCCTTTTAGGTACCTTAAAATTCGAACGACTGCATCCATGTGATTCTCCAAGGGAGCGTGTATAAATTGGCTTACCACACTCACTGCATATACAATATTAGGACGAGTATGCGATAAGTAGATGAGCTTACCAACAAGCATCTGATATCTTTCTTTGTTTGTTGCGGCTTGATCAGGGTGATCTGGACATTCACAATACTTGTGGTTTTGATCTATAGGAGTATCTACTGGTTTGCTAGTAAGCATCCCAGTTTCTGTAAGTAGATCAAGAACATATTTTCTCTGACTGAGGAAAATCCCATGTTTTGATCGGGCTACCTTAATTCCCAAGAAGTACCTTAATACCCCTAAGTCTTTCATTTCGAACTCTGTAGCCAAGTGACTTTGGAGATTAATCATCTCCAGATCATCGTTTCCTTTAACAATCATATCGTCAACATAGACGATCAGTATAGTGATCTTGTCACCCTTACGTTTGAAGAATAAGGTGTAATCCGAGTTACTTTGATGGTATCCGAATCTCTTCATAGACATATTGAATCGCCTAAACTAGGCTCTATGTGATTGTTTCAATCCGTATAGAGCCCTTTTCAGCTTACCTACTTTTCCAGTTTGAGACTCGAAACCAGAAGGGAGTTCCATATAGACTTCTTCACTAAGTTCCCCATGTAGGAAAGCATTCTTCGCATCTAACTGTTTCAATAGCCAATCCAAGTTCGGTGTTAGTGATAAAAGTACCCTAACAGTGTTTAACTTGGCTACTGGAGCAAACGTCTCCTGGTAATCAACCTCATAAGTCTGAGTATACCCTTTGGCGACCAATCTAGCCTTGTACCTTTCAATTGAACCATCAGCTCTATGCTTAATGGTATATACCCATCGACACCCAACAGTCTTCTTTCCATTCGGTAGATTCACAACCTCTCAAGTGTAGTTTTTCTGTAGCGCCTCCATATCTTCTTTCATGGCTTGTACCCATTTCTGGTCAGTCAGGGCATCCTGCAATTTACTAGAAATAGATACAAAGGATAACTGATATGCAAACGTTTTTCAAAAATTCTATGAGTTGAGGTGTAATCAGTAATGGAATAAAAAGTTTTAATACCTACCGAAGGCTGTTCAGAAGGGAAGTCAAACCGTTCAGGTGGTCTATATTCTCGACCAGGATCTCGTCGAGTGGGTAAACTGGGGACATGATCTGTATGATTTTCACTAGACAAGTCACTAGCTAAAGTAGAGAGTTCAAGAATTACCTCGGAAGCATTTTCCACCTCAGAGTCTAATTGATGAACTAGTGCCGAAGAAGGGAAAGTAAGGGGTTGTGCCATCTGTATGGGAACTAACTTCTTATGTTTCTCTTTCCCTTTATTACGCCTTTCATACACTTTCCAAGTTGGTTCTGTCCTTTTAGGAATCTTTCTTTTTTCTTCAGGAGATTGACTTGTTTCTTCAGAAGATAGATTTACGGGCAAACTAATACTGTTTGTAGGAGACTCGAACAAACTAATTGGCAAACTAATAGGTATACCATTGTCTACCGTAGAAGACTTCTCTTCTTGGTTCGAGTTCCCCCTTGAAGAGGAGTCTCCAAGGCAAAGTATGCCTCATTTTCCCAAAACGTAACATCCTACGAAACAAACACCCTACGGGAAGGAGGATGGTAACACTTGTACCCATTTTGTGAGCTATAATACCCTATAAAGACACACTTAAGAGCACATGAGTCTAACTTTCCTCAATGAGGAGTATGAATATGTACATATCTACACATCCAAAGACTCGAGGAAGAATATGTAAGGCAGAGTTAACATCACATAAATGAGACAAAGATTGTAGTGGAGTTTGAAAAAACAAAACACTGGATGACATGCAATTAATGAGATATGCAGCAGATAATACAACATCACCCCAAAAATATTTAGGCATATGCATTTCAAGTAGTAAAGATCGTACAACCTCTACGAGATGACAATTTTTACGCTTGGCTGTGCCATTTTGTTGTGGAGTATGTGCACAAGATGTTTGGTGGAGAATACCGTTTTGTAAATAAAAGGTCTTGAAATTATGATTGAGATATTCACCACCATTATCAGAGCGTAAAACTTGAATTTTCTTATGAAAATGTGTGTAGATCATGTGATAAAATTTTTGAAAAACATCACATACAT
Organism: Dipteronia sinensis; assembly: GCA_033220585.1. NCBI lineage: Eukaryota > Viridiplantae > Streptophyta > Magnoliopsida > Sapindales > Sapindaceae > Dipteronia > Dipteronia sinensis. The sequence continues at coordinate 3,030,506 of CM065642.1, forward strand.
CACTTTTATTTTTTAAAAGGAAAATCCAAGTCATACGTGTGCAGTCATCAATAAATGTAACAAACCAACACATACTAGATACAGACACAACATTAGAGGGACCCCATACATCAGAATGGACAAGAGAAAATGACATAGAGCTCCTATTATTATTACTAGAAGGAAAAACAGTGCGATGATGTTTTGACAAAACACATGTTTCACATTGAAAATTATTTTGACCAGTAAACGAGGATGGAAATAAAAACTTAAGGTACCCAAATGAACAATTTCCTAAGCGTCTATGCTAAAGATAGATATTACTTTCCTTATCAGAGTTGACTTGTACTACTCTATGAGGTTGGCTAGATGAGTGTGAAGAGCCCGGAATACTATCTATTGTAAAGTAGTACAACCTCCTTTTTTTCCTACCAGTTCCAATCGTCTCCTTGATATGAATGTCCTGAAACACACAATGAGTAAGCCAAAAGGTGACAGTGCAGTTAAGAGATTTAATGATCTCACTGATAGAAAGTAAGTTATTAGATAAGGTAGGGACATGTAAAACAGACGACATGTGTAAAGATGGAGTTAATGATAGAGATCCTGCCCTATTAACCGGGGTGGGTGTACCATCAGTATATGACACACTACATGTTTTGGTTGAACTATGATGATTAAATTTTCGAGAATCAAAAGTCATATGATCTGTTGCACCAGAATCAATTATCCAAGTATTATTACTAGAAATTGTAGAAGTACTGAAAGCAGAATGAAATGTACCTGAGTTGGACATCGTAGTAGCAGAAGCAAAAGAATAGAAAATACCCGGAGAGTTTTGGCAGCGGAACAGTAAATCCAGAATTTGGCATTGAAACAGTAAATCAGTAACAGAGAGGAAACTTAAAAATTTGTTTTAGGCTCTGATACCATGAACAAATTAAGAGTTTGTTATCTATTCTTCTCCATATAGATGTAATTTATAGGAAAATATATGAGTGAGAATCAAGGAAATGAGTCTCCTATAATCAAGGAAATGATTCTCCTATAATCAATACAATGATCTCTTATAATCAAGCTAATTGTCAACTACACTAATCAAGCAATCAATTACAGTAATTAAGCAATCAATCAGTCAACTATACAATCTAATTGATTATATTCTAACAAACCTCACCTACCTCTTGCTTTCTAGCCTCCTCATCACGTGTTTCAGCCTCATCAGACCTTAGCAACTCAACTAACCCATCTAAAGCCTTTATGTCTTCATTTTTGAGTTGTCTAATATCGGAACCAACTTCCAAGGCAGCATCGAAATTACCTTTTTCCAACAACGACTTAGAATTTGAATTTGAATTTGAATTTGAATTAGAAGCAATACTCATTCTCAAACCCAGAAAATCAGAAAGCCACAAGATGTCCACTAGAGCCGGATCTTCTTCTACCCTAACCTCAATAGAAAATGTGCCAACCATCACCTTAATTCTATTAGAGCAAGAACGATTGTGAGGGATCAGAACAAGGACTCTACCTCTGTCTAATCTCCTTCTATGAACGCAGTCCTCATCAACCATTAGAGGTTCCCTAAGCATCCACCCTAATTTCATGAAGAAAGAATGACACCAAACATTTAAAGGGACACCTCTACAGTCCAACCAAAGCAACCTTGCTTAAGGAACCAGAGAATTACACCACCTGAGCATAGAAGAAAAACAATCCTCCTAAAAAAATTTATTTGAAACAAAGGCCTCCCTATCCTCTTTAGACTCAAAGCACTAGACAATACTGATGTCACCTAAATACACAGAGGAGAAAGAGAAACCCCTCAAGCTCAACCTATGGTTCACAGAAGACACATTAGCAAATTTTTTAAGAACTCCCACTGCACACTTGTTTATCCAGTTATCATTGTAGATATTGCTATCCCAAGACATAGATAGTATCTTCTTCTTCACCTCCGAACCATGTTCTTGAATATCATTTTCGAGACCATTAACCACCTCAACAAAAGATCGAGAACTATGGTTAAAGCACCCAACCTCTTGAGATCGACCTCTTTTGCCTCCTGCACCCAGCCTATCATCTTCCGATGTAGAAAGACCCCGTCTTACTGTTGTCGATAGACCCCTTCTTGTCGGTGCTAGCCTTCGAATGTTCCAGCCCACCAACGCCATTTTTGCTGAGATTGGCCACCCAAAAACAAACCTCCCATTCGCCTTTTTCGCCACCCTACTTCACCCGTCGATTCAAATCGGATGAATACAAAGCAACTCTTATGAGAACTATTCTTGGAAAATAAGAAAACATCTCTCACTTTACCAAAAGACTTGAAAAATCCCCATAAACAAACCAAATCCACGGAAGGATTCAGATTATCAACAAAAATTGAAAAGAGATTTTCCCTAAAATCCTTTCCCACTTTATGCCTGGAAAGTAGAGAGAATCTCTCACTAACTTTCTCTCTCATCGACATAAGTCACTGATTGTCAGTGTGCTTAACAATTGGGGCATAATCAAATTTGTCCACGTATGGAAGCTGTGATTATTTATAAAGATTTAGATAATTCACCTTTTATATGTATGTATATATATATATATATAATCTCTCGTGAGGGATCCTTTATTTTAATATAAAATAAGGATCGTCTTGAAATCCATCTATTTTAATAAATTTTGATCTGTTTTTTAAATTAACTATCTATTTATTAAAAATTAATTATTCTGTTCAAAGTTTTTTTTTAATCTCCGATTAATAAAAAACCCGAAAATCATAAAATGTTGATATAAAAGCTAAACGAAAAAAAAATTGTTCAGAAAAAAAACAAAAAAAAAACATAGAGAGAGAAGGAGATTTTTGTCGAGTATCTGAGATTAGAGTGTTTGGTTTTTGTTTTTGTTTAAGGGGGTGTATTGGATTAAGATTTTAATAGACAATTTTGGGGTGTTGGGATTTTATGGATTTGTATGATTTTAAAGACAATTAAGATTATATGTACTAGCTAGACTTTTAGAATTCTAAAAGAGTCTTTGGACTTTATCTATAGACTATTGAGATTATCCAGACTTTATTTATAGACTATTAAGATTTGTTCATAGGAATATTGTGTCAGATAAATGTGTTTGGTTACACATAATTTTTTTTTACATTAAACAATGATTATAAATTTTGTTTTCACAATCTTCTTGAATTCAAGTTCCATTCTCTTCGTCTTCCACCTCCTTACCCACACCATTTTCCCCACCGGTCCACCACCCACTCTCTCTTCCCAAGTCTCCACCACCCACTCTTTGATCATTATCTTCCCCACCCACTTTCAATTTTCTAATTAAAAAGCCAAAAAGGCTACAATATGAAAGCAATAGGCCAAGCCAACAAAGAGAGAAGCAAAGGAAGCAAAACAATAGACCATTCTGAAGAAAAGCAACGACAGCAAACATGCTGCAACCCAGATCTTCACCAATTTTGTTTTTAGGTGATGGTAGATTTGTGATGAAGATCTGATAGGGTATGAAAGTTGAGGAAGCTGAAAATTTGTGATGAACATCTGATGAGAATTGCAGAGCAGATTTGAGAAGTAAGAAAGTTTGGAAAGTATTTTCGGAGAGGGCGAAACAATTTTGAGGTCTAACTATTTATACAAATCACTAAAAAAGTCTGGATCCTACAAATCTTGATCCCAATCCATACCACTAAACAATTTAATGCCTCTTAAATACCACAAGACTTTTAGAAAATCTTAAAAGTCTTGATCGAATACCACAAAGCTTATCTAACTGGTTAAAAAGTCTCAATCCAATACAAATTAACCCCCCCTAATACAAGTAGACAATTTGATGCCTCTTAAAAATCTGGATCCAATACCACAAGACTTTTAAAAAATCTTTAAAATCCTGATCGAATACCACAAGACTTATCTAACTGGTTAAAAAGTCTCAATCCAATACCAATAGGCTTTTACTTCTAAAAATATACAATTTTGAACCAATACCAACAACCCCCCCCCCCCCCCCCCAGTTTGGTTCAAAACTAAAGGGATAAAAAAACAAATTGTAACAAATGGTTTCTTGTAGGGCCGTCTCCAGACAGTTTGCCATTTAATGATATTAACAAAAATCGGACCCTATATAAAATTATAACAATGCTTGGGTACTGACTAGTTAGTACTCAAAATATTGACCTCACCAATTAAAGCGTAACACGTGGCCTTTTTTCTTTTACTTTTTACATTTATCTCACAAATTGGGTCACAGACTATACTATCATTGATTGGGTCAGTATTTTGGGTACTGACTGGTCAGTACCCGAGTATTGTTCTAAAAATTATTATCATTAAAGAAAGGTTAGCAATTCAATTGGATTAGGTTAGCAAAGAAAGGTTAGCAAATAAAGTGGACTCCAACGGAATCACGGAGAGAGTGGGTGGCGATTTTGACTAGGTTAACAAAGAAATGTTAGCAATTCAATTGGACTCTCTTTAAAAAAAAACGAATTCAATTGGACTCTCAAATGATGTAAAACTAAGTTTGATTTGTTAGAATCAATTGATATTTGATGTTTACTTCTATTAAATTGAATTAGATATGGATAATTGGATCTTATTAAAAAAAAAAAACCAAAACAATGTTTGAAATTGGGTTATTCTTATACTAAAATAAATTGGATCTAACAGCCCAAAAAAAGAAGAAGCAGATTGACCATTTGGGGCCCTAGCAAAATGTTGGGTTTGCTGCCCCTGGGTCGGCCTTGATTTCTTGAGGCCAAGTGTTTTGATAACTGAGATCCAAGTTTTTTTTTTCTCCATGTAAATTAAGACACGTCATCGTTTTTTCTTTGCTACTTGAATAGGGTTGGAGGATACTTTTTAATATCCCTTCACGAAAAACTCTAAAATTCAACATAGTGAGATGATTTTAGCTTGGAAAGAGGAGTCTTCTTCCCATTTTTTTATTTATTTATTTCGAGTTAGGGAGATTTGGCCAACTACCATCTCTCTAGTTCAAGTATATTTTTTTAAGTTTTTATTATTGGTATGATTCGAACCGCTAATTTATGAGTCATTTAATCAAACCTCAAACGCGTCCGTTTACCGACTGAGCTACGCTACTGGAGGCTTCATGAAGTCCTTCATTTTATATAGATAACTTATTTAATTGATGTAAAATGAAAAGTCACCCTAAATATTCATTGCACTCATTAATAGTTGATAAAAGGGTGCTGATATTGACACTCATAAAACTTATTAGTACACCTATATTTTATCAAAAATTTTAATTATAAAAATACCATAATAGAAATTTATCAATAAAGACAAATTACTTTAATTAAAAATAAATCAAATACTATATACACTCATTAATTACATTCATATTTTCAACTATATTTCTTTATTAAAAAATTTCCCTTTAAAAAAAAACTTATGATAAACCCTAATTAAACTCTAATTTTATTTCAAGTATCAAACTTTCTCATCATCACATGATTATCATATTGTTTTTGTCTTTCTTTTATGTATAATGAACTCTATCAATAAACAAACAAATATATATATATATATATATATATATATTTAAGATAGCCGTAGAAATCAATAAGTTTTTTTTTAAGATAGTTGTATAAATAAGAGAATTCCGGATTGAAAATCTCGACCCCATATACGGTTTCACATATTCCCTTTTATAAGACTCCTACATTCGAAATATTTCCAAAAGTAAATTAGACCATCATTAAAAGATGATTTGATTCCAAAAATAATATGATTTTTTTTTATAAATTGGATGTGATAATAATTTAAGAGTGTTTATAAATAATATGTATTAAAATTAATATATTTATTTCAATGAGGATACTTTTGGCATTAAGATGGATGTCTATAGTAATATTTATTTTTAAAATTTTAGATATGGGTGTACATATAAAAATGGGTGTACTAATACCTTTTATGAGTGTCAATCTCCGCACCCTTGAAAAAATTGATCGAATTAATGATCCATCTATTTAATTGAAATCTATGTACATTGAACTCCTTAATAATTATCATTCCATGTGATAAGATGGGGTTGAATTTGTGGTAAAGCCCCTCACACCCACACTACGAGATTATGGATTCGAGTATCTATCTCCTCATAAAATCTCAAATTATTATAATATTTAAAAAATGTATATCATTCCATGCATACTCTCAATTAATAATGACAAACTTACAATTTCAAGGAACTTGAGAACTTCAAAAGCCTCAATTATATCAATAAATAATTTGGTACTCTATTTCTATATAACGTGACACTCATCAAAGTCTAATTCGAGTCTCTCCCTCTCCCCGTAAATTTACAATTTCCCATAAACGTTAAGAATTTGATCAATGATCATCCATAGTAAGAATGCAGCACTTATTTCTTCTCCCAAAATTTAAAAAGCAAAAGCGAATTTCAATAGTCAAAAAGAATGTGTTAAAGCTAACAAAACAGACAATAGAGGTTAGTGCTACTTTTGATTTTGTTTTGTCTTCAATTATTTTTTTTCCTTTTTTCAATCTGAGAAATACCGCGTCAACTAGTAGTCAATAATCAATTAATATTGACCTATTGATACTGTTTTAAAGTCAATATTCCTGCTTCATATGTGAAATGGAAAGTGAAGTCACTGGTCGCTAGTATGTGGGGGTGTGCGGAGTCCATTTTTGCTCCCCCACATGGGGGAGCATTACCCCATCCTTAAAACATGACATGTGTTTAGAGAGGGATAATTTATAGATTTTGGATAAAATTACCTCTCTTAGGGCACATCAATTACTTCTTTTTAGACACATATCATATTTTGGAGAGAGGGTAATACTCACCCCATAATAGAGGTGAGCAAAAGTGAACTTGACGTACCTGTCAAGTTTATTTGTGAGTCAACACCGGTCTTCAATTATTCGTTCCATAATTATCTTATTATATGCTCAAAATCCAACCCCAGACTTGGTGGTGTTTGTTGTTGACTTGGAATTGTAATGTGAAAATGGAAAGTGAAAGTGAGAATTCATACTGCTTTGCATTATTATTTATACCTATACATATCTACCTGTTTGTCATAGCATTTGTCACTAAATTAATTAGGAGAATTCATCTCTCATGGAAACAAATCAAACTCTCCGTTTGTTCGTAGTTTTCTTCTTACTTCATTTTTTTACTTATAGCTCATCATTATCAACCAAAAACATTATCACAGATAAAGATGCTCTTCTTACTCTGAAATCTCGTATATCTCACGATCCACATACTTTGTTGGCCAAAAATTGGTCCATGAGTACCTCCGTTTGTAATTGGATTGGTATCACATGTGGTGTTCGTCACCATAGAATCACAGCCTTGGACATTTCTAATCTTGGTCTTACGGGGACCATTCCACCTCAACTTGGAAATCTTTCTTTTCTTGCATTGCTATTCATCAACGACAACAATTTTTATGGCTCTCTTCCTTATGAGTTGGCTCGTTTGCATCGATTGAAATACATTAATTTCAATTATAACCAGCTTTCAGGTAATGTACCATCCTCCATCTTCAACATATCTTCATTGCAAGAGCTTAGTCTCAAACACAATCGGCTCTTGTCAATGGTCAATTTGTCTAGCAGTGGACCTAATTTGATTTCACTTGATTTGTCTGAAAACTCGTTGGAGGGAGAAATACCATCCTTTATATTAGAGTGCAAGCAGCTGCAATTTTTGAACTTGTCCTCTAACAACTTCAGAGGAGGCATACCAAAAGAATTCGGCAACTTGACTAAGTTGAAGACTCTTTCAATTAGTGACAACAAACTTGAAGGTAATTATAGACTAATATAATTAGTTGCTTTTCGGCCAATGAATAAGACGATTGATGAAAGTATTTTTTTTTTAACAGGGCAGATTCCTTCACTTCTTTTCAACATTTCTTCTTTGTGGAAAATTGATTTATCATATAATAGTTTGACAGGCGACCTACCTCACAACATGTGTTCACATCATCATCATCGTTCTGTGATTGAAATGCTGCAGTTGTCTAAGAATCGACTCACGGGTACAATCCCATACAATTTGGGGCAATGCAGAGAGCTTACCGTTGTTTCCCTATCATATAATCAGTTCAGAGGACGTATACCAAGGGATATCAGAAACTTGACCATGTTGAAAGTACTATTTGTAGGCGGTAACAACTTAATAGGTAGGTACTTATGAATCAATCAACAATATTATTTAGCAGAATTTTATTTTCATCATAGACATGATCTATCATAAAATATGCTCACATGCAGGTGAGATACCTTATGAAATTGGTAATCTTCCTAATCTGGAGAAATTGTGGCTAGAAGGAAACATCCTAGTTGGCCACATTCCAGCTACAGTTTTCAACATTTCAACATTGAAAGAGCTTGGGCTTCACAACAACACACTCTCGGGAAGCCTTCCAACAATTATTGGCTTTGGGCTTCCAAATGTTGAGGTGTTGAGTCTCAACATGAATAATTTAACTGGGAAATTTCCTAGCTTCATCACCAATGCTTCGAAGCTCCAACATCTAAATATTGGAGATAACTCATTCTCAGGCTTTATTCCAAGCACAATAGGCAATAGTTTAACAAGTCTTGAGAGTCTCGTCTTAGTATCCAATTCTTTCACATCTTCCACTCCCGATTTGAGCTTCCTTACCTCTTTGACAAATTGCAAGAATTTAAGAGTATTGGCTTTAACAGAAAATCCCCTAAATGGCTTCCTTCCAACTTCTATAGGAAACCTTTCTATTTCGTTGGAAAGACTTTATATGGCAGATTGCAACATCACTGGAAACATTCCCCAAGAAATTACTAGCCTAAAAAACTTGATGATTTTATTCTTGGGCCGAAATGAATTGACAGGATCAATTCCTGTTACACTTAGAAACTTGCAGCAACTTCAAGGATTTTCCACTCGAAATAACAATCTAGAAGGATCCATCCCAAATGATCTTTGCCAATTAAATAATCTTGTTGATTTGTACATGGAAGGTAATAAGCTTTCTGGAGCCATACCTGCATGTTTTGGTAATCTAACTAGTCTAAGACTCCTCGTGTTAGGCTCCAATGAGTTAACTTCTGTTATACCATCTTCTCTTTGGAAACTTAAAGACATCTTGTATATTGACTTGTCATCAAACTCTCTAATTGGAACTCTTCCATTAGACGTTGGCAATTTGAAGGTTGTCACAATTGTAGATTTGTCACATAATCATTTAACCGGTGGCATCCCAACCACAATTGGCAGCCTACAAAACTTGGAGTATCTCTCCCTAAGATATAATAGCTTACAAGGCTCAATTCCAGAATCATTTAGGGGATTAATAAGCTTGGAGTTTTTGGATTTGTCCAATAATAATCTTTCTGGAGTTATTCCTGAATCCTTGGAGGCACTATCATACCTCAAATATCTTAACTTGTCTTTCAATCGATTAGAGGGGGAAATACCAACAAAAGGACCTTTTGCAAATTTCTCTGCTAAATCTTTTATGATGAACCTTGCACTTTGTGGTATGCCAAGACTGCAAGTCCCCTCCTGCAAAACAACCACTAATCCAAAATCTAGGATCATGGTTGTCTTAGCCATTACTTTGCCGCTAACTCTTATTGTCTGCTTGACTTTGATCATTGTAATGAGAGTATATCGAACGAGGAGAAGCTCACAACTAGCCAATAATAACGACGTTGATGTGCCACAACGAGCAATATGGAGAAGAATTTCTTATCCAGAACTTGTTCAAGCAACAAATGGATTTAGTGACAGCAATCTACTTGGCAGAGGGAGCTTTGGTTCGGTTTTCAGAGGGAGACTTTTAGATGGGATGGAAATTGCAGTAAAGGTGTTCCACGTGCAAACGGAAAGAGCACTTAGGAGTTTCAATGTTGAATGTGAAGTGCTTAGTGGTATTCGTCATCGAAACCTTGTGAAGATTATCAGCAGTTGTACAAATGACGATCTTAAAGCGTTGGTGCTTGAGTACATGCCTAATGGAAGCCTTGAAAAGGGCTTATATTCTGATGAATACTTTTTGGACATATCACAGAGGTTGAATATATCAATAGATGTGGCATCAGCTTTGGAGTATCTTCACTTTGGTTATTCAGTCCCTGTAGTTCATTGTGACATCAAGCCGAGCAACGTACTGCTAGACCAAAGCATGGTTGGACACTTGAGTGATTTTGGCATTACAAAGCTGTTAGGTGAAGAAGATTCTATGACACAAACACAAACCCTTGCCACAATTGGTTATATGGCACCAGGTAAAATTCCATTAGATTTTGTTATTCTTTTTATAGTTTCTTTATTTTTGATATAAATATTTCCAATATTGAAATCGATCAAGTCAATTCACAGAGTATGGACGTGAAGGAAGCGTATCTCGAAAAGGTGATGTTTATAGCTACGGTATTATGCTGATGGAGACATTTACAAGGAAGAAGCCGACAGATGAAACTTTTATCGGAGAAATGAGCTTGAGACATTGGGTTGGTGACTCATTAAATCGTTCGATCATGGATGTTGCAGATAGCGATTTACTACAAAGAGAGGATGGCAATTTTTCAGCAAGGGAACAATGTGTATTATCTATCTTAAGTTTAGCCATGGATTGTACCACAAATTTACCCAATAATAGAATCAACATAAGAAATGTAGTAAGTAGACTCATAAAAATCAGAGCAACATTTCTGGCAAGTACTCGGAGGCCATGATGTAAGATAGTAATTGTGTTCCTTAGAAGTGGATTGCTGTTTTTTTTAGCTTTGATCTTTGACACTTAATTTCCCTACGTCGTTCATGATTATATTGAGTTGTATGCAATCATGATATTATATTATGATATAATCATTTGTCAAGTTTTCTAGTAAATGCGTCATCTTCACGATATATTATATACTATAATATATAATATAAAAGTATTTATCATATATATATAATAATATAATAATAGCCTTTTTTTAATCGGAAGACACAATGTGACAATTTAATAAATGTTTAGAAAATAATCAAATCAAATCAATAATATATAATAATTTTACAAAATCGTATCATATCATATCATCTAATATCACTTTACCCACTTGAGAAAATATGAGACCTTAAATAAGAAAGTAACTCATGATTCAAGAATACTTTTCTTCTAAGAAAAACTTCAAAAATATAATTTTTCAATTTATATTTTACATTGTCTGCACATCGTGTTAGCTACAAACTAATTTATAAATAAATTTAGAGAAAGGATATATTTGATAAAATATAGGGTTTAGATATAAATTAGAATATTTTAAAATTTTTAACGTGAGTGTACGTACAGTTTCAATGGCACTCATTATATCTGAATATTTAATTGTCTGCCCAATACAATTGAATCCATGCAGGGTGTCAAACCAAATTTGATTTGGCCTAACAGCCTATATATGGACTTCAATATTTAGGCCAACCCTCTTTTAATATCTCTAAATGGCTCGAAACAATGACTTATGTTAATTGAGTGAATTTATTTCATAGTACCGGTTTCTTACATAAATGAACATTTACATTGATATAATTGTTTCATTTCAAACTTAGAAACCAGAATAAAACCAAAAGAAACTTCCCTCAAGATGTATGTTTGCATTGCCCAAGCTTATGCTGTCATAAAACAAGTGGAAAATGCTCAATTAATTTTTTTAATAAAATAAAAACAAAAGTGTCTATAGTTGTACAACTTTAAAATAAAAATTGTATGTGCGGCCCAAACCCAACACTGGTAGCTTTTTTTTTTTAAACTGAAAATTCCATCATTAGCCTTTTTTTATTTAATATTATTAACATTTTAACAAACATACAGAATTAATTATCTTTCTATCATATTATTTACAGTATTGATTAAAAATATTAAGTAGTGATTATTTCTTCATAGCTCGTCTGTTTTAATGAAAATTCCCTCCAGTCGTTGTCTCCACTGAAGACACATTAGAGAGAGAGAGGTATGAAACTATGAATAGGATACATCGGTGCAAGACCGAAGGTCAAGCTCTCAAACGGCTACTACTTCGTGGTTTATTTTCATTTTATTTTATATTATAAATTATTTTATAATTTATCAGTTTAAGGTAGTAAATTAAAAATAAAAACTAAAAGAAAGGATAGTTTTGGTAACATTTTAAAATATTAATGGGGTGTATATATAAAAAAGAGTGCACATAAGGTTTTTCCAAAGATACAAATATCAACCCCTGATTATTTTCATAGGATATGATATAATTATTTTATAGGATTAGGACATATCGTTCTCCGAGGCTCCTAGGTTGAGCTAATGCGGACCCAATTGGATTTGGCAGATGTTATTAAAAACACAAAGAAACTGAAAGATTTTTTTTTTCATTTTTTTTTTATCTTACAGAGGAAAACCAAAAGAACATTCACTTTTAGGTTATGTATGTTGGCACTGCCCAAGCTGATATTGCAAAAAAAAATGGAAAATGGGCCTCATAGGCCCAATTCAAACATTTTTAGGCACTGCCAAAGGTCATGCTGTCATAAAAAAAAATGGAAAATGTGGCTGATAGGTCCAATTCAATCATTTTTATAAAATAAAAACAAAGTGACAATATTTGCACATGTATGTGCATCACATACTATATATATATACAGTTTTTCTATTATCAGTTCAAACTGATATAAGATATATCAGTTCCATACATGTAGGTCATTGGATTTAAATGTTTTGACTTAACTGTATGCACTTGTCAAAGTATTTTTTTTTAAAATACAATTATTGTGGGGACCTGGTGAGATTAATTAAACTCTACAAGCACAGTCCGGATAGAGGGCTGCTCCCACAAACTAGGAGAAAACTCCCCACACAATGGACATTGTGGGACTCAAACCCCTGACCACTAGGTGTTGAAGAGATATGCACAACCATCTCTACTAAGAGGTGATGTGTTATTATCTTGGTTAATATAATTTGTTGGAGATTCCTTGAATTGATTTTTAGAAGCTGGAATATTAATATTATATATTGACGAAGATGGACCGGCTTCTAAAGTTTTAATTTTTTTGAAAAATCCATCAATTGTGAAGATAAAAAAAAAGAATACATAAATTTGGATTTTTATTTATTTATTTATTATTATAATATGTTTAATTTAAAACTATCCTATTTGTAGGTTTCACGTCTTCAAATATTCAAGATTCATAGTTAAAAAAAAATACAACAAAGATATATAATATATTATATAAAAATTAAAGAAATTTATAGTTCTAGCTATTCTTTATCTTTTTTCCTCTTTTAAGTTTATGCTATTATATTATTGTTTATTCTTATTCATTTTATAACAAGAAATTTGAAGGTCTGAATTATTATTATTATTATTTTCGGGACCATAGCCCCTTTGGCCCCTCTAAATCTGTCCCCGATTATAATATATATATATATATATTAAAAAATTAGTTGGAATATACAAACAAAAATAATAATTCAAAAATCAAAACGGTAATATCGAAACAAATTAGACTCATGGACTACCAAAGCTCGCCAAATGAAGCCCAACAAGATATTGATCTAAAAAGAGATATGGACACAAATGGGTTCACAGCCCACATTGTTTGAGCCCAGATTACTAAAATGGAATGTAAACAAATGTATTGAGCTAAACCTGATATTGGTCTAAAAAGAGATATGGACTGAAAAGAGATTTGGGCTAAAAAGGCTTCATTGAAAATATTATGAGCCCAAAAATATTTTGGACCGAATGATTCTGGCCCAAAAAGGTTTTGGACTGAATAGGCCCTGACCCAATTGATTTGGACAAATACTATGAGCCTAAAATTAAAAACGAAAATGAAACTGCTTTGGGTCCATAGTCTAGGGATTTAATATTGAATGAAAGAATTGTATATCGGGTGCCGATATTGATATCCATAAAACTTATTAGTACACTAATGTTTTATTAAAAAATTTAATTACAAAAATATTTCAATAGAAATTTACCAATAAAGACAAATTATTTTAATTAAAATTAAGCAAAATACTATATACACTCATTAATTACACCCATATCTTCAACTATATTTATTTATTAAAAAAAACTTATGATAAATCCTAACATATGATAAACCATAATTAAACTCTAATTTTATTTCTAGTATCAAACTTTCTCATCATCACATGATTATCTTATTGTTTGTATAGTTATGAACTCTATCAATAAACAAATTTTTTTTAATAATAGCCGTAGATATCAATAAGTTTGTTTTAAGATAGCCGTAGATATCAATAAGTTTTTTTTTTTTTTTAAGATAGCTGTATAAATAATAAAATTCCCCATTGAAAATCTCTTGACCCCAAATACGGTTCCACATATTTTCTTTTATAAGACTCCTATATTCGTGATATTTCCAAAAGTAAATTGGACTATCAGTAAAAGAGGATTTGATTCCAAAAATAATTTGAATTTTTTTTTATAAATTTGGTGTGATAATAATTTAAGAGTTTTTATAAATAATATGTATCAAAATGAATATATTTATTCATTGAGGGTATTATTGGCTTCGGGATGGGTGCTTATAGTAACATTTATTTTTAAAATTTTAGACATGGGTGTACTTATAAAAATGGATGCACTAATAAGTTTTATGAATGTCAATATCCGTACTCTTTTATATTAATATATCCGATACTTATTCACATGAAAAAGTAGATATGAAAAAATTGAGAATATTACATAAACAAAATTGATATGATTAAATAATAATTAACAAATTTTTATTACAAAATTTAGAGAAATACATAAATAATTTATTTTGTTATTCCTTAACACTATTTAACCCTAGGCCTGAAAAACAAAGGTACATCAAATTTCGAAAGCCAATCATTTTCGTTGACAAATTCTTAACCAGAAAATCCTGAACAGCGTTAGGGTTGTTCAAGGCATGATATCCGGGCCACTTCACTCTATCACCGGTGGATGATCCAGGCCTATAATTCCAAAATTCAGCATAATATAACGTGGTGACATCTGTCTCATCGGTGAATTGTGTCCATTCTTCAAGATCTATGAATTTGTCCAAGTAGGACTGCATAACAATCGTCCGGGCAAATGTTTTCCACAGTCTTCCCAAATACTTTTTTACACCTGATTGGCTTCGAAGATCTGGTGTAAGTATAATACTGCTATTGTGGATCACAATGGTCGTATCCATTGTATCATCTGCTCTCCCATCCGCACTGATCACATTATGTTGCCCTTAGAGTGGACGCCTAACATGTATGGTTGAATGTTGTATAATCACTGCAGCATCACCAAAACTGGTTCTTCCCATGGTTTACATACAAACGTGTCATGAAACCCCTCGATAGAGCATCTTAAACGGGCATTGAATCACCGGCCGTTCTCAATGCTATAGCTTGGTTGCCTTCAAGACCAACATTGTTGATAATGCTCATATCTTTTACCAAGAAATAACAATGAGCCTAAAGAAATTATACTGGAATTAAAAGATTTTTTTTTTTACAAGATTCAACATTTCATTTCAGTAATATGAAGCATTTACCAAATTAAAACAAAAAAAAATTACAAAAAATAATATTGTAAAGTGACGATGAAGATTTACCAAATTAAAACAAAAAAATACAAAAATAATAATAATAATAACTCACTAAGAGCTGTGGATTCTCCAATCGATTAGCCAGAGCTCTTGCTGTGCGAAGAAATTAAGTTAGGGGTCGTTTGTTTTTTTGTCTGAAGACTGAACAGTCCTGAATTTTTCTGAAGACTGAATAGGGACTGAAATCTGAACTTGAATGACATGTTTGTTTTTTTTTTTCTCATATCTGAATGTATTTTCAACACGTTTGTTTTTTAAAAGTAAATTGTCTGAAAATAAGTAATTTTACATTTATACTCATGTTAAACAATTATACATATAATATGGAATAAAAACAATCCAAAAATAATAATTACATATGAATACATATGATCATGATCTTCTTCTTCGATTACAAATATACTTCATTTTTACTAAGAAAAGAAATGTTTTTTTTTTCAAAAAATAAAAGTGGCGTAGAAAAACTCACACAAAATACTATAAAAAAATAATATATAAATACATCACACTAATATCATAATAAAGTATTGATATTAAACACCAATATGAGAAGTGATTAAGATTCTTTTTTATATGTAAAGCTATTTAAAATAAACAATATATTAAAATTTTAAAATAAGGATTTATGTACCATAGATAATTATGATGAAATTGAAAATACGTTATATATGGGGGATAATATCGGAAGAAAAGATTTTGAACTGCATTTAATGCAATTCAGTCATTTGCAATTAAGTGAAAAATCATGATTTTTTACTTTTTATTTTAAGTTGTTTTTTGGTATTTTTAAGTTGTTTGACCACTTATAAAAACAAACAAAATAACTTAATAATTATGATTCAGATCCATTAAGTTTTAAATGGTAAAACAAACGACTCCTTAGTCTTTCCGATTCCATCCCCCAACATATCCTTTTCTCTACGCCTATATAAATATTCTCGTAATATTTACCGGATTTTATATAGACGTAGAAAAAAGAATTGTTGTTGTCGGGAATGACTTGAATAGCCTTTGCAATGGAACGGAAATCTCATTAAGCAATCCATGTATAAACCATGGGTGAACCATTTAAACCTCGTTAAGCACCTATCCATTCGAATTAGGGTCAATCTTATCTTATACGTGATTCAAAGAACCACCTAAATCCCAATTACTACCCAACTATGATGTTAAGATTGAGTGTAGAGACATTGTCTTTAAGCTTAAAGATTAAATGGCCAAGATAATTAGGAGTGATGTTCTCCTCATGTATCCTTCCCATTCAAATTGAGCTTAGATTTAAAATAACATGATGTTTGCCAAATCAAATCCTCAAATTAATTCAACACCTAACTTGAATGAAAGAGTGATATTCAATTCAATACAAGTAGATATCAAAAACATTAAAATCATTGAATGAGACCAAATTGATTGAATAATATTAATATAGGTTTGGTGGAACACCCAAAATTCACACACTTATTACATTGACCCCCTAAAATGGGTTTAGCTACTCATAGGAATACAGAAGAAAATAAAAGAAGAGAGGTAGAGAAAACCCCATTATGTTTGGTGAATCCTCCTTCCTTCAAGCTCCTCCTTCTTCTCTAAAGACACTCCAAATGTGCAGCAAGGATGTTGGATCTGGTAGGTATGGTGGAACGAGTGGGAAAGATGTTTGTAGAGAATGAAGTTGGTGATAGAAAATGGGTGATGTAAGGGTTCACGGATGATGATTGTGTAGAGAGAAAATTCCTAGATCTAAGGTTGTGGAATGGTAAGGTAAGGTATGTAGGAAGTATCTATAAAGGGATTTTTTTTATATGGTTTGCCAAAAGTAGGTCTGATTCACATTCTTATGCTGACACGGGTAACCATCGGTGGTCTTTAACAATTGAATCACCATGACCGACGAATCCTTTGTTATCAATCGGCAGTCGTTAACCACTGAATCTCATAATCGCTGAATTCTCTAGAATGGATCGACGGTCGTTAATTGCCGAACTCCCTGAAAGCCGAATCCTTTGGAACTGATCGACGGTCTGTAACCGCATATTGTGGCAGCCGGTTTGCAATTTCTGGAATTGCTCTTTTCTCCTCAATTCTTCAATCTTTTCCTGTTTTTGGTCCAGAATTCTCAAAATCATGCTCAAATGCCCCTTGCCATACTATTTTGCCTGCATAAACTAAAATGAGCCATTAAACAACCGATTTCACTCAGGATCGAGTCAAAGGGATAGGAAACGAGCGCCAAATTCTGTTACTAAAATGGCTCGATCACAGAGATCAAACATAGAACACGTGGAAGTACACATGCGGAGAGCTGATATGAAAATTTGCGGTGGATGGATAGAGGCAAATTATTGAGTGGGCCCCACTTGGGGATAACTACTTAACACCACACTTTCCAGGAGGATTCTCCTTTACGCTTTTACCATATTGCCCCTACACTCTATTTCATCAAAACTTTCGTATTACGAACTTTAAATGATTAAGAAACTCTACAATACTTCAATTTATATGATAAAAGTTGAGATTAACATTTTAAAATTTTATTCACATTTTAAATATTTTTATGTTGCATTTCTGTCATTTAAAAACTAATTCAAAAATTTTCAAATTAAGAAAAGGAAAAAAATGATAAAAGTTGAGATTACTTAGTGTTAAAGTCCGCACACCTAAGGTTGAGCTCTTGAGTTCAAGTTATATCATCCTTCCCCAATACCCAAAATACAAAACAGAATGAATATGTTTGTTTTGAAAAAGATATAAAGTCTTTTAAGAATGTGTTTTATTGAATACGTTGTACATATAGTATTGTAAGTTCGTCAATATAAATTCAAGATGTTAGTAACATTAATATTGTTATTCTTGATTTTGAAAGTCAATAGTTATTTTTGTCAGTACTTACCTGAATGAAGTCAACATAGATAGATTTGATTTTGAATGTAATTAATAAATTATTGATACAAACAAATTTGTTTTCGTTATTTTTAACATGACATCGAGATCGGTTCCAAAACTTCATTAAATAAAAAAGCATGTGATCTCAATAAACGTATAAAACAGCACTTGTTTACTTATTCTTAATTATTTTTTCTACTAATTGTCCATATCTGTCAACAACTTTTGTTTTTCCATTTGATCCATTTAATCATCCATTTAATCATCCATTTTATCTGTCTGCTATGCATGTTTCCTTTAAAAGCAGTCTCGTCCATCAGAACCTCAGCCCAAAGCGGTGAAGTTGTCTTCACCTCCCAAGGAAGATGATGATAGAGGGGAAGAAGAAGAAGAGGATGATGAACAGGTGGCGACTTGTGGGGCATGCGGGGATAACTATGGCGCTGATGAATTCTGGATTTGCCGTGATGTGTGTGAAAAATGGTTCCATGAAAATGTGTAAAGATTACACCAGCAAAGGCTGAGCACATTAAGCAGTACAAGTGCCCCAGTTGCAGTTACAAGAGGGCTGGAGTTTAAATGTAGTTCTGAAATTGGAGTCTCGAACACGACTTTAAACAAAAGCAGACAAGATTTAGAACTTTTTGATTACAGTTTGAGATTAAACCAGAGTCAGTTACCCATCCTAAGTTAATGATCTTTTGCAACTTCTGGTTCCTGTTTTGTTTGAGATGTTCATCAGTACCGACTGCACATAATGCAAGCCCTGTTTGATCATTATTTCTTCTATGATCACTACTGATTGAATCACTGCTGTTGTGAGCTAGATGAGCAGATGAGACTCTAGCATTATCTCTAACAAAATTAGTTTCTGGCATTTAGAAATCTAAATGTTGGTGCAGTTTTCTGGTTTGATCTAAAAAATGCATGCTTTGTTATTTATGCATCACTGACAGTTTTTCAAACATCTTAATTCCCCACTTAGGCTCAACTTTTCATTCAAGTTCATTTTAGACGGTCTTTGAAACTGGCTTGTATTCGATTAGACGAATATGATTTTGCTATCATACATGATCCCAAGTATAGTTGCATTAGAGAACATGTCAATTGCCTTTTTCTTTGTTTACTTCATTTTTTGTTAGTAAAACAATGTGTTTATCAATAATTTTTATTTGATATATTTCATTATAATTTGGGTTTGATGCTTAGCTCTTGGAAATGGAATGTTGTTTTTAGATTCTCCAAAGTCGATTCAGCAGCTCTTTTCTTTACCAATGAATGACACTCAAACTCAATTCAATTTTTTTTTGAACAGATGAATTATTATTAAGGGCCAAGGAGGGCAAACCACCTCAGAACAGCTGTCACCATCACTGCTATAATCCCTGGCAGAAGAAAATTTTTGAACACTGCATCCCTCCCCTCCACGCTCATTAATGTCCTGAAAAAGCCTACACTGCTGCACATTAGGACTTATACTCTCCCTATTGACAACTTGCTTGAGCTGTCTGGCACTTTTGAGACGATCCTCCCTCATCTCTCTAACTTTTTTTTTCCAAAGTGACAGCCTCAGCTTGACCTATGAACCGAATAGGATCAAGAGACCCTACTGTCTCTGACTGCTTCCCTCCTCCATCCAAATCAGGCAAAGGATTCAAAGCAGAGATGGAATCCTCCATCTTCAAACCCAACTGCTTCTCCATCCATTGAAGATCCATCGGAATTCTACTTTCTGCCACCGAAATAACAAACGAACTCCTATTTTCCACCACCTCTAACGTATCAGGACATTTACAATCAAAAGGAAGCAAAACCAGAACTCTTCCTTTATCCAAACTCCTTCTATGAACAGTATTATAATCCACTAATAATGATTCACCAAGAACTCCACCAACCTTCAAAAAGAAGGAGGTGCTCCAACAATTCAAAGGAACCCCCAAGAACTCTATCCACACTGGTCTAGAATTAGAAGTAAGCTTCGAGGACCACTTCTCCATAGAAGAGAAACAATCATCCTAAAAAAACTTGTTCTTAATGAACTCTATGCCATCCTTCTCCGATTTAAACCTCCAAAGGATCATCTTGTCTCCTAAATAAGAAGAAGAAAATGGAATGCCTGTGTTGAATAATCTATTATTCACACTTAAGACACTAGAGAAAGAATTAAGCACACCTACAACACAGACTGATAACCACACATCTGAACTAGCATTTCCTTCCCAAAAACATCTCACCACTTCCTTTTCCATCCTCCCACCAATTTCCCCATTACCTGTCCAGTTCCTTTTCAACACAGCCGTAAAAGACATATTGCCTCTTCCATCTCGAACCTTCGAAACCAAGCCACTTTGAGCACTTGACCTTCGATTTTTCAAATCATACGAAGCTACCTTCGTTCTTAACTGTTGCGGAAATGACCAGAAATTAAACAGAAAAGTGCACACAACACAAAGACACAGATATTTATGTGGTTCGGCAATTGCCTACGTCCACG
Source organism: Dipteronia sinensis (assembly GCA_033220585.1). Lineage (NCBI taxonomy): Eukaryota > Viridiplantae > Streptophyta > Magnoliopsida > Sapindales > Sapindaceae > Dipteronia > Dipteronia sinensis. Next base: position 3,051,468 of record CM065642.1, read on the forward strand.
GGAGGCAGCAAACTAATATTATTTCAGAATTACAAAAAAAAAACAGAGTTTTCTCTCAAAGCTCTCAAGAACTTTCTCTGGAAGCACAAATACGAATTGCTTCTTGCCTTGCCTAACTCTACCTTATTTTCTCTTCTTGCTAAAGGTTTCTTTTATAGAAAAATATCTAAGACAATCAAGCCTCAATTGTCAACAAAAATGGCTTCCCCATTTGTCAACAAATACTGCTGCACATTACCAAATGGCTGCTGCACATTGCCAAATGGATGCTGAATGATGATGGTGGCAAAAAGTCAGTAATAGCTACTGAAAGATAATGGTGGCATTGAGCCAACTTGACAACAATCTTCACCTTGGCGAGAATCCACCAATTAATGCTACCTCCATTTCGCCCTTAGGCGCTACGAGCTCGAGAGATATTGATCAAGCCCAAACAATGTTGGAACTTGATCCCAGTTACCACTTTTGTTAACATATCTGTAGGATTGTCTGCAGTACCGATCTTCTGGAGTAGAATATTCCCTTCATCTACTATTTCCCGAATAAAGTGGTAACGGACGTCTATATGCTTGGTGCGGCTATGATGGACCTGGTTCTTTGCCAAACAAATGGTACTCTGGCTATCGCAGAAAATCTCCATGTTTTCCTGAACAATACCCAAGTCCTTGATCAAACCACGAAACCAAATGGCTTCTTTGAAAGCTTCTTTTACAGCCATATATTCTGCCTCAGTTGTAAATAAAGCCACTGTTGATTGTAAAGTTGATCTCCAACTTACTGGTCCTCCTGCCATAGTGAACACATAACCAGTAGTAGATCGACGTTTGTCAAGATCACCAACATAATCAAAATCAACATATCCTATGATATGTTTGTCAATTGTCTGCTCTCTCTTGAACTTCAAACCAACATCTACAGTACCCTGAATGTACCGTAGAATCCATTTCAGTGCTTGCCAGTGGCCTTTACCAGGATTGTGCGTGTAACGGCTCACCATACTTACGGCGTGTGAAATGTCGGGTCTCGTACACACCATTGCATACATCAAGGTACCAACAGCATTTGCATATGGAACATGATCCATTTGCCTTTTTGCATCATCAGTAATCGGTGACATCAATGCACTCAGTTTGAAATGTGGAGCTAACAGTGTACTTACAGGTTTAGACTCGCTATCAATGCCAAACCTCTGCAGTATAGTCTTCAAATACTGAGTCTGGGTCAAACAGATGGTACCTTTTGCTCTGTCTCTTTTGATCTCTATACCAAGTATCTTTTTTACCTCTCCAAGATCCTTCATGTCAAACTCTGAGCTCAATTGAGCCTTCAGCCTGTCGATCTCCACCGTGGTCTTAGTTGCTATCAGCATATCATCCACATATAAGAGCAAATAGATAAATGTACCATCTTGGAGTTTGCAAAAGTATACACAGTGATCAAAATGACTGCGTGCGTACTTCTGAGTCATCATGAAGGTATCAAACCGTTTGTACCACTGTCTCGGTAATTGCTTCAAACCATACAGAGACTTGCTCAGCTTGCAAGCCAAATTCTCACGTCCTGGAACTTTGAACCCTTCTGGCTGAGACATATAGATTTCCTCGGTCAAAGTATCATGGAGGAATGCAGTCTTCACGTCTAGTTGAGCTAACTCCAGATCAAATTGTGCAACCAAAGCTAATAGAATCTGAATAGACGAATGCTTGACAACATATGAGAATACCTCATTGTAGTCTATTCCTTCCTTCTGTGCGTAGCCTTTCGCTACTAATCTGGCTTTGTATCTGATGTTGTCTTTGCCAGGAGTACCTTCCTTCTTGGCATAGACCCATTTGCACCCTATAGCTCTCTTTCCCTTTGGAAGTTGTGTCAATTTCGAAGTTTCATTCTGGTGAAGTGATTGCACCTCCTCATCCATCGCCTTCTTCCACTAGACATTGTCTGTACTGTGCACAGCCTCTCTGTAGGTGTACGGAACATCATCGTCAGTTACTGAAAGAGCATATGCTACCATGTCTGTGTAACGGGCGGCCATCCGAATGTCTCGTTTCGGTTTGCTGGTGGCAATGGATTCTGGCTGTTGTCTGATCTCAGATAATGGTTTTGAAGCCTCCACCTCAACTGATATCTCGTCGTGACTATCAGAATCATCATCAAGAAGGTTGACTGTCGGAGAAGTCTTTTCTGACTTCTTAGGAGTCTCAAACTCCACCTGTCGTAGAGAATTTGGATTCTCATTCTCTGTGTCTGGAGGTATTTGTTTCAGCATTGCAGATTCCCAAAGGTAACGTCTCGGCTTAAGACGATCTTCTTTGACTCGGAATTCCATAGTCTGAATCCCTTAACTCCTTCACTAAAGCCCAAGAAAACAACTTTCTTGGCCCTAGGATCCAGTTTGGATTTTGTAACATGAAAGTATGCTGGACATCTGAATATATGCAATCGATCATAATCTGAAACAGGTTGTCCAAACCATACCTCCTTAGGAGTTTTCCCATCAAGTGCGGAAGCAGGTAGTTTATTGATTATATGAGAGGCATACACCATAGCCTCTGCCCAGAATGTCTTGCTTAGGCCGGATTGAGAAAGCATACATCGAACTTTCTCCACCAAAGTACGATTCATCCATTCTGCTACACCGTTCTACTGTGGCATGCCGGGAATTGTAAAGTATCTGATTATCCCTTTATCCTGACAAAATTTCATGAAAGGATCTGATTTGTATTCCCGCCATTGTCTGATCTGAGCCTTTTAATCTTTCTGCCTGTCTGGTTTTCAATCATCTTCTTCCATTGAAGAAAGATATCCAGAACTTCATATTTATGCTTCATGGTGTATACCCAAACATACCTGGAGAAATCATCAATAAACGTCACAAAATAATGCTTACCTCCCAATGAAGCATTTTTGGAAGGCCCCCAAACATTAGTGTGATCGTAATCCAGTGTTGCTTTTGTACGATGAATGGCGGTGCTGAACTTCACCCTTGTCTGCTTGCCCATGACACAATGCTCGCAGAAATCAAGTTTACCTGTCTTTGCACCTTTCAGGAGACCTTGCTTCACCAAACCTTGCAAAGCCTTCTCACCGACATGCCCTAAACGCATGTGCCAGAGTCGAGAAGTATCAGATGACTCATCGTCGAAACAGCTGGAGACGGCTACTCTCCCTGTGACTGTGTACCTGTCCAAAAAATATAGATTTCTCTGTCGAGTACCTTTCATTGCCAAGAATGCACCTCGTACAACCTTCAGGACTCCATCTTCCATAGTCACCTTATAACCGCTGGAGTCTAAGACCCCTAGTGAAATGAGGTTCTTTTTCAGATCAAGAATATAACTGACGTCTGTCAGTCGTCTAATTGTACCATCGTGCATCTTCAGGCGGATAGTTCATATCCCTTTCGTTTGGCAGGTGTTGTCATTGTCCATAAGGACAAATCCTTCGTTAAGCTCCTGGAAGCTTGAGAACCACTGCCTATTGGGACACATATGATAAGAACAACCGGAATCCATAATCCGTCGATTAGAATGGTTGTCTGATGATGAAACTGTAAAAGCTGAATCCTCCCCATCATCAGCTTTATCTGCAACATTCACATTAGATTTGTTCTTCTTTGAACAATCTTTCTTCCAGTGCCCTTTCTGGTGACAGTAGGCACACTCATCCGTTGCAGGTCGTCTGTATGATGATTCTCTACTTAGCTTCGAGCAGAATGCTCCTTTTGATTTTGAGCGAGATTTACCACGCTCAATACCAGATCTTCTGTTGTTTGCCATGCCTCGGGCAACAGTCAGCGCTTCTAATGTTGATTCTCTGTGATCAAGCTGATCTTTCTTCCGATACTCATTATTCACCAGAGCATTAGAAATGTCTATGAATTTAACCTCATATTTACCATATAACAGAGTTGTGGTTAAGTGTTCATATGTATCATGCAGGGAATTTAACAACAGTAGTGCCATTTCTTCATCGCTAATTTCAACATCTACATTTTGTAAACCGGGGAGAATTTTATTGTAATTAGCCAAATGCTCAATCATAGAAATAACTTTCTTGTACTGGAAACGAAAGAGCTTCTTCTTCAGGAAGAGTCGATTCTCTATGCTTTTCGTCATGTACTTGTCCTCCAGCTTCTTCCAGACACTCGATGTCATAGTCTCCTTCATGACAAAGTACTTCTGGTCCTTTACTAAACATAACCTAATTGTGTCGCATGCTTGACGATTTACATATTTCCAATCTTCATCGGAAATATCCTTGGGTTTGGAACTCAAGGCAATATCCGATCCTTCCCGGAATAACAAATCCAGAACTTCGCATTGCCACATGCCGAAGTTGTTGGTGCCATCAAACTTCTCAATATCAAACTTCGCATTTGATATTGAGCTTCTTTGCCAAGAACTATTGGTTGATGCCGAGGTTTGTGGTTCAGTTGACTGTTCCAAGATTTCTCCAGCTTTTGGATCTTCCATCGTACCCGAAAATAGAGTTAATAAAGCTTGAATAAGTAAAACTAGTACTTACAAGTGGAATTAGCTGAAATTGATGGCACGGTTACGTCCGGAACGGTCGAAATAGCTGAAAATAAGTCCGACTCAGTTGAAAATGGATGAAAATTGCACTGAGTTGGGCAAAAAACACTTCTGGACCGAGTTGACTCAGGAATATTCCCTTAGGCTAACGGAATATTCTATGGATAACGGAATATTCTCTGATGGTAATAGAATATTCACTAACGTGTGACGTGGCTTATTGATGACGTGTCACTGACGTGGTAATGAATCACTGCTGATGTGTCGATGACTGTCGCTGATGTGACGGATGACTGGGCGCTGATGTGGCGGATGACTGAACGCTGACGTGGCAGATGACTGAGCGTTGACGTGGCAGATGACTGAGTGCTGATGTGGCAGATGATGTGGTGCTACAGTATCGTCTTCTTCCTTGAAAAAAAATCTGCAGAAAATTTTTGAAATTTTTTTTTAGAGTTGACCGAACTTTGACAGAAGCTAGAGAGTTAGTTTGAGCTCCGTTTGAGATGCGGTCACGGTGTTGGAATCGTATTTTTGAGAGGAACACAACGGTACCCTCCAAACAACGATTCAGGCATTTTGAAATTTCTGGACTTTACCAAAAACCAAAGCTCTGATACCAATTTGTTGCGGAAATGACCAGAAATTAAACAGAAAAGTGCACACAACACAAAGACACAGATATTTACGTGGTTCGGCAATTGCCTACTTCCACGGGAGGTAGCAAACTAATATTATTTCAGCATTACAAAAAAAAAACCATAGTTTTCTCTCAAAGCTCTCAAGAACTCTCTCTGGAAGCACAAATACGAATTGCTTCTTGCCTTGCCTAACTCTACCTTATTTTCTCTTATTGCTAAAGGTTTCTTTTGTAGAAGAAATATCTAAGACAATCAAGCCTCAATTGTAAAAAAAAAAATGGCTTCCCCATTTGTCAACAAACACTACTGCACATTACCAAATGGCTGCTACACATTGCCAAATGGATGCTGAATGATGATGGTGGCAAGAAGTCAATAATAGCTACTGGAAGATAAAGGTGGCATTGAGCCAACTTGACAACATTAACAACCACCTATAGACAACCAAGCCATATGTCTGTTTTGCCACCATTGTTGCTTCCTCCGAGGATTCAAAGCGTACAAAAGCAAAACTGCTACTTCTTGCACTCTTTTTAGACGAAATAAAAACATCTCTCACCATTCCATACTTCATGAAAATTTCCCATAAAACTCCTGTGATCAACCTTAGGATTCAGATTGTCTACAAAAATTGTAAACAAGTTTTCCCTAAAATCCCTCTCCCTAACCTCATGGAAGCCCGAGCCTCTCTCATCATTTCACCATGGGTGTTTCATTATTGTAAAATTAACTTTTTGGTACAATAGCTTCATCAATCTATGGTATCTAAAACTCAATTCATCTACACACAAAAATAAATTAATTAATTAATAAAGATAAAGTTGTTAGCTCTCTCTTATTTCAACTTAAATTTCTTCTTGAATTAATCAAAAGCGTTCATAAAGATACTATAAAATTACTACTTCCACAAATTCCATGAACTATCTTTTTTTTTTCTTTTTCTTGAAATATTATATAAATTCGGGGATTCTTTAGGAAGGGGAGGACTCGAATCCATGACCTTATGGTATAGATGTGAAGAGTATAACACCGGACCAACCTCATCTCGTCTCCGTGAACTAATTTTTTAAGAAATACTTTTTATACTTATTTTTTAATACTTTTTTACTTATTTTTGAGACCCAAGAGTCTATGCACCACCGCAACAGGTGGTATGTAAAAACAAAAATAGATCTAAAACTGTCTACAACTATTGGTCATGTAAGTTAGACAGCTTTGGTCAAGGCTCGGTGGTCTACTGTTGTAAGACCCTAATTTTTGTTTCCTTCTTTATTAGTAGTAATAATAATAATATAAATATAAACGTATTTTTGGCAATAAACCATATTAGTGATTGATTCTCCAGTATTATTATAAGTCAATTTCCACATTTAATATGATTTGAAATAAGTTAATTTCCACATTTAAAGTAATTTGAAATAGGTTAATTTCCACATTTACAATGATTTGAAATAAATCAATTTCTATATATTTATAGTGATTTGAAATAAGTCAATTTCCACATTTAGGGTGCTTTTGGTACGGGGACGAGACATGACAATGTAGGACTGGACTGGACTGACTTGACTGTACTGGACAGTTGTTCCGTAATGTGTTTGGAATGCCTGGGACAGAACTATGGACTGTACTGTTATACGTTTGGTATGGCTGGGACAGGACTGGACAAGAGGTTCAAATGACTAGAGTGCCCTCCTTATATATAATAATATACATTATAATATTATATATTAATATATAATAATATTAAATAATACTTTATATAATATATAATAATATGTAACATGTTATTATATATTATATATATTATTATTTAATATACAATAATATTATATATATATATATCTTATATATATAGATATAGATACAATATTAAATATTACTACATATAAAAATATAATATATATATATTACAGTATAATTAATATATATATATATATATAATATTTTAATATATATTATATATTTATATATATTAATAATATATATATATTATAAATTAGGGCTCAAAAAATAAATAGCACTTTTTGGAGGTGGTATTTCAACAATGTCACTGCTTTAATAACTTATGTTTAAAAGGCACCTATTATGGTGAACGGACAAAAATACCCCCAATTGTTGTTCCACATCAGCTTTCTTTTATTCAGTTTACAGTGACAAAATTGTGAAGTAGAGAGAGAAAGTCCGGTTGAAACTCAGGCAATCACTTGAACGGTGACAGAGTGGCGCTATGCAGACGCATTCGGGGGTCGAGCTAGGGCAGTTCATGAAAAAGCTCGGCGCAGTTCATGAAAAAGCTCGGAGCATTATGCAAAAAGCTCGGGCAGAGCAATTCATGAAAAAGCTCGGATAAAAAAGCTCGAAGCTTTTATGAAAAAGCTCGGATGAAAAAGCTCGGAGCTTTTATGAAAAAGCTCGGAAAAAGCTCGGAGCATTATGCAAAAAGCTCGGGCAGAGCAATTCATGAAAAAGCTTGGATGAAAAAGCTCGGAGCTTTTATGAAAAAGCTCGGAAAAAGCTCGAAGCCTTATGCAAAAAGCTCGGGCAGAACAATTCATGAAAAATCTCGGATGAAAAAGCTCGAGCTTTTATGAAAATGCTCGGAGCCTTATGCAAAAAGCTCGGGCAGGGCAATTCACGAAAAATCTCGGGCAGTTCATGAAAAAGCTCGGAGCTTTCATGAAAAAGCTCGGAAAAAGCTCGGAGCCATATCCAAAAAGCTCGGGCAGGATAATGGTTGGGTATAAAAATCATACGAAAAAACTCGGGCAGTGTCATGAAAAAACTCGGGCAGTTTAAGAAAAAGCTCTGAAAAAGCTATGAAAAAGCTCGAAGACTTATTAAAAATGTTTGGAGATTCAAAATTGACAAAACTAATATCCTTGAAAAAAGCTCGGACAACAATTTAAAAGGCTCGAATAGTTTTACAAAAGGCTCAGACACAGTGTTAAAAGTCTTGGACCCAGATCTTCATCATCTTATACATAAATTTTACCAACTCAATTTTCAGACAAGTTTATTGTAGAGAGAGAGAGAGAGAGAGAGAGAGAGAGGAGTTACTGAGTTCATTGTTTGAAGCGTGGAGATAGAAGTACAAACAGAATAAAAAATTGATTATTTAAGGGCAATTTTGGTAGTTCACCATAATAGGTGTCTTTTAAACATAACTTATTAAAGCAGTGACGTTGGTGCAACACACCTCCAAAAAAGTGACATTTATCACCATTTCCACTTATAAATTATATATATATCCTATATATAATAATATAATATATCAATATATATAATTTATAATATATATTATTAATATATATAATATATAATATATATTATTAATATATATATATATAAATATATAATATATTAATTATTATTATTATTATTATTATATATATAATATTACATATTATTACATATACAATAATATATATAGGTAATAATATTTAATATTTTATATATTATTATATATAATAATAAAATATTATATTATATATATTATATTTATATTACATATATATTTTATATAATATATATATTATTATTATAATATATATAATGATATACATATTATTATAATATATATATATTAATATATATATATATCATATATATTATATATTAATATATATATATTTATCATATATATAAGAATAATTTTGATATATTATATATTGTATATATATTATAATATATTAAAGATTATAATATATATATTAAATAATATTATATATAGGATATATATATATAATTAAATAATATTATATATATTAAATATTATTATATATAGGATATATATATTATTAAATAATATTATATATATATAAATATATTATTATATAATATATATAATATTATATTATATATGTAATTATAATATATATATATATATATATATATTATTGAAGTATATATATATAATACATTGGACATGATTGTAGTTTTTTGAACATATCAAATGTAAATTGGTCTTTTTCACATCTGTCTCATGCCATGGGACAAGTAGTGCCATGGGACAAGTAGTCCCATGGTCTGAGGTGGGACAGTTTTTCCTAATTTTTGTCCCACCTTGTCCCGTGTTGTCCCGTGGTGTCCCATGCTAATGTCGTGCCAAACGTAGGACAAGAGGAAACTGTCCCACGTTGTCCGGTCCTGTATCACGTACCAAACGCACCCTTAAAGTGATTTGAAATAAGTCAATTCCACATTTAAAGAAATTTGAATATTTTAGCAAAATCAGTGGAATTGTATATCTTCATTATTTTTATAATTATTCATATGTGTGTATATATATTTACAAAGTAATATCAACTAAATGCTTTCATATAAAAACTCTCACTTTTCTATACTTGTTTCCCTACCAAAAGATCATAGCAAAATAATATCAATAACAAGTATCAATTTCATTCTACCTTTACTCTGAAACTCTTTGAAGGTATAAGTTCTTGAACTTTGTTTCATTTTTCATTTTGATTAAAGATGTATTCCTTTTTATACTCTTTGTTTTCTTTTAACACAAAACATCTCATAAACAAAATTTAGGCATCTAACAATTGCTCAACTTTATTTTATGGAGATGTTTTAATGAATGGATTTTGGAGTGAATAAAATAGAATTATACATGAAGCTCTATAATTAATTGCTGGAATTTTTGGAGTTCATTAAAGAGTTCAAGTTTGAGTGTTAGTGTAGGTTGAAATTGTGATATGTTTTAATATTGGTGAAGCAACTTACTGTGTTGTTTATTTTAGTTATATTTGTAGGTTGCGATTGATGCTGAATTTTGGTATGAGAATAGTATACATATATATCTACTTGTGTTATAATTTTCGGAATTTTTGGTGGTGTTCATATTAGGGAGACTTTAATTCTAAATCGATTACATATGCAGATTTTCTGAATCATCAAATTGACTTTATTGTATTGGAGTAATTTTAAATTAAAATTGGGGATGTATTTAAGTTTTATTTTCGGTATTATGGTTGTAGAGGCATAATTGAATCAGGATATAAATTATCGTGAATTTTGGTGTTATATAAGTATTTTAAATCTTTAAGTATATTTGATGTTTAAGCCATGATATTTAGGCTGACAGTCATGAGTGCTTGGTGTTGTAGGAATTTTAATTCTCAAAGGGAGTTAGGTAAAATTATGATTTTCTGTATACAGATAGAGTACTGATATATTAGTCTATAAAAAAAGTTTTGGAATTTTTCGTAGTCTGTAGGATTGTTAAACGTTTATACGAAGTCTGATTGGAGGATCGGAATATATGCCGTCAGGATTGACCCTTGTGTGTTTAGAAAGTTATAGAGATTTATAGGTATTTGATAAAATTATGATATTTTGAGGGGAGTTAGTAATCTGATGTTTGAATTTATTGACTAAGTTTTGTAATTTTTTGAGTCTATTAAGATTTTCGAGTCACTAACGTTTGAGCACCAAAATCTGTTTTTCTGAAATCTCTTCATGAAAATGAATAAAAAATGTACTTACAAAGTTGAGTTAGATTTCTTTTATTTGGCTGGTTTAATTGAGAGATTATATTATATATGTTTAGGTTCCTCTCGTGATCTGTGCATGAAACATCTACTGCATACACACCACAACAAAATGGTGTAGCTGAGAGAAAGAATATAACACTCATTGAGATGGTTAATGCAATGCTTACTAACTCTGGTTTAAGTAAAGGTTTCTGGGGAGAAGCCTTGTTAACTGCATGCCATATTTTAAATAGAGTGCCTAATAAGAAAACAAAAACTACGCCATATGAACTTTGGAAGAAAAGAAAGCCTAATATTTCTTATCTTAGAGTTTGGGGCTGTAGAGCTATAGTTACACTTCCGGAACCTAAGATAAAGAAATTAGGTGAAAAATGTGTAGAATGTATATTCTTAGGTTATGCAGAACACAGTAAATCATATAGGTTTTTAGTCACTGAACCTAATAATTCTATTGAAGTGAATACTGTTATAGAATCTAGAGATGCCATATTTTATGAAACTAAATTCACTGCAATACCTAATAATGTAAATTCTAATACATTTGTAGAGACAGTGACAATATCAAAACGAATTGTCACTGAGGATCCTCCTGAAATACGGAGAATCAAAAGGGTAAGGAAAGAAAAATCCTTCGGCCCAAACTTCATTGTATATCTAGTTGAAGGAACCAGAGATGTACATGTAAGGCAAACTGAGATTTCGCCAGCAATTGATTCAGATCCCCTCACTTTTGAGGAAGCAATGAAGTCACAAGATGTTGCCTTTTGGAAGGAGGCTGTCAATGATGAAATGGAATCTATCATGGGAAATAAAACTTGGAAATCGGTAGACCTACCACCTGGGTCTAAACCAATTGGTTGTAAATGGATCTTCAAAAAGAAAATGAAGGTCGATGGAACTATTGATAAGTTCAAGGCAAGATTAGTAGCAAAGGGCTTTACTCAAAAGGAAGGCCTTGATTATTTTGATACATATGCACCAGTTGCGAGAACTGCTATTATTAGAACTTTGATTGCATTAGCATCAATTTATCATCTTGAAATACATTAAATGGATGTAAAGACTGCTTTCCTTAATGGAGAATTGGATGAGGAAATTTATATGAAGCAACCTGAAGGGTTTGTAATGCCTGGACAAGAACATAAGGTTTGTAAACTTGTTAAATCCTTGTATGGCCTTAAACAAGCTCTGAAGCAATGGCATGAAAAATTCGAAAAAATTATCGTTTCAAATGGTTTCTGAATTCATGAATCTGACAAATGTGTATACAGTAGATTCAATGGAAACAAAGGTGTAATTATATGTCTTTACGTTGATGACATGTTAATATTTGGAACTGATAGTGTGAGCATTGAACACATAAAATCACTATTGTCATCAAACTTTGACATGAAAAACATGGGGCTTGCTGATGTGATTTTGGGTATAAAAATCATACGAAAGGATAATGGTTTAATACTGACCCAATCACATTATATTGAGAAAATATTGAAGAAATTCAATCATTTCGATAGTAAGCCAGTATCCACACCATATGATCCAAACATAAGGTTTTACCCTAACACTGGAAGAGCAATATCACAATTAAAATATGCTCGTGTCATAGGGTGTCTTATGTATGCCATGACATATACTAGGCCTGATATTGCCTTCGCTGTAGGAAGGCTGAGTAGGTATACCAGTAATCCTAGTCAATTACACTGCATGCGTTGTATAGGATTTTGAAGTATTTGAAGTATACTACTGACTATGGTATACATTATTCCGGATATCCTTCAGTTTTGGAAGGATTTACTGATGCCAGTTGGATCACTGATAAAGATGATCATACATCCACAAGTGAGTGGATTTTTACGCTTGGTGGAGGAGCAATCTCTTGGGGTTCCAAAAAGCAAACTTGTATAGCTGATTCTACCATGGCCGCTGAGTTTATTGCATTGACATCGTGTAGCAAAGAGGCAGAATGGTTAAGGAATTTAATAATAGAAATTCCATTGTGGCCAAAACCAATGCCTCCAATATCTATCCACTGTGATAGTGAGGCAACTTTATCTAAAGCTTATAGCCAGATGTACAATGGCAAATCTAGACATATTGGTCTAAGACATAGTTATGTGAGACAGTTGCTCACAAATGGTGTGATCACCATTGATCTTGTCATATCATGTGAAAATCTGGCAGACCCTCTTACAAAAGGACTCATAAGGGATTTGGTATCTAAAACTTCAAGAGGGATGGGACTAAAGCCAGCATTTAAATATCACCAATGATGGAAACTCAACCCAACACTTGAAACATCAAGATCTTGGGTTCAATGAGCAAAGTACATCATATGCTGTGAATGCAAGCACTATAAAAATTTATATATGCGTCCCAGAGGTAAAAGTGTTTGGTACCTGTATGTACTAGGAAGGATAAGCTTTTAAGCTCTTAATAGACTTTTAACAGATTTCTATTGGGAAGTTTTTACAGGGACATTTCTGATAACGTCTACCTATATGAGCGTCGAGGATGGTGCCGTCATCTATGTAATTTGGCTGATTACTAAAGCGTTCATGAAAATCCAAGATATAGACACAAGACCTTTACACGCGTCACCAATTTTTGAACACTTGAGATATTGAAAGATTATGTGCGAGATATATCCGGTTAGTCAGATAAGGTCGTTGGTTCAAAGCTTGCCTACCATGCCACCTTGACTAACTTTGACGTGTTTCGCTAAGTGAAAGGTTCAATCGAAAGACACCTTCATCTATGCATAGAATTTCCAAGCCCGTGCAAGACATTTTCAAATTTATTTAGAAAATGGTGGAGGATTGTTAGAGAATTTTCAAATTAAATTTGAATGGAAAAAATGCAACTTTCCAAAGTGGTGTTAATTGTATTTTTTGTATGAACAGATACAACCTTACAAAGAGATGTAACTTTCACACAGAGATGTTTTTGTGTTGATTTAAATTTAACAGACACTATTGTATTAATAGTTGTAATGGTCTGTGAAAAGTTGTAATGATTGGTGAAAGGGTGTATAACACTCTATAAATTGGACCATGTACACCACTTGTAAAACATCATAAACTTAACCAGTTTACTTACAAATTGCTCTGTCTCCTCCTAAATTTTCTCATCCAATTTCTTTAATTTTTAATTTTTATTCATTCTTTTTCTTGCATAAAATTGCCAATATTCTATTAAACTGCAGCAACAGAATATTGTCTCTTGGCCGGTTTGTCATCAACGGTGTTCGTGGTTTAAATCATTTGTGCACAACGATATATTAAACAATTGAGGCTTCATTGTATCTTGGAGGCACATTTGCATAACCCGGTGCATGACTCAGTTGGTTGGAGGCAAATAGTGTCTTAAAGAAAGCGACTTCTGTAACGTGCCTTGAAGCCCACAATTTATCTTACTGCAGTGATTTTTCTTCTACAAACAACAATTTGGCTCAATCTAATTTCACAGTAACAGCGAACTTCGACAGAAAAGGTACATAATTTCAATTGTGAAACATATTTTTTTAACACTGTTGTGGGGGTTTTCCAGGTTTTGTTTGTCGGGGATGTTCCCCATGTTTACATGGTTCTTGCTTTGTCTTGTTTGTTCCCCGTTTCTGAATAATGAATTCCTTCTTTCGACTGTTCAAAAAAAAAAAAAAAACTGAGGTGAAGCCTACGCTAAAGCATTGGAGGTTGAGTTCACCATTGTAATTACAGGTGGTTTCTTGTTTTATTGAGAAATGACACTTTTACCCTCGGTTTCCTGCTAGAACTCCCAACCGTATCCGTGTTGAAGCTAATGATTTCTACGTAGGTAAGCCAATTACTGCCTTCAAAATTTCTTCCAGTTTTGGAGTCTTAATTTTCTCTTCTCTTATATATTCATCTTTTTTAATGAAAATTTAATTTTATAGCTTAAGCTTACCATCCATTTTGATTACTGATTACCAAAACCTGAATTAATGGGGTGGTTAATTATGGCTACTTTTAATTTGCTTTTGTATTGACAGATCATAATTGTTCCGGTCAATATGGCAGATTTCTTAGTCAAAACGGTAGATTTCTAAGTCAATAATCAATATTCCTGCTTTCATATTTATTGACAGATCATAATTGTTCCAGTCAATACGGCAGATTTCTTAGTCAATACGGCGGATTTCATAGCCAATATTTCTTAGTCAAGCAGCAAAGTGATTTCACATTTTAAAGCTAACAAATTTATTTGTGAGTCAACACCAGTCTTCAATTATTTGTTTCATAATTATCTTACCGTATACTCAAAATCAAACCCAAGACCTGCGGTGTACGTTTGCTGTGGACTTGGAATTGTAATGTGAAAATAGAAAGTGAAAGTGAGAATTCATATGTGAAATGGAAAGTGAAGTCACTACTTTGCATTATTATTTATATCTATATATATCTACTTGTTTGTCATAGCATTTGTCATCAAATTAATTAGGAGAATTCATATCTCATGGAAACATATCAAACTCTCCGTTTATCCATAGTTTTCTTCTTACTTGATTCCCTTACTTCTAGCTTATCATTATCAACCAAAAACATTATCACAGATGAAAATGCTCTTCTTGCTCTGAAAGCTCGTATAACTCATGATCCAGATACTTTGTTGGCCAAAAATTGGTCCACGAGTACATCCGTCTGTAATTGGATTGGTGTCACCTGTGGTGTTCGTCACCATAGAGTCACAGCCTTGGATATTTCTAGTCTTAGTCTTACAGGGACCATTCCACCTCAACTTGGAAATCTTTCTTTTCTTGCATTGCTATCCATTAACGACAACAATTTTTATGGCTCTCTTCCTTACGAGTTGGTTCGTTTGCATCGATTGAAATACATTAATTTCAATTATAACCAACTTTCGGGGAATGTACCATCCTCCATCTTCAACATATCTTCATTGCAAGAGCTTAGTCTCAAACACAATCGGCTCTCGTCAATGGTCAATGTGTCAGACAGTGGACCTAATTTGATGTCACTTGATTTGTCTGAAAACTCGTTGGAGGGAGAATTTCCATCCTTTATATTAGAGTGCAAGCAGCTGCAATTTTTGAACTTGTCCTTTAACAACTTCAGAGGAGGCATACCCAAAGAAATCGGCAACTTGACTAAGCTAAAGACTCTATCAATTGGTGACAACAAACTTGAAGGTAATTATAGACTAATATTATTAGTTGCTTTTCAGTTAATGAATAAGAGGATTGATGAAAGTATTTTTTTTTTTCAGGAGAAATTCCACAGGAGCTGGGGAATCTTGTAGAATTGGAAAGACTAATACTACGAAGCAATGCCCCGTTAACAGGGCAGATTCCTTCACTTCTTTTCAACATTTCTTCTTTGTGGCAAATTCATTTTACAAATAATAATTTGACAGGTGACCTCCCTCACAACATGTGTTCCCATCATCATCATCCTTCTGTGCTTGAAATGCTGCAGTTGTCTAAGAATCAACTCACGGGTACAATCCCATACAATTTGTGGCAATGCAGAGAGCTTACCGTTGTTGGTCTATCATATAATCAGTTCAGAGGACGTATACCAAGGGATATTGGAAACTTGACTATGGTAAAAGTACTAGCTCTAGACGGTAACAACTTAATAGGTAGGTACTTATAAATCGATCAACAATATTATTTAGTAGAATTTTATTTTCGTTATAGACTTGATCTATCTTTAAATATGCTCACATGCAGGTGAGATACCTTTTGAAATTGGTAATCTTCCCAATATAGAGCTCTTGGGACTTGAAAGCGGCAACCTAGTTGGCCACATTCCAGCTACGGTTTTCAACATTTCAACATTGAAATTTCTTAGGCTTCACAATAACTCACTCTCGGGAAGCCTTCCATCAATTATTGGCCTTGGGCTTCCAAATGTTGAGGAGCTATTTCTCAGCTTTAATAATTTAACTGGGAAATTTCCCAGCTTCATCACCAATGCTTCGAAGCTCCAAAATTTAGATATTGGAGTAAACTCATTCTCAGGCTTTATTCCAAGCACAATAGGCAATAGTTTAACAAGTCTTGAGTTCCTCAACTTAGAATACAATTCCTTCACATCTTCTACTCCAGATTTGAGCTTCATTACCTCTTTGACAAATTGCAAGAATTTAAGATCCATGTCTTTAACATATAATCCTCTAAATGGCTTCCTTCCAACTTCTATAGGAAACCTTTCTATTTCGTTGGAAACACTCTATATGGGTGGTTGCAACATCACTGGAAACATTCCCCAAGAAATTACTAGTCTGAAAAACTTGATGAGTTTATCTTTGGGCCGTAATGAATTGACAGGATCAATTCCTGTTACACTTGAAAACTTGCAGCAACTTCAAGGTTTGTACATTCAAAATAATAACCTAGAAGGATCCATCCCAGATGATCTTTGCCATTTAAATAATCTGGTTGATTTGTACATGCACGGTAATAAGCTTTATGGAGCCATACCTGCATGTTTTGGTAATCTAACTAATCTAAGACTCCTCTCGTTAGGCTCCAATGAGTTAACTTCTGTTATACCCTCTTCTCTTTGCAACCTTAAAGATATCTTGCAAATCAACTTGTCATCAAACTCTCTAATTGGAACTCTTCCATTAGACTTTGGAAATTTGAAGGTTGTCATAAGTGTAGATTTGTCTCATAATCATTTAACCGGTGGCATCCCAACCACAATTGGAAGCCTACAAAATTTGCAGAGGCTCTCCCTAAGATATAATAGCTTACAAGGCTCAATTCCTAAATCATTTGGGGGATTAACAAGCTTGGAGTTTTTGGATTTGTCCAATAATAATCTTTCTGGAGTTATTCCTGAATCGTTGGAGGCACTATCATACCTCAAATATCTTAACTTGTCTTTCAATCGATTAGAGGGGGAAATTCCAACAAAAGGACCTTTTGCAAATTTCTCTGCTAAATCTTTTATGATGAACCTTGCACTTTGTGGTTTGCCAAGACTGCAAGTCCCCTCCTGCAAAACAACCACTCATCCGAAATCTAGGATCAAGGTTGTCTTAGCCATTACTTTGCCGCTAACTCTTATTGTCTGCTTGACTTTGATCATTGTGATGAGAGTATATCGAATGAGGAGGAGCTCGCAACTAGCCAATAATAACGACGTTGATGTGCCACAACGATCAATATGGAGAAGAATTTCTTATCCAGAACTTGTTCAAGCAACAAATGGATTTAGTGACAGCAATCTACTTGGCAGAGGGAGCTTTGGTTCGGTTTTCAAAGGGAGACTTTTAGATGGGATGGAAATTGCAGTAAAGGTGTTCCATGTGCAAACGGAAAGAGCACTTAGGAGTTTCAATGTTGAATGTGAAGTGCTTGGTGGTTTTCGCCATCGAAACCTTGTCAAGATTATCAGTAGTTGTACAAATGACGATCTTAAAGCATTGGTGCTAGAGTACATGCCTAATGGAAGCCTTGAAAAGGGCTTATATTCTGATGAATACTTTTTGGACATATTACAGAGGTTGAATATATTGATAGATGTGGCATCAGCTTTGGAGTATCTTCACTTTGGTTATTCAGTCCCTGTAGTTCATTGTGACATCAAGCCAAGCAATGTATTGCTAGACCAAAGCATGGTTGGACACTTGAGTGATTTTGGCATTACAAAGCTGTTAGGTGAAGAAGATTCTATGACACAAACACAAACCCTTGCCACAATTGGTTATATGGCACCAGGTAAAATTCCATTAGATTTTGTTATTCATTTTCTAGTATCTTTTTTTTTATATAAATATTTCCAATATTGAAATCGATTAAGTCAATTCACAGAGTATGGACGCGAAGGAAGAGTATCTCGAAAAGGTGATGTTTATAGCTACGGTATTATGCTGATGGAGACATTTACAAGGAAGAAGCCAACCGATGAAACTTTTATCGGAGAAATGAGCTTGAGACATTGGGTTGGTGACTCGTTAAATCGTTCTATCGCGGATGTTGCAGATAGCGATTTACTGCAAGAAGAGGATGGATATTTTTCAACAAGGGAACAATGTGTATCATCTATCTTAAGTTTAGCCATGGATTGTACCACAAATTTACCCGAGAATAGGATCAGCATAAGAAATGTACTAAGTAAACTCATAAAAATCAGAGCAACATTTCTGGCCAGTTCTCGGAGGCCATGATGTAAGATAGTAATTGTGCTTGTTGGAAGTGGAGTACCGTTTTCTTTAGTTTTGATCATTGACACTTAATTTCCCTGAGTCGTTCATATTTATATTGAATTTTTTGCAATCATTAAATTATATTATGATATAATCCTTTGCCAAGTTTTTTGATAAATGTATCATCTTCACCTTATTGTCAGTAGACATTTTAAAATTATTACTAGTTTCTCTCATTTAATTTAATGGATGACTAAGAAACTTAGTAGAAAATAATATCAAGGCCATTAAATCTGCTAAGAATATATTGCTCATGAAATCTTCTAAGAGTATATTCTAAAGTTCAAAAAATCTTACCATTCAAATTCGAAGCATATAATCCTAGTAAGTGAAAGATGAAGAGTTTCAGCAAATATTCTTCACCAGTGCCATCGTGAAGGGATTCACACTTAGTCAACACAACTGATGATGATATATAAAAAATTACACAACTCATGTGATATTCTTGATCATCAGCCACTACTACAAAAAGATTTTTTCACAACATGTAATGCATGTTGTGGAAACTCTCAACGACATACATTTGCAAGTTGTCTATTAAGAAGTTGTTAATTAAGAAGTTGTTAACTAAGAAGTTGTTGTACAACTTATGTTAGATATTAAAAACATATAGTTCTGCAACTTGGAGTGCTTGTTGTTACAAGTTTCAAACAACAACTTGCAATGAAAGTTGTACAAGACTGCCTTCATGAATTCATATTTGTATGATGATTATAGACAAAAATCCTAAAATCAACATTTTCTGAAATAACCAATTTGCAATACAATATTTTCAATTTTAGACAAAATTACAGATAAATCAAACTTTTGAATTATTTTATATTTCAATAATCCAACTCTGATTCCATATCATATCTAAACTCATGCTAACTACAATAACATAATACAACTTTAGGCAATGCAATTGTACTTCCTACAATCCCACCAAGTGTACGAGCTTCATCGGTTGGTCGTACTAAAATCACTCTGTACAAGAATCACAAAAACTAAATATAAGAAAACTGCACATCAACCCAACAAAACAGAGGATGGCAAACTGAGGAGAAAAACAATGAATTAGAGAGAGGGAGAGGCATACGAGGTTCAAGTCAAAGAATGTAGAAGTAGGAAATTGAAAGGCGGAAGCAAAAGAGAGTGACAGAGTTCAATTTCAAGATTTTAATGTCAAACTGATAACATCGTAAAATACACCTTTTGAGGTCCCCATTTCCTATCGTTTTCGGGCATATTTTGTATTTAATATGTTTTGTGAGCCTATTGTAGGTTATATCACTTAAAATAAGGTGTTGAGATTAATTGAAGAGTTTTGGAGTTAGAAGGGTTGAAACTTGAAATCAGTACACTCAACTTTCGGAGGTCATATCTCTCTCCTCAGATTGAACTACATTGTCCAGTACCTGTTTTCGGAAAGCCCCGGATGTCTAATTTCCAACTCTTTTTACAGATCACGATTCTGAGGCTTCTGGAGGAAGTTATGGCCGTTTTCATAACGGTGCACGAAGTTGGAGCTGCACTCGCGGAATGCCCGCGGGAATTCTGGACGAAGTATCCAGCGGAGTTTTGGGCAGCCTTTTCCGTGGGATGACCAGACGGACCATCCCGTGGAAAGGTCTTTTTTCAGCCAATTTTCAGCCACTTTTGAAGGGCATTCTTGTCTTTTCACACCTCATTTCATACCCTAACTTCCAAGCTCTATAAATACCCCATTTTCTCTCGGTTTTCAAAGACTTCTCTTCCCCTCTCTCACGCCCAAAACACCCCTCTCTTCATCTGCTTCATCTCTTCCATCTTCTTCACTAAATAAGGAGAGAAATGGCTCCCATGGAGGATTTTCCTCCATGGGAGCTCACCATACACCTCTACCACACCATTTTACACCTCCTCCATCCATTTTAGAACCAATTTCAAGGAAATATGAGTGGTCTTAGGACCAATTTCGAGCTAGGAAGGATTGGAGCATCTTTGGAGGACTTGTCTTCAAGGGTTTGCTCTTATTTACTCTTTTCTTTGTAATTTTCGGTTCTTTAATGTGTAACCCCGATTTGGGAATATTGTAAAACTATACATGTGCAATATATGTATGTTTGTGTTTAAATTCGTGTGGGTTTTGTTTTACTCTTTGTTAATTGCATGATTTAAACTCTTATTGTGAAATCCATGTGTGTGGAGGTCCGAAATTGATGTGTATGCATGATTAGGATTAGGAGTAGAGTAATTTAATGTAGGAATAGTGTAATTTAGCTTCCCATGAGTGTTTGTATGTTAATGGATGACCAAAATACCATATATTGAATAATTTGAGTATTAGGGATTTTAGCCCCAAGGAGTGAAAAAGGTTTCAGTTTAGGCATTTAGTTGGTAAATTGGCATTGGTTCATATCCTTGTGCTTAATAGGTCTTTGTTTCAAAGACACAATTGACCATCCTTGGCTGGATTGGGTAATGAATTGATTTTGGAAAAATTCTCAAATCAAGAGGATGAAACCTTAATTTATATTGAATGGTCTTAATGTAAAACAACCAACTTATTGTACATTTGTGTTAGGTAAACTTGTTTCCCATGTCTAGCCATCCTAGGGAGTTGACGAAACCGAATCCGTATCTAGAGTAAAGACAAACCGAATTCCTCTTGTGCTTGTGTAGTTATAGGGACATTTCATTGCTTAATGCTTTCACTCGGCTAGCCACATTGTGAATGATATTTAGGTTGTGTGTTATATATCGTGTGATTCACATTAACTTGCTCAGCGTCGTATCCTCTACATTTGACCAGAAAGTTGAGAAATCACTAGGCTGGCGTGTAGAGCTCGTGTGTGTGTCCCATTGTCCCTTAATGGATTCATGCTTATGCATGGATGCAATCTCTATACACTCGAGAGAGGGTAGAGATTAATTAAGGGGACATGAGCATATAACATACATGTTGTATGGGTATCTCGTATTCTTAATACTTTCACTTGGTTGCCATCCCGTATTTGGTTAGCCTCCTGGATGAATTATTGGTTGTAGTATGGCCCACGCGGTTGCGCATTACATGTCTAACTAAATGTCTTGTGTATATGACCAGAAAGTGAGAGTATCACTAGGCTGACATACATGGCTCTTTTATGTGTTCCACGGTACATAATGAATCCATGCTTTGTATGGATGTGATCTCTAAGACATTGAGAGAGATTAGAGATCAATTAAGGGGACACGAGCCTATAACATATACTTGCACATTTGAGGGAGGGACTAGGTGAGTCTAGTGCTTAATTAGGAGGATTGTCACGGTTGAGTCATTTCCCTAGCATATCCATATTTCATGCTATCTCTCCATTCCACCCTATCATTGTAAATATTATATTTATGTAATTTATTTAATTATATTATTATTTACTTTTCCGTACGCAACACAGGAGTTCGCTCGGCGTGTTGTATAGCTAGAACTAGAGACGGTCGATGAATCCCACATTCCTATCGAACGATACCCTCGCTTGCCGCTTTGCTAGTTTTCATAACTATAGAGCACATTGCGTAGGACTTTTTATAAATATCTTTTTGATTCCGCAATTCCCTAACGACAGAATAACGGGTATCACAAACCAATAATAAATTGACTTGATTGTTAGAAATACCAAATTGAATTAACTGAATGTTGGAAAATTCCATCATGTGGGGCCACACATGTAAATATTAAATGTGTTATGCTATCTTTTGGTTAAGCCAAAATTAAAGTGGTCTAATTAAAATTTAAAGTTAAGGCTTAAGGGTATAATTGTCATGGAGTTAATATGTAGATACCAAAGTGCTATTTCTAATTTGATGAGAGGCCGAATTAAAAATAACAAAACATATTATAATCTGATTATTATATTTAGGATTATGGTCCCCAAATTACAAGATCACTTTTTGGATTGTCTGTATCCCCATCAACACAACATGAGAGAACACTTTTGTGTCCAGGATCGTGATAATTTAGAAGATTTCAACCCGTCCACCAACCTCCGTCAATGGATTCAGGTACGCTTCCGCTTATTCTTATCTTCTTTTTCTCTTGAATTGACATGGGTTAGTAAAATGTATTTAGGATTTGATTAAGCATGATATAGAAACATGTTTAGGTTAAACTTTCAGATTAATTATGTACCTATGCATGTTAGATTGTGTGTTAATCAAAAATACTTACAAGTGGTATCAGAGTCATCCATGATCGATTCTTGAGAAATTTTAGAGATTTGAGGTTTAACCTAACATGCATAGGTACATAATTAATCTGAAAGTTTAACCTAAACATGTTTCTATATCATGCTTAATCAAACCCTAAATACATTTTACTAACCCATGTCAATTCAAGAGAAAGAGAAGATAAGAATAAGTGGAAGCGTACATGAATCCATTGCCGGAGGTTAGTGGACGGGTTGAGATCTTCCAAATTATCACGATCCTGGACACAAAAGTGTTCTATCTTGTTCTGTTGATAGGGATACAAACAAGCTAAAAAGTGATCATGTAATTTGGGGACCATAACCCTAAATATAATAATAAGATTATTATATGTTTTGTTATTTCTAATCCGGCTCCTCATCAAATTAGAAATAGCACTTCGGTATCTACACATTAACTCCATGACAATTATACCCTTAAGCCTTAAAACTTTAAATCTTAATTAGACCACTTTAATTTAGGTTTAACCAAAAGATAGCACAACACATTTAATATTTACATGTGTGGCCCCACATGATGGAATTTTCCAACAATCTCCTACTGGGCCACATATGTAACTTTATAAATGTGTATGACTTTATGAGCTCCAAAATTTTGCTATCACAATTTTAGAGTATATCCGAACAATCTCGTCCATTGATTATGCCGTTATAGGATCAAAGCGGTTTTCATCACATTTAGCGCGACTAAACCTATCAATGGTCAAGTAAACCAACATAAACAAATGACATAGATCAATCATGGATGCGTAGCATGGAAATTACATGCTGTGTGATCTATACATGTCTATTTCCAACTGGTCCTACTTTATTTCTTAGTGAGATCAAAACTTAACACAGTGTAACAGAATGAAATGAACTGAATACTTTATTTATGATCAGAAAAATATCCAAATACATAAAGGCATAAGTATGTCCAAAATCAAACATAAAGCACTAAAATACAAAATGATGCAAACTACCACTATAATGTGATATCCTCACCCAAAATAACACTCATATGAACAGTATGCTCATGAAAGACCTTGGGTGGTAATCCCTTTATAAGCGGATCCAGTATCATGGAGTTTGTCCCAATGTGCTCTATGGATATCTGTTCACTTTGTACTCTCTCCTTCACAACTAGGAACTTAATGTCAATATACTTTGACCTAGATGAGCCCCTGTTGTTATTAGAATATAGCACTGCTGACTTATGGTCACAATATAGTTTGAGTGGTCTTTCAATACCCTTCAGAATGGGTAGTCCTGTGACAAAATTCCTTAGCCATATTCCATGGTTGGATGCCTCATAGTATGCTACAAACTCTGTTGCCATGGTGGAAGAAGCTATGAGTGTCTGCTTGGCACTCCTCCAAGAAATAGCTCCACCAGCCAACAGGTATATGTAGCCTGATGTGAATCTCCTACTGTCTTGGAATCCAGCATAATCAGAGTCAGAATACCCTATGATCTCCAACTGATTTGATCTCCTATATGTGAGCATATGATCTTTTGTTTTCTAAAAAATACTTCATAACCCGTTTGGCTGCTTTCCAATGATCCATCCCAGGGTTACTTAAATATAAGCCTAACATACCAACAATGTACGCAATATCCGGACGCATACACACCTGAGCATACATTAGACTCCCTACAACTGATGCATAGGGAATCTTCTGCATTTCCTTAACTTTAAGGTTATTTTCAGGGCACTGACTGAGACTGAACTTGTCTCCCTTAGCGACAAGGGTGTCACCTGGTTTGCTGTCTTGTATGCCAAACCTTTTGAGCATTTTATCGATATAGCTCCTTTGTGATAATCCAAGAATACCTCGAGAGCGATCTCGTTGTATCTGGATCTCTAATACAAAAGAGACGTCACCAAGATCTTTCATCTCAAAATTCTTTGATAGAAATCTCTTGGTTTCGTGCAACATGCCTATATCATTTGTGGCAAGCAGTATGTCAACGACATATAAAACCAGGAATATGTGGGTACCCCCACTGAATTTGTGATACACACAATTATCAACAGCGTTTATCTCAAAACCAAACGAGATAATCACTTGCTTGAGTCCATAAATGGACTTTTTTTACAAACCATATTCTTTGGGTCTCCCGACTCAAAGTTTTCTGGTTGCACCATATAAATTGTTTCATCAATGTCACCACTGAGAAACACCGTCTTGACATCCATCTGATGAAGCTCAAAGTCAAAATGAGCAACAAGTGCCATGATTGTCCTACATGAGTATTTCATTGAAACTGGAGAGAAAGTCTCTTTAAAGTCAATCCTTTCCTTTTAGGTAAAGCATTTAGCTACAAGACTAGCCTTATACCTCTCAATATTACCTTTTGAATCCCTTTTGGTTTTAAATATCCATTTACAACCAATGGGCTTCGCACCTTCTGGTAATGGGACAAGTTCTCAAACCTTATTGTCTTGCATAGACTTATACTTCTCATTCATGGCATCAATCCACTTTTGAGAGTTGGAACCCTGCATGGCTTGATGTAAGATGATTGGATCATCTTCATCATTCCAATGTCTTCCTCATGTTCCTGGAGAAATACGAAAAAATCGTCTGGAATAGCAATTCTCCTTTCTATAATAGATTGCCTTAATAGCACTGGTTCTTGAGGTTGATGAGTTTGTTCCTCGGGAACAATTACCTCATCTCAAATGAGAGGTTGTTTAACATTGTCTGGTTGAGGATCCAGATTCACTTCTTGATTAATGACAGGTATAGAAACTTGCACATTGTCAAAAGCAATAGTGGGAATCGAAACCGATTCCTCCTCAAAGACAAGGTCTCTGATCTTATTTCTCCCCCAAAACTCAACATCCTCAAAAAAATGTTGCAGTTCCCATCTCAAAATTTGACCTAAGTGTGGGATCATAAAACTTATAGCCCTTAGATCGCTCAGAGTAGCCAATGAAGTAGCTGCTTACAGTTTTTGAGTCCAATTTCTTTTCATGTGGCATGTAAGGCCTTGCCTCAGCAGGACATCGCCTAATGTGGAAGTGCTTTAGACTAGGCTTTCTGCCTTTCCAAAGCTCATAAGGTGTTTTTACAGCTGCTTTAGTTGGCACTCGGTTCATAATATAAGCTGTTGTTTTGAATGCTTCTCCCCAGAGTGACTCTGGTAAGGTGAAATGACAAATCATACTCCTTACCATATCCTTAAGAGTCCGGTTTCGCCTTTCAGCTACACTATTCATGTTGGGTGATCCTGGCATGGTATACTGTGGGACGATTCCACATTCTTCTAGGAATTTAGCAAACGGTCTTGAACGTTGATCATCTGAACTGTCATATATGCCATAGTATTCACCACCACGGTCAGACCTGACACTCTTTATTCTTTTGTTGAGTTAGTTCTCAACTTCAGCTTTAAATGTGTTGAACACGTCTAAAGACTATGATTTCTCATGAATGAGAAATAGGTACCCATAACGTGAGTAATCGTCTATGAATGATATGAAATACTGTTGGCCATTCCAGAAAGCCGTAGGGAATGGTCCACATATATCCGTGTGTATCAATTCTAAGACGGTTGTAGTTCTGTTGGCACCTAATTTCTTTATTTTTGCCCTTGTCCTTAGAGGTGCTAGCCAAATGAGCACTTTTGGTCCTGTCTTGCTTCAATCTCTCTTCCTCTTGCACACGATAAGAAATGAGCTCATCAAGAGTCCATTTGTCCTTTTGACAGTTGTAACTGACCTTAAATTGACTGTATTGTGTAGGAAGTGATACTAATACCAAATGCACGAGAAAGTCATCAGACAGCTCGAGCTCCAGTGCCTTAAGCTTAGAAGCAATATGAGACGTTTCCATAATGTACTCCCTTATATTCCCCTTGCCTTTGTACTTCATAGAAATAAAGCTTTGCAAAAGCGTGCTTGTTTTTGCCTTATCGTTTTTCGCAAAATGCTTTTCAATTTCGGCTAGGAACTCTTTGGCTTTGGTTATCTTTTCAGATACCGCACCCCGAAAAGCCTCCGAAATGCCGCGCTTGATGATCATAAGACTCATGCGAGTTGAACGATCTCACTTCTCATAGTTCTTCCTGTCATCAGGTTGACAGGAAGAACTTGCATCTATAAGAGAAACGGGTTGCTCAATCCGAAGTGCAAGGTCCAGATCCATACAGCCAAGAACAATAACTATGTTCTCTTTCCAATCCTTAAAGTTGGTCCCATTAAGCATGTGTATTGAGTTGATATTAGCAGATATAGTAGAAACACTAGCTTTAAAGAGAACAAACCAAACAAACAAATATGCTAACATTAATAACCAAATACAATAATCAAAAAATTCAAATAATGGTTAGTGTCTCATCTCAAGATACCTAGCACAACATTACTATCAAATCTTTGGACAGTAATATTAATTGTAAATCATACTCTTGTTGTAATGATCAAACATTGACAATAATTCATATCAAATAATAAATCTATCTTTGAATCGACTTATTATTCACATGTAAAACCTTATAATCGTCACATGTTTACCACACCAAGTGTGTGTGCAATTCAGCCAAGTATTAACCTTCCATTGGGCCGGCTGATACCCGCATGAATTTACACACACACACAAACATCCAACATCCCTCATGAACAATCTACACAAGAGAGGTCACTTTGGTGACATCTTGTTTCAATTAGCCTATTTAGAATGATGGATTAATTTATTTAACCACAAAAGATATACCAAAAAATATTTGAATTTGAGTTGATTTTTTTTAATCAAAATTACAGAAAATGCACCTCAATTTTTGGAAATTTTGATTTTATAAAATTACAAAAAGGCACCTCAATTTTTGAAAATTACAAAGTGACCCTATAACCTTTCAGTAATTATAACTCCGCTCCAAAATGTTTTCTTAATTGCAAACTGGCCCAGTAAGTTTTGGTAATTATATATTGGCCCCAAACTTTAGCAAAATCATACAATTGCCCAAACTAATTGCAAATCAGTCCCTCAAGAATATCAAATTCTCAAAACATGGCCCAAAGCAAAACCAAGGTCTGTAAACCCTAGTTTGTCGTCGCCGCCGCTTCATGGTCACCAGAAGGCAACCACGAAAGGCGGCCAAGCAGCGCATGACCCGCAAACGCAGATCGCACGCGATGACGGCCAAGATCGTACACGATTGAGCGACTGACTGCCGGTCTAGGCTTGATCTGGACCTGATTGTGGTGGATGACCGACGATCGTCCTCCTCGCAGCAAAACGCTAGGGTTTCGAGCGAAAAACTCACCGGAAATCCCAGAAGCAAACGGGTATGGGTTGGAAAACCCATCGACCTAAAAGCAAACCCCCAAATTTCAAACAGATTCCAGAAAAAAAAATTTAATAAAAAATTTATCAATACGTATTGTACAATACAAATCTTACGATCTATCTGTATTGTATGCAAATCTCGGATTAGCTTAATGGAGGTAAGTCATGCGTATCTATATATTTGTACGTATTTGTATGTCTGTAATTCTGCATTGGTGATACAAAACTCAATGCAACATATTTATAGTTAAAAAAAAAAAACAGAGTTTATAAACATATGCACAGATCACAGATTACCATATTCATGATCATACAATAACCGAATCCAAAACACCAAAACTCAAGCAAATTTCACAAAAGAAGATCAAAACCCTAAAATCTCAAAAAAATTTCAAGAATGGATCATGGGTTAGTAAAATGTATTTAGGGTTTAATTAAGCATGATATAGAAACATGTTTAGGTTAAACTTTCAAATTAATTATGTGCCTATGCATAAACTAATTAGATTGTGTGTTAATCAAAAATACTTACACTGAATCCAACTAAGAAAAATTCAAGAGCACTACAATAAACTGATGATCTAAGTAAGAATCACATAAAGGAGGTAACCAAAACAATATATGCTACTGTACTCACAATAACAACATAAATACCTTCAAAATTGACTATAAACTGATTAGAGTAATTATGAAAACATTACAGTCATAACTAGTGTCATCCATCAGAGATAAACTTGATGATGGTGCAACAATGAGCAGTGCTACAAGTACAAGAGTGGGAGTAGCAGTCTTCAGCTGCACAATAGAAACGAGGAACACCTAGAATTACTACCATAAAATAGCAGTCACCTCATAATTTAACCCAAACTTCAACTAGAAATGGCACATCAGACATATACATAGATAACTCAAACTTGCAGTACAAAACATTCAAATATATCATGTATGTATATTTGTTTTGATGTATATTTGTTTTGGATATATCATATATATATATATAATTTGATTGCAGTAATCGGCGCAAATCCATAGAAATCATAGGCTTAAAAAAATGACAAAAACCTTAAATTAACGATACAATTTACTGTGCTTTGAAAGCTAGGCCATTCTAGGTACTTCAGCTGACTAGGCTGCTCAACTAGAAATGTAAATACAAATTTCAAGCCCCTAAAAACGAAGATGAAACAATGGTAACAGATATAAACAATTTCATCCAAATTTTACACCATTCCACAAACCATTATTATGATAGATAGAGTTTGATATTATGAATAAGTCCATTAACAACTTGATGAGAGTTAACCAAAGCGGCTCCTTATGTACACTGTCATCATCAAAGCTCAGTTGCCGATAATCTCTCCCTACATAATTCACAAGTTTTTTGTCCCAACGCTCTGCAGGAAAACACTAAATTCCTGCTCTAGAAACAACCTACAAGAACGAATTTCAACATCCAACCACGAACACTTAAGCACTACAATCGACAATTGCATACGAAAATCGTATACAACAAACAAGAAACAAAGGACAATCAATCACCCCAATTGAACATAATAACATAAACAAAAATCTGCGATCCGCATATCCCATTGACATGAGTCAAAAGCTCTGGTACCATAAAATAGGACTATTTTATCAAGAAAACAGAGGTTCTGATATATTGAACAATAGGTATTCGATGAAAGTTCACAAAGAAGAAAAGTTTTAAGAGGCTATTAAAATAGCTCTCTGATAGGTTTCTATATTGATCACAACTTACTGAATCTCTGGCTTTTTACAAGATATTTATATTACAAGGATCTTAAACCAATAACTGAATTCTAATTTCTAACTAATTCTGGACAATCAATGGAAGAGTCCAATTCCATAACAAACTCTGCCACATCAGATTCTATAACAAACAGATTCCAAACAGCCTAAACTTTATATCCAACTTTACATTTACTAAGCTTGAGATCAGGGGCGAAGGCAAAGCGGGGCCCATAGGGGCAATGGCCCCCCAGCCAATCAAAAATTTATGAAATTTTACTTATATTTATATTATGATATTATAATATTTAAATGATAATTTTAACTTTACTCCCCTGTTTTATTGATAAATTAATTTCTTCCATATTTAGTTATTTATTTTGTTGAGACAAAATCAACCCCTTTTAGTATTTTAATTTTTTATGATTTCATACATTATTTCCTATTCTAATCTATATATGGGTTCAACAACTATACATTTATTATATAGTTACAAGACTAATTTCAATCACTGAATTTCAATCCAAAAGTCTATAAGAATTAAAGATTTTAAAATTTAAAAGAAATTAAAACTAAAAAGAAATAACCTCATCTTGTAATTAGGGATGACAAAATTATCCATAGATACGGATATCTGTAAAAATCCGCTCCATTTAAAATGGGGATGGATACTATAATTTCGGGGACGGAGTAGGGATGGATGTCATCCTAATAACCATTTTATTTTCGGGGATGGGGATGGATATCGTCTATGGATATCCATCTCCATCAGGATCCATTATAGATTTTAATATTTTAAATATATAAAAATTTATTATGTGATTATTAATTCTAATTATATAAGTTATTATTACTTTCTATATTTGAATTTTATTGGATGTATTTGTTTCTCTCTAAATACGATAAAATTTAAAGTTTTTTCATCAGATACGGATATAAACGGAGCAAGGATGAATATCTCTATTTTAATTAGCGGATTATCCGAATCCGCCCAGCTCACTTAGAAATGAGAATGGATGCGGCGATGGAGATATATATCTCAAATAGATACGGGGATGGATATTAGGGTATCCATATCCAATCCGATCCATTGCCGTCCCTACTCGTAATTACCCATGCAACTATACATGAACTATATAGTAGTTAATATAGTTTGTTTACTCGTAGTTTTTCGATTTGACTGTTATGTTTTTATAAACTTCCTAGATTTTAGGTTGAGATTATAAATTAATAAATATTTTAATTTTATTTCACGAGCTTGTGTTATTATATATCTATTATTTTTGTTAGGTTGGTACTATAGTTTTGATAAATTTATTTTTCTCATTGGTTACTTAAATTTGTTCACAAATATTTATAAGTTAATTTGGTTTGACATGAATATTATAAAGTTAAATTATAAGTGTATAAATAATCGTTTTTTTAAATATATTAATAATATAATGATATTTTCTCATAAATTCTTTGATTAAGGAACTATTGAATGAGATATTTCATCTTTGCAACAAGATAAAAATCATTTTCTCACAAATTCTTGAATTGATTATGTATATTTAAATGGAAAATCACAAAGAAATTGAAATAAATTTAATTATAGATGATTTTTTAGAAACAAATAGAGTCAAGTTCCATTTTGATTCTCAAAGTTAGTGTGATTTTTTTTTTAAGAAACTTAGTGCCATTATTATTATTGTTATTATTTTGTATCATTACCTTAAATACTAAATTATTACATTTTGGTATATTAATATATTTTTCTTAGATGACCTTTAATATTAGTTTCTATCTTGACCTCTCCAAAGCCAAAATCCTGGCTTTGCCCCTGCTTGAGATGTTCATCAGTACCGACTGCACATAATGCAAGCCCTGTTTGACAGACTCTGCTCTTCCTAACCTGATCACAGCTCCTAGCTTCTTCACTTGGAAGATCATTATTTCTTCTATGATCACTACTGATTGAATCACTGCTGTTGTGAGCTACATGAGCAAGATGAGCAGATGAGACACTAGCATTATCTCTAACAAAAATAGTTTCTGGCATTTAGAAATATAAATGTTGGTGTAGTTTTCTGGTTTGATCTAAAAAATGCATGCTTTGTTATTTATGCATCACTGACAGTTTTTAAACATCTAAATTCCCCTCTTAGGCTCAACTTTTGATTCAAGTTCATTGTAGACGGTCTTTGAAACTGGCTTGTATTCGATTCGACGAATATGATTTTGCTATCATACATGATCCCAAGTATAGTTGCATTAGAGAACATGTCAATTGTCTTTTTCTTTTTTCTTTTTTTACTTCAATTTTTGTTAGTAAAACAATGTGTTTATCAATCATTTTTATTTGATATATTTCATTATAATTTGGGTTTGATGCTTAGCTAATACAAGTTTTAGGCCATGCAATTGTACATCCTATAACCCCACCAAGTGTGCGAGCTTCATCGGTCGGTTGGTCGTACGAAAATGACTTTTTACAAGAATCACAAAAAATATATATAAGAAAACTGCACAGCAGCCCAACAAAACAGAGGATGGCAAACAGAGGAGAAAAACAATGAATTAGAGAGAGGAAGAGGCATACCAGGTTCAAGTAAAAGAAAAGTAGAAGTAGGAAATTGAAAGGCAGAAGCAAAAGAGAGTGACAGAGTTCGGTTTCCAGATTTTAATGTCAAACCAATAATAAATTGACTTGGGTGTTAGAAATACCAAATTGAATTAAATGAATCCAACTAAGAAAAATTCAAGAGCACTACAATAAA
The DNA here is from genome assembly GCA_033220585.1 of Dipteronia sinensis. Lineage (NCBI taxonomy): Eukaryota > Viridiplantae > Streptophyta > Magnoliopsida > Sapindales > Sapindaceae > Dipteronia > Dipteronia sinensis. The sequence continues at coordinate 3,084,321 of CM065642.1, forward strand.
CTGATGATCTAAGTAAGAATCACATAAAGGAGGTAACCAAAACAATATATGCTACTGTACTCACAATAACAACATAAATACCTTCAAAATTGACTATAAACAGATTGGAGTATTTAGGAAAACATTAGAGTCATAACTAGTGTCATCCATCACAGATAAACTTGATGATGGTGCAACAATGAGCAGTGCTACAAGAACATGAGTGGGAGTAGCAGTCTTCAGCTGCACAATAGAAACAAGGAACACCTAGAATTACTACCACAAAATAGCAGTCACCTCATAATTTAACCCAAACTTCAACTAGAAATGGCACATCATACATATACATAGGTAACTCAAACTTGCAGTACGAAACATTCAGATATATCATGTATATGTTGGAAAAATTCCTCATATGGGACCACACATGTAAATATTAAATGTGTTTGCTATCTTTTGGTTAAGCCTAAATTAAAGTGATCTAATTAAGATTTAAAGTTTAAGGCATAAGGGTATAATTGTCATGGAGTTAATGTGTAGATACCAAAGTGCTATTTCGAATTTGATGAGGGGCCGAATTAGAAATAGCAAAACATATAAAAATATGTTTATTATATTTAGGGTTATGGTCCCCAAATTACACGATCTTTTTGGTTTTTCTGTATCCCATCAACAGAGAACAGAGAACAGAGAACAATTTTGTGTCCCAAGAATCGTGATAATTTGGAAGAACACAACTCGTTCACCAAATTCCGGCAATGGATTCAGGTACGCTTCCGTTTATTGTTATCTCTTTTCTCTTGAATTGACATGGGTTTAGTAACATGTATTTAGGGTTTGATTAATCATGATATAGAAACATGTTTAAGTTATTTTCGGATTAATTTTGTACATATGCATGTTAAAGGTGTGTTAATCGAATCACTTACAGTATATATATATATATATAATTTGATTGCAGTAATCGACGCAAATCCATAGAAATCATAGGCTTAAAAAAATGACAGAAACCTTAAATTAACGATACAATTTACTGTGCTTTGAAAGCTAGGCCATTCTAGGTACTTCAGCTGACTAGGCTGCTCAACTAGAAATGTAAATACAAATTTCAAGCCCCTAAAAACGAAGATGAAACAATGGTAACAGATATAAACAATTTCAACCAAATTTTACACCATTCCACAAACCATTATTATGATAGATAGAGTTTGATATTATGAATAAGTCCATTAACAACTTGATGAGAGTTAACCAAAGCGGCTCCTTATGTACACTGTCATCATCAAAGCTCAGTTGCCGATAATCTCTCCCTACATAATTCACAAGTTTATTGTCCCAACGCTCTGCAGGAAAGCACTAAATTCCTGTTTTGAACGAATTTCAACATCCAACCGCGAACACTTAAGCACTACAATCAACAATTGCATACGAAAATCTTATACAACAAACAAGAAACAAAGGACAATCAATCACCCCAATTGAACATAATAACATAAACAAAAATCTACAATCTGCATATCCCTGTTACATCAAATGTTGACATAAAAAAATGAAATGACAACATATTATTCACATATAGCCTTCCCAAAGGCAAAAACTAATCAAAGCAATGATCTAACTTCAAGTTGGATTTGAAATATTTACGTCAGGTCCTTAGAATTCTAACCGGTTGGAATTAGTGCAATTTTTTTTACGCTAATTCCAGCTGGTTGGAATTCCAAGGACATGAAGAAAAATTTCAGGACCGACCTGATTAGAGAATGACCCTATATATTAGAAAAAGAAATTGTGCCATGGTGTTTTGTTGAGAGGAAATCAGTGTAACCACATAATCATATTCATGACCTACTCCATTTAATAAACTCATTATCAACTCTCTATCACTCACAACCTCTCCAGCAGCAGTTAGTGCACCACTAATGGCTTTAATCTTCATAACAAAGTCACTAATTGAATCTGATCCCTTCTTAGTAGACTGTAACTATTGTTTGAACTGCATAATCCTAGCCAAAGAACGCTGAGAATATGTTTTTTTAATCTTAGACCAGACTTCAAAAGAGGACTTAGAATTGGTTACCTGACCAAGAACAATTGGAGTAAGAGTTGAGAAAATCCAGCTCATCAAGAGCTTATCCGATTTCTTCCGGTTGATATACTCAGGATTTTCTTGTTGAACCACAACATCTCCGGTTCGAACGGTAATAAGCTTCGGAGGAGGCAACTTCTCACCATTGACCAAGCCTTCAAGATCCAGAGCTTCGATTTCTGTTAGAAATTGTGTTCTCCAGTATATGTAATAGCTATGATCCAGTTTTAGAGTAAGATTGAGGCTTAGAGTCTTAGCCAGAGAAGAAAAATCCATCGTTTTAGTTGAACCAGCTGTGAAGTTGTGAGATTCGATTGAGAATTTATTGTTCGATCGATCTTCAGCCATTGATATGAGTCAAAAGCTCTGATACCATGAAACAAGACTATTTTATTAAGAAAACAGAGGTTTTGATATATTGAACAATAGGTACTCGATGAAAGTTCACAAAGAAGAAAAAGTTTTAAGAGGCTATTAACATAGCTCTCTGGTAGGTTTCTATGACTATGTTTGAGATTGCTTAAACTTAGGAAATAAATGATTATTTCATAATCTAGAACCCAATAAGTGTTTGGTAAACACTCGATAATCAACTTATTTCATAATTTGCTCCTCCAATAATCAACTTTTGAGAAGTTGGTTGGGGGTAGCTTTTGAAAGCTGATTTTTAGAGAAGCTAGTTTCTTATTGTTGTAATGTCTATAATACCCATACCATTTTAATATATAGACAATAATATCATTTATTTAATAGTGATAAAATTTTGAATTAATAATATATATAAAAAAACAAAAATAAAAATAAAAATTGTTAAGAATATATAGTGGTGGCTACTGCTCGCTGGTGGTGGACACCACCGATGATGGAGGCTAGAGAACGGACGGCTACCATAGGCGACGACTAATTTGACTGAGGAAACCGGTCCTACTCCGGCAGTGAAGGAGGCAGCATTTGGCTCCTCTGTTTCGCGATTAAACTGGCGGCTCCATCCCGGATTCTTGGAGAAAATGGTCCTCTTCCATCGTCGATTCGTCGGTGAGGGAGACGATGTCGGCAGCGATATATAGCTCATTATCTTCGAGTGATCGGCCCTACCAAAACTCATCAATTCAGATTTTAATCTCTCATCAATTTCGAGTTTCAAAACTTGTCTTCGGCGGCGAGGAAGACGAAGTCGCCGACGAGGGATGAAGTTATCGACGCTCTCGGAGGATCGGGACACGGTGGCGGATTTGGACAGGTATCAGCAAGAGTTGCATAGTTTTCGTTGATGAAGATGAAGTTTGAGTGAGTTGACTCAGTATTGATACTAGCGAGTTGACTCAGTAAATTAGTATTGAGATGAACGAGTTGACTCAGTAGAATATTTAAAAAAGAAATTATATATATATATATATTCCATGATTTATATTTGTATTTTTAATATAAACAAAATAATAATAATAAATAGTAAAAAAATTGAATTATATATTACATTTTAACAATTATACCAATTTTAGTCATTTTCTATGATTAATTTAAGTTTACCAAACACTTTTTCTTTGTTTTTTTTCTTAAATTGATTATTTATAAAGTTAATTTACCAAACACCTATCAACTTATCTTATAAGTTGATTATTTCTTAAGTTAAGCTAAAAGCGGATTATTCCATAAGTTAAGCAATCTCAAACATAGCTTATATTGATCACAGCTTAATGAATCTCTTTCTTTTTACAAGATATTTATATTACAAGGATCTTTAACCAATAACTGATTCTAACTAATTCCGAACAATCAATGGAATAGTCCAGTTCCATAACAAACTCTGTCACATCAGATTCTAAAACAAACATACTCCAAACAGCCTAAAACTTTATATCCAACTTTACATTTACTAAGCTTGAGATTAGGGGTGAAGGTAAAGTGGGGCCCATAGGGGCCATGGCCCTAGCCAATCAAAAATTTATGAAATTTTACTTATATTTATATTATGATATTATAATATTTAAATGATAATTTTATCTTGGCTCCCCTATTTTATTGATAAATTAATTTCTTCCCTATTTAGTTATTTATTTTGTCGAGACAAAATCAACCCCTTTTAGTATTTTAATTTTTTATGATTTCATACGTTATTTCCTATTCTAATCTATATATGAGTTCAACAATTATACATTTATTATATAGTTACAAGACTAATTTTCAATCATTGAATTTCAATCCAAAGGTTTATAAGAATTAAAATTTAAAAATTCAAAAGAAATTAAAACTAAAAAGAAATAACATCATCTCGTAAATCGTAATTACCTCTGCAACTATACATGAACTATATAGTAGTTAACATAGTTTGTTCTATATAGTAGTTAACATAGTTTGTTTACTCGTAGTTTTTTGATTTGACCGTTATGTTTTTATGAACTTCCAAGATTTTAAGTTTGAGATTATAAATTAATAAATATTTTAATTTTATTTCACAAGCTTGTGTTATTATATATCTATTATTTTGGTTAGGTTGTTACTATAGTTTTGATAAATTTATTTTACTCATTTGTTATTTAAATTTGTTCACAAATATTTATAAGTTAATTTGGTTTGACATGAATATTATAAAGTTAAATTATAAGTGTATAAATAATCGTTTTTTTAAATATATTAATGATATAATGATACTTTCTCACAAATTCTTTAATTAAGAAACTATTGAATGAGATATTTTATCTATGCAACAAGATAAAAGATCATTTTCTCACAAAACTTCATTAAAAAAGCACGTGATCTCAATAAATATATAAAATAAAACGTGTTTACTTATTCTTAATTATTTTTTCTACTAATTGTCCATGAGTGGTGTTATTGGCACATCCGGTCTATTTATACCTCACTTTTAAAATTTTGATTTAATTAAATAAAATTAAATGGTATTTTATTTTTTTTATTTCCAAAATTACCATTCTTGCCTATTTTTCAAACTTAATAGTTAATTAACCTCATCTCTTACCTCTCTATTTCTAATCACTGTACAAGTCTGTCTCTCACCTCTATTGAACTATTTATTTTTTTCTTCTAATTTATTGTTTTTAGAGTTTTTTTCCTTCTTCTTATTTTATGATGGAAAAAAAAGATAAAGGAAGAAGGTTGCAGATGTTTGATATTATTCTCGAAATTTTTTATAGATACTTGATATCATTGTCAAACAATTCTTGCAGATGATTTATATCATTCTCAGACAATTCTTCTAGATGTTTGATATCATTCTCAGACAATTCTTTCATATGCTTCATATCATTCCTAGACTATTCTTACAGATACTTGTATATGTGTGAGAAACAAATTTTAAGGTTTGAGAGTTAATATTTTTTTTTCAGGAAACAGATTATAAGAATGTGAGTTTTTTTTTTTTTGAAAAGAAATATGGGGTTTTAATATTTTTACTTTATAGAAGATTTTTTTTCCCATAAATTGTATGTATGTTTAAGTAATTTTGATAGAAGGAAACAATATACTAATAATTAAAAAAATGGGGTATAAATAGACCAGTAGGGGGTGTGCCAATAGCACTACTCATTGTCCATATCTATCAACAACTTTTGTTTTTCCCATTTTATCCATTTAATCATCCAAATATACAATTCATACCACTTCATGAATTAAACTACACTCTTTTTTTGCAGAACTCAAAATAGCTTCATTATAGCTCAAGCCTAAAACATTTTTACGCTATTTTACTTTAGCAAGACCTTCAAAAGGAACCTCATTTAACAAACTTTCTTTCAATGAATACAAGGTTATTTTTGTCATTTAATACAGAAAAATAACCTAGTTGAGTAAAGGCAAGTATAGGAAAGTTTGAATGTCATATTTTTTGAAATGTTGTTCAAGTTGTAGATGATATATAGGATTCATCAAGGCAAGAGTTTTAAATGAAGAATGCAATCTGATTGTGTCGAGAGTTCTAGACATAAATGTGTATTGTTATTGAAGACACTAATTTTGTGGATATAGAAAAGGAGAACTTGTGTCTCTATGGACTTCCGAATGAGACATAGGAAGTTAACCTACCTATTGAGGAGGTGCCTGTTAGGTTTTGGTTTGTATTTTCAAATGAACCCAATGTTAACCAAACAAGACTCAACTGATATGGAGCTTCCTAAAAACGTGGGAAACCTTTGGAAGTTGGAATGGTGTTCTTTGAGGGAGGTTGAAGACCAGAAGAACTAAAGAAAACGAAGAACAACGAAACCGCTGTGCATTGCGCTATGGATTTCCACAGCGGCAGGGACAGCGGTCCCATTCCAGTAGGCAACCGATGTGCCTTGCGCTATCTATTTTGACAGTGGTAAGGACAACAATCTAACACCAGAAGAAGACCAATGTGGATAGAGCTGTGCAAGGGACAACGGTCCCTAAAGCGGTTGGACAGCGGTCTCGAACAAACGTTGGCGTATGGATCGCGGTTTTCTGAGAGATGTAATTTCAGGTGACTTGCAACGGTTTAGGAAGCTGGTGCACAACCGTGACCCTAATCGTAGCAATCATAAGCATGTGTGAAATGGGAAATCTTCGGTGGAAAAGGAAAGTGATCTTTTGGGGAGTTCTTGTGTTTGAAGGAAAAGGAATACTCTTTACAAGAAGACGTGTCATAAAAGGAAATAGTATTTATGTGCATCAAGTAATTCTTGTACGTTTAGGAGTAGGATTTCCTATTATCTTAAACTCCATGTAATCGATATAAATAGACCTTGTAATTAGGTTATTTTGTGTGAAGTCAAGAAACACCATGTAACATTAGAGAGTGGTGAGATCCAGGTGAGAGACCCATGAGAATATCCGGGGAGGGATCCAAGGGAATATCAGTGGATCAAGTATGAGATCCATGGGTGATATTCATGGGAGATCTAGAGGATATTAGGGGGTTCTTGGTGAGGATCTTGTGAGCGTTTGTGAGCTGAGAGTCATGATGTAAAGTTTGTTATGAGCTTGGGGATTTGGTAAGGCTCTATGGTTTGGGGTTGAGGTGTGAGAGAGAATCCTGAAGTATATGGTTGTAACAATTTATCATATAGTGAAACTTTCTCTGTCGTTCTGACTGCCTGTGGTTTTTTACCCGATTTGGGTTTTCCACGTATATCTTGTATTGTGATTGGTTTATTTTCTCTCATCTTATTTTTTTGTTGCTATAGACATTATTAATTGCTATGAGTTATGAACGGATATTAGGCATGACGCTTCCGCGATCATCGGTTCAAATTCCCAACAATTGGTATCAGAGCCACGGTTCAGCGATGGTGGTGTCAAGTTTTTACGGGAGATCATATAGAGGACTTGGTGGTATTGAGATGATGATGATGGTTGCCTAATATGGGTTTAGCAATGGAGATACTTTTTTGAAAGCGGTTTCAAACTCGGTAGTGTTTGATGAAAAGAAGAATAATGATGGAGGAGAATTTGGCTTGTGGTGGCAAGTACAAGTCATAGAGATCCATTATGGGTTACACAAGGTGATATAAAAAAAAATAATCATGTATGCGTATTAAAAAAAAAAATTGAACGCTCGAAGTCTCTAGTGGTGGTGTGGGGCTTATCCGGTAAAACACTCCCGGTTCTAGTAGCAAGTCTTTCACCGGGTATGTGATGCAAGGACAAAAGGTCTTGCACAGAGTTGAGTGATGTAAGAACATATTTATCCTTTTGGCAGTTTTCCCCACTGGCCATGGAAGAGGATATGTTGCTGCTAGTGATCCATAATTGTGCACAATGCATTGGTCAACAAGTGATACAAGGTGTATGGTGGACAAGGGTGTCGATGGTTGACGAACTTCCTGGTAATCTGACATGAGGAGTTGCACCATAATTTCAGTAGGTTATTTTCGACATGGTGCCGGAACAACGAACACAAAAAAGAAAAAAATCTTAGGATGGTTCGTTCATAAGTGGTTATACCTTATGGTGGGGTATGTTGATTCTCAGTATAGAGAGTCGTGGCTGTGGACAAAGTTTTGAGAATTCAAGTCAAATAGGAGAATTGTTAGGTTTTGGCTTGTATTCTCAAATGAACACAATGTTAACCAAATAAGACTCAACTGATGTGGAGTTTCCTGGAAACGTGGGAAACGTTTAGAAGTTGGAATGATGTTGTTTGAGGGAGGTTGAAGACCAGAAGAACAGCGAAACCGTTATGCCTTGCGCTGTGGATTTCCATGGCGGAAGGGACAGCGGTCCCATTCCAGTAGGCAACTGCTGTGCCTTGCGTTGTGTATTTTGACAGCGGTCCAACACCAGAAGAAGAGCGCCGTGCAAGGGACAACGGTCCATACAGCGGTCTCGAGCAAACGTTGGCGTATGGATCACGGTTTTCTAAGCGATGTAATTTCAAGTGACTTGCAACGGTTTAGGAAGAAGGTGCGCAACCGTGACCCGAATCGTAGTCAATCATAAGCATGCGTGAAACGGGAAATCTTCGGTGGAAAAGAAAAGTGTTCTTTTGGGAAGTTTTTGTGCTTGAAGGAAAATGAATACTCTTTATAAGAAGACTTGTCATAAAATGAAATAGTATTTATGTGCAACAAGTAATTCTTGTACGTTTAGGAGTAGGATTTCCTTTTATCTTAAACTCCATGTAACCGATATAAATAGACCTTGTAATTAGGTTATTTTGTGTGAAGTCAAGAAACACCATGTAACATCAGAGAGTGGTGAGATCCGGGTGAGAGACCCATGAGAATATCCTAGGAGGGATCCAAGGGAATATCAGTGGATCAAGTATGAGATCCGTGGGTGATATTCAGGGGAGATCTAGAGGATATTGGGGGGTTCTTGGTGAGGATCTTGTGAGCGTTTGTGAGCTGAGAGTCATGATGTAAAGTTTGTTATGAGCTTGGGGATTTGGTAAGGCTCTATGGTTTGGGGTTGAGGTGTGAGAGAGAATCCTGAAGTATATGGTTGTAACAATTTATCATATAGTGAAACTTTCTCTGTCGTCCTGACTGCTTGTGGTTTTTTACCAGATTTGGGTTTTCCACGTATATCTTGTATTGTGATTGGTTTATTTTCTCTCATCTTATTTTTTTTCTTTGCTATAGACATTATTAATTGCTATGAGTTATGGGCAAATATTAGGTATGACGCTTCCGCGATCATTAGTTCAAATTCCCAACAGTGCCTCCGGAGCTCCCTGAGCAAGCGTTAGGTATAAACTTTGCGAGGGATGGGATGCAGGAGAAATACTGGTTATCACTGGTTGCAGTTCACAGTGATTCATGGTTGCTTGCTGTTGCATTTTATTTTGGTGCACGCTTTGGGGTTTGGTAAGAATGAAAGGTACAATTACGGCTTTCTCTGTCAATCTATGAATTAGCTACTTGATGAACTTGTTGAAACCAACTGTCTGTGATAGTGAAAACAAAATTTAAATTATATGTTTTTTTCATGCATCATAGAATTGATTTCTGAATTGCTACAACTTTGTGTTTTTTCCTAGTTCCTCTGCTTTTAGCTGATAAACTTCTTGCTGCATATGCATTATGCAGAGTTTGGATGAAGTTAATTTGTTTGCTATAATTAACAAGGGAAATAACTTTGAATTGCCATTTATAATAGTTGTGAAACCTGATATTTATTAGTATTCCACAGTTTTTTGAATACTAAGGTTGTAGGGTCCAGTTAGTAAATTTGTAATTAGTATCAGTTGGGCTACCTTAGATGGAAATCCATCAAAACACAACGTATACATGCTTTCACGCTAAAACTTATACATGTAGATTAGTGCAGTTAAATGTCATCTTTGAATCTCTTCGTTCTTTAAATTCTCTTTTGATTTGTTCTTCCGTAAAAGATCTACGTGTCTTCTCTGTTTGTATAATTACAAATAAAAAGTTATTTAAGGAGTTAGTTATTGTGGCTAACCAGCATAATATCCTTGATCTAGCTAACTGTATACCACCATTTTTATTTTCTTATTCATCTTTAAGCAGTACAAGTGCCCCAGTTGCAGTAACAAGAGGGCTAGAGTTTAAAGTTAGTTCTGAAATTGGAGTCTCGAACACGAGTTTAAACAAAAGCAGACAAGATTTAGAACTTTTTGATTACAGTTTGAGATTAAACCAGAGTCAGTTACCCATCCTAAGTTAATGATCTTTTGCAACTTCTGGTTCCTGTTTTGTTTAATTTTATCGGGAATTGTTGTTTTAAAATTGAAACAAGACTATTTTATCAAGAAAACAGAGGTTTGATATATTGAACAATAGGTATTCGATGAAAGTTCACAAAGAAGAAAAAGTTTACAGAGGCCATTAACGTAGCTCTCTGAGAGGTTTCTATATTGATCACAACTTAACGAATCTCTGGCTTTTTACAAGATATTTATATTACAAGGATCTTTAACCAATAACTGAATTCTAACTAACTCTGGACAATTAATGGAAGAGTCCAATTCCATAACAAACTCGGGGATTCATGAAAGGAGAGGACTTAAACCCACGATCTTGTTGTACATGTGTGAAGGGTATAACACCGTACCAAGCACATCTCGCCTCCATGAACTAATTTTAAGAAATACATTTTATACTTATTTTTAAGACCCACAAGTCTATGCACCACCGCAACAGGTGGTATGTCAAAAAAGAAAAAGAAAAATAGAACTAAAACTGTCTACAACTATTGGTCATGTGAAAATAAAATTAAATTTTTGTAAAATTAAAATTAGAGTTCTCATAAAAAAATATTTGGGGGTTTGGTATTATGAATTCATGATTAAAGAAAGCAATATGTGTTTTATGTGATTTGATTATGATTTTTTTGTATAGAGACTTGATTTTTTTTGACAGTATTTACCTATCCACCTATATATACCAGGTATATTTTTGAAGCGTTTTTTGTACTGGTTGTCTGGGGCGGTTTGTGTTGTGTTTTGCTGCTTTCGTTTTTCTGGCCTTGGTTCCTCTGGTCTTGGGCGGGCTGTGCCCTTTGCCTCTGGCTTTTTTGCCTCCAATGCTTGTCTCTTCTTGGCCTTTTTGTGCCTTTGTTGAATGAAATTGCTGTTCAAAAAAAAAAATTAATGTTGATTATGAATGTTGTGAATCCAGTAATACCATCTTCGTGCTCATTTTGTAATTTTCTTATTTGCTGTCTATCATCATTCGACGGTAGAGAGAGGGATTGTTTTATAGTTTTATGTTTTCGAGACCAATTTGTTCTATTGAGATACTTCTCTGGTTGTCTTCATACAGTGTTAATCTGCTTAATGGTAATATTCCCAAATCATGCATTCTAGTTTTTTTTTTTTTAACTGCAAATATTATTGAAAGAGCCAACCAGGCCAAACACAACAGAAGAACACAACAAACGAAAAGAAAGACAGAAAGCCTTTCCACACCAAGGTGCACAACAAGGACCAACAAAGACCGAAAAAGACCAAAGAAAGAGACACCCACAGGCCTGAACAAGCCACTAAAGAAACAGAAAAACGAAACACCCATAGACCAGAAAAACCAAAACAGAAAACAGAGCAGCCTCACAAAACAGAGGAACAACTACAGAGCAGCAGCAACCCAAAGTAGACCCACAGAGAACCTCAGGAAAGGATGGCTGGCCAACAACAAGGATCCCTCCATCCAAGCCTATCCTCAGCACCGCTGCAACCCCTCTTAGCAAGACTATCGGCCTCTGAATTCGTCTCTCTTGAATTAAAAATAACTGTCCAACATTCAAAAAGCTGCAGGAGTTCTCTGATGGAATAGACGAAATTAATGAGCCCAAGGTTCCCCATAACATTAGCGTTGTTGATCCAAGAAACCGCCACCGTAGAATCGCTTGCAAATTCAATATTACGGTCAGTCAGGAGATGATTTGAGGCACAGAGCACACAAGCTTTGTGAATCGTCATGACCTCAGCTGCATTAGAATCATGAGAACCCACAAAGGAGGAGAAGAGACACAGAATCCTCCCTTGTGAATTGCGAAGACTCATGCATTCTAGTTGGATTAGCTGGTCGCAATTTATGCTTATTTCATTCTCCTGTCTGTTTCCTTTCTGATGGACCTTAAATAATCTAATTGGATTGTAGAGTAATGGAAAGTATAGGAAAGTTTGAATGTCATATTTTTTAAAATTTGTTCAAGTTTTAGATGATATATAGTATTCATCAAGGCAAGAGTTATAAATGTAATAAGGTTGTGTTATTTATTAGCTTGGAATTTTTTACAGGAAGAAACTTTTCTAGATGATAAATGAATCCCAACTACTTTTGAAGTTGTGACAGGAAATGTTAAGCAACCAAAAGACCAATCTGCTGGTGGCAAAAGCAAAGATTTAACCAGCAAAGGCTGAGCACATTAAGCAGTACAAGTGCTCCAGTTGCAGTAACAAGAGGGCTAGAGTTTAAAGTTAGTTCTGAAATTGGAGTCTCGAACACGACTTTAAACAAAAGCAGACAAGATTTAGAACTTTTTTATTACAGTTTGAGATTAAACCAGAGTCAGTTACCCATCCTAAGTTAATGATCTTTTGCAGCTTCTGGTTCCTGTTTTGTTTGAGATGTTCATCAGTACCGACTGCACATAATGCAAGCCCTGTTTGATCATTATTTCTTCTATAATCACTACTGATTGAATCACTGCTGTTGTGAGCTAGATGAACAAGATGAGCAAGATGAGCAGATGAGACATTAGCATTATCTCTAACAAAAATAGTTTCTGGCATTTAGAAATATAAATGTTGGTGCAGTTTTCTGGTTTGATCTAAAAAATGCATCACTGACAGTTTTTTAAACATCTAAATTCCCCACTTAGGTTCAACTTTTGATTCAAGTTCATTGTAGACGGTCTTTGAAACCGGCTTGTATTCGATTAGACGAATATGATTTTGCTATCACACATGATCCCAAGTTTAGTTGCATTAGAGAACATGTCAATTGTCTTTTTCTTCTTGCTTTTTTTACTTCATTTTTTGTTAGTAAAACAATGTGTTTATCAATCATTTTTATTTGATATATTTCATTATAATTTGGGTTTGATGCTTAGTTCTGGGAAATAGAATGTTGTTTTTAGATTCTCCAAAGTCAATTCCCAATATGAACTTTCCAAGCAACTCTTTTCTTTACCAAAGAATGACACTCAAACTCAATTCATCTACACAGAAAAAATAAATTATTAATAAATAAAGATAAGTTGTTAGCTCTCTCTTATTTCAACTTAAATTTCTTCTTGAATTAATTAAAAGCGTTCATAAACATACTAAAAATTACTACTTCCACAAATTCCATGAACTATCTTTTTTTTTTCATTTTCTTGAAATATTATATAAATTCGGGGATTCTTTAGGAATGGGGAGGACTCGAATCCACGACCTTATAGTATAGGTGTGAACGGTATAACACCGGACCAATCTCATCTCGTCTCATGAGCTAATTTTAAGAAATACTTTTTATACTTATTTTTAAATACTTTTTTACTTATTTTTAAGACCCAAAGGTCTATGCACCACCGCAACAGGTGGTATGTCAAAAATGAAAAAGAAAAAGAAAAATATATCTAAAACTGTCTACATCTATTGGTCATGTAAAAATAAAATTACGTTTTTGTAAAATTAAAATTAGGGTTCTCATAAAAAAAAATTGGGTCGTTTGTTAATATGAATTCATGATTAAAGAAAGCAATATGTGTTTTGTGTGATTTGATTATGATTTTTTTGTATAGAGACTTGATTTTTTTTTTGACAGTATCCACTTATCCTGCTATCCACCTATCTAAACCAGGTTTTTTTTTTAAGCTTTTGCCATTGTATAATTCGAGCCGCTGACTTGAGAGTCATTTCCCCAAGTCCCAATTCTATCTATCTACCAACTGAGCTATGCCTCTGGAGACTTTGTAAAGAGACTTGATTGAAATAAAAATAAATATAATTTTAATAATGGAATATGTTTTGCATGTCTATTAGAAGCTCGTAGTCAATAAGTTTCTTTATTAATAGGTGCCAATTGTCTATATTATACATAGATAACGAAAATTTTGAAGTGCAGGAATAGTCGTACGGAATCGTCAATTGTTATTGGTAGTTATTAGATTACAATCGGTGGTAATCCAATAAGTGCAGGTATTTGTAATCTACCGGTAGCAATCGATAATCCCGTACAGTTTGAGATTAAACCAGAGTCAGTTACCCATCCTAAGTTAAAGATTTTTGCAACTTCTGGTTCCTGACTTACTGTTTTGTTTAATTTTATCGAGAATTGTTGTTTTAAAATAGAAACAAGACTATTTTATCAAGAATACAGAGGTTTTGATATATTGAACAATAGGAATTCGATGAAAGTTCACAAAGAAGAAAAATTTTTAAGAGGCTATTAACATAGCTCTCTGATAGGTTTCTATATTGATCACAACTTAATCAATCTCTGGCTTTTTACAAGATATTTATATTACAAGGATCTTTAACCAATAACTGAATTCTAACTAATTCTGGACAATCAATGGAAGAGTCCAATTCCATAACAAACTCTGCCACGTCAGATTCTATAACAAACAGATTCCAAAAGAAGTGAAACTTCTGCTTTGTCAATGCCTTCGTAAACACATCTGCTACTTGAAATTCAGAGGGAATGTATCGAGGTTCCACGTACCACACCTGAGCTTACTTTCTCCCTAATAAAATGTGTGTCAATGTCTATTTGTTTGGTCCATGCATGAAACAAAGGATTCTTAGCCAAAGAATTGGCTCCAACATTGTCACACCATATAATAGCAGGAGCTGGAACCTGAACATTAAGTTCCTTGAATAACGACTGCAACCATACAATTCCGTGGAGTTATTTCATCAAAGACTTTGTTTTGGCTTTGGAAAAAGGGTGGTCACCATTATAAGAGGTTTTTTACTCTAGTTGACGGAACACAACTCTTCAAAAAACTGTTAAGTGGTGACAAGATGATCAAGTTTTCACGGTGTATACCCTTTTCACCTACACCAAGTTAGGTGTTCAAGTTCTATTCCCTCTCCCAAATTCGAAATTATTGTAACATATATATATATATATATATATATATATATATATATAAGAAGCTGAGGTGAAGCCTACGCTAACGCATTGGAGGTTGAGTTCACCGCTGTAATTACAGGTGGTTTCTTGTTTTATTGAGAAATGACACGTTTACCCCCGGATTGCTGCTAGGACTACGGTTGGTTTAAGCTAATGATTTCTATGTAGGTAAGCCAATTACCGCCTTCAAAATTTCTTCCGGTTTTGGAGTCTTAATTTTCTCTTATATATTCGTCTTTCTTAAAAAGATAAATTTTTTTAATGAAAATTTAATTCTATAGCTTAAGCGTACCATCCATTTTGATTACTGATTACCAAAACCTGGAAAGTCCATTATATAAATATGTAGTGTTCAAGGCAAACTCAAAACAGACAATAATGGGGTGGTTAATTATGGCTTCTTTTAATTTGCTTTTGTATTGACAGATCATAATTGTTCCAGTCAGATTTCTAAGTCAGTATTCCTGCTTTCAAATTTCTAAAAACCAAAAAGCAGCAAAGTGATTTCACATTTTAAAGCTAACAAATTTTTTTGTGAGTCAACACTGGTCTTCAATTATTTGTTTCATAATTATCTTACCGTATACTCAAAATCCAACCCAAGACTTGTGGTGTACGTTTGTTGTGGACTTGGAATTGCAATGTGAAATGGAAAGTGAAGTCACTACTTTGCATTATTATTTATACCTATACATATCTACTTGTTTGTCATAGCATTTGTCACCAAATTGATTAGGAGAATTCATCTCTTATGGAAACAAATCAAACTCTCCGTTTGTTCTTAGTTTTCTTCTTGCTTCATTCCCTTACTTATAGCTCATCATTATCAACCAAAAACATTATCACAGATAAAGATGCTCTTCTTGCTCTGAAAGCTCGTATAACTCATGATCCACATATTTTGTTAACCAAAAATTGGTCCATGAGTACCTCTGTCTGTAATTGGATTGGTGTCACCTGTGGTGTTCGTCACCATAGAATCACAGCCTTGGATATTTCTAATCTTGGTCTTACAGGGACCATTCCACCTCAACTTGGAAATCTCTCTTTTCTTGCATTGCTATCCATCAACAACAACGATTTTTATGGCTCTCTTCCTTATGAGTTGGCTCGTTTGCATCGATTGAAATACATTAATTTCAATTATAACCAGCTTTCGGGTAACGTACCATCCTCCATCTTCAACATATCTTCATTGCAAGAGTTTAGTCTCAAACACAATCGCCTCTCGTCAATGGTCAATGTGTCTGGCGGTGGACCAAATTTGATGTCAATTGATTTGTCTGAAAACTCGTTTGAGGGAGAATTGCCATCCTTTATATTAGAGTGCAAGCAGCTGCAATTTTTGAACTTGTCCTTTAACAACTTCAGAGGAGGCATACCAAAAGAAATCGGCAACTTGACTAAGCTAAAGACTCTATCAATTGGTGACAACAAACTTGAAGGTAATTTTAGACTAATAATTAGTTGTTGGTTTTCAGTGAATGAATAAGAGGATTTGATGAAAGTATTTTTTTTGCAGGCGAAATTCCACAGGAGCTGGGGAATCTTGTAGAATTGGAAAGACTAATACTACGAAGCAATGCCCTGTTAACAGGGCAGATTCCTTCACTTCTTTTCAACATTTCTTCTTTGTGGCAAATTAATTTATCAAATAATAGTTTGACAGGCGACCTCCCTCACAACATGTGTTCACATCATCATCATCATCATCCTTCTATGCTTGAAACACTGCAGTTGTCTTTGAATCAACTCACGGGTACAATCCCATACAATTTATGGCAATGCAGAGAGCTTACCGTTGTTTCTTTATCATATAATCAGTTCAGAGGACGTATACCAAGGGATATCGGAAACTTGACCATGTTAAAAGTACTATTTGTAGGCGGTAACAACTTAATAGGTAGGTACTTATGAATCAATCAACAATATTATTTAGTAGAATTTTATTTTCGTCATAGACATGATCTATCATAAAATATGCTCACATGCAGGTGAGATACCTTATGAAATTGGTAATCTTCCTAATATAGAGAGGTTGGGACTTGAAAACGGCAACCTCGTTGGCCACATTCCAGCTACAGTTTTCAACATTTCAACATTGAAATGGCTTGGGCTTCACAACAACTCCCTCTCGGGAAGCCTTCCATCAATTATTGGCCTTGGGCTTCCAAATGTTGAGAGGTTACTTCTCAACATGAATAATTTAACTGGGAAATTTCCCAACTTCATCACCAATGCTTCGAAGCTCCAAATTCTACTTATTGGACATAACTCCTTCTCCGGCTTTATTCCAAGCACAATAGGCAATAGTTTACCAAGTCTTGAGGAGCTCAGCTTAGGGATTAATAATTCCTTCACATCTTCTACTCCAGATTTGAGCTTCATTACCTCTTTGACAAATTGCAAGAATTTAAAAGTATTGTCTTTAACAGGTAATCCTCTAAATGGCTTCCTTCCAACTTCAATAGGAAACCTTTCTATTTCGTTGGAAATACTTTATATGGAAGGTTGCAACATCACTGGAAACATTCCCCAAGAAATTAGTTGTCTGAAAAACTTGATGAGTTTAGCCTTGGGCCGTAATGAATTGACAGGATCAATTCCTGTTACACTTAGAAACTTGCAGCAACTTCAAGGATTTTCCATTCGAAATAACAATCTAGAAGGATCCATCCCAAATGATCTTTGCCAATTAAATAATCTGGTTGATTTGTACATGGAAGGTAATAAGCTTTCTGGAGCCATACCTGCATGTTTTGGAAATCTAACTAATCTAAGACTCCTCTCGTTAGGCTCCAATGAGTTAACTTCTGTTATACCCTCTTCTCTTTGCAACCTTAAAGATATCTTGCGAATTAACTTGTCATCAAACTCTCTAATTGGAACTCTTCCATTAGACTTTGGAAATTTGAAGGTTGTCATAAGTGTAGATTTGTCACATAATCATTTAACCGGTGGCATCCCAACCACAATTGGAAGCCTAGAAAATTTGCAGTATCTCTCCCTAAGAGATAATAGCTTACAAGGCTCAATTCCAGAATCATTTAGGGGATTAATAAGCTTGGAGGTTTTGGATTTGTCCAATAATAATCTTTCTGGAGTTATTCCTGAATCGTTGGAGGCACTATCATACCTCAAATATCTTAACTTGTCTTTCAATCGATTAGAGGGGGAAATTCCAACAAAAGGACCTTTTGCAAATTTCTCTGCTAAATCTTTTATGATGAACCTTGCACTTTGTGGTTTGCCAAGACTGCAAGTCCCCTCCTGCAAAACAACCACTCATCCAAAATCTAGGATCATGGTTGTCTTAGCCATTACTTTGCCGCTAACTCTTATTGTCTGCTTGACTTTGATCATTGTGATTAGAGTATATCGAACGAGGAGAAGCTCACAACTAGCCAATAAAAACGACGTTGATGTGCCACAACGAGCAATATGGAGAAGAATTTCTTATCCAGAACTTGTTCAAGCAACAAATGGATTTAGTGACAGCAATCTACTTGGCAGAGGGAGCTTTGGTTCGGTTTTCAGAGGGAGACTTTTAGATGGGATGGAAATTGCAGTAAAGGTGTTCCACGTGCAAATGGAAAGAGCACTTAGGAGTTTCAATGTTGAATGTGAAGTCCTCAGTGGTATTCGTCATCGAAACCTTGTCAAGATTATCAGCAGTTGTACAAATGACGATCTTAAAGCGTTGGTGCTAGAGTACATGCCTAATGGAAGCCTTGAAAAGGGATTATATTCTGATGAATACTTTTTGGACATATTACAGAGGTTGAATATATTGATAGATGTGGCATCAGCTTTGGAGTATCTTCACTTTGGTTATTCGGTCCCTGTAGTTCATTGTGACATCAAGCCGAGCAACGTACTGCTGGACCAAAGCTTGGTTGGACACTTGAGTGATTTTGGCATTACAAAACTGTTAGGTGAAGAAGATTCTATGACACAAACACAAACCCTTGCCACAATTGGTTATATGGCACCAGGTAAAATTCCATTAGATTTTGCTATTCATTTTATAGTTTCTTTATTTTTGATATAAATATTTCCAATATTGAAATCGATCAAGTCAATTCACAGAGTATGGAAGTGAAGGAAGGGTATCTCAAAAAGGTGATGTTTATAGCTATGGTATTATGCTGATGGAGACATTTACAAGGAAGAAGCCGACAGATGAAACTTTTATCGGAGAAATGAGCTTGAGACATTGGGTTGGTGACTCATTAAATCGTTCGATCGCGGATGTTGCAGATAGTGATTTACTACAAAGAGAGGATGGCAATTTTTCAGCAAGAGAACAATGTGTATCATCTATCTTAAGTTTAGCCATGGATTGTACCACAAATTTACCCAATAATAGAATCAACATAAGAAATGTAGTAAGTAGACTCATAAAAATCAGAGCAACATTTCTGGCAAGTACTCAGAGGCCATGATGTAAGATAGTAATTGTGTTTGTTCGAAGTGGAGTACTGTTTTCTTTAGTTTTGATCTTTGATACTTATTAATTTCCCTACGTCGTTCATGTTTATATTGAGTTTGTTTGCAATCATGATATTATATTATAATATAATCCTTTGCCAAGTTTTCTAATAAACGCACCATCTTCACGATATATTATATATTATAGTATATAATATATAATATAAAAGTATTTATCATATATATATATATAATATAATAATAATAGCATTTTTTAACCGGAAGAGGCCATGTGGTAATTTAATAAAAACTTAGAAAATATTCAAATCAAATCAATAATATATAATAATCTTACAAAATCATATCACATATTATATCATCTAATATCACTTTGCCCACTTGAGAAAATCTACGACTTTAAATAAGAGCATCTCCAATGCTATTATGCATTTGGAGAAAATTGAATGCCACATAGGATAGTTAGATAATGAGGTAGAAAAAACATCTCCAATGCAATTATCTAACTTGATTATAGAGATGATGTGGCAAAAAAAAAGTTAGAGAATATTGAGTTGAATTTCTAATTCTAGAAACCCTCCTAGAAATGCTGACTAGGATTTCTAACTTTTCCCCACCAATAATTTTACATCTCATTTAATGGTAAAATAAAAGAGGAGAGAGAATGAGATAAATGTTATAAGATGATTGGTCAAAAATTGATACATATTTAATTTAAAAATAAAAGAGGAAAGATAGTGAAATAAATGTTTTAAGATGATTGGTCAAAATGAGATACATATTTGATTTTAGATAATTGCATTGGAGATGAGACTATGCATTTCTTAAAAAAAATTTATAAAGTGGATTCATATTGGATATATATGCTGATGTGTCACTAGTTAGAAACCCAACAATACATATTTGCATTAGAGATGCTCTAAGAGAGTAACTCATAAATATTTTTCTTCTAAGAAAAACTTCAAAATTATAATTTTTCAATTTATATTTTACATTGTCCGAAGATCGTGTTAGTTACAAACTAATTTATAAATAAATTTAGAGAAATGATATATTTGATAAAATATAGGGTTGACATATAAATTAGAATATTTTAAAAAAATTAATGTGAGTGTACGTACAGATTTAGAGGTACCCATTATATATCACTATTTAGTTGTCTGCCCAATACAATTGAAACCTTAAATGAAACCATGCAAGGTGTCAAACCAAATTTGATTAGGCCTAACAGCCAATATACGGACTTCAATATTTAGGCCAGCCCGCTTTTAATGTCTCTAAATGGCTCGAAACAATGACATACGATAATTGAGTGAATTTATTTCATAGTACCAGTTTTTTTACATAAAGAACATTTACTTTTATATTTTTGTAAGAATTATATTGATATAATTGTTTCATTTCAAACTTTGAAACCACAATAAAACCAAAAGAAACTTCCCTCAACATGTATGTTTGCATTGCCCAAGCTGATGCTGTCATAAAAACAAATGGAAAATGCTGAATTAATTTTTTTTTTAATAAGATAAAAACAAAAGTGGCTGTAGTAGTACAACTTTAAAATAAAAATTGTATGTGCAGCCCAAACCGAACACCGGTATTTTTTTTTAACTTAAACTTCCATCATTAGCCTTTTTTATTTAATATTATTAACATTTTAACAAACATACAAAATTAATTATCTTTCTATCATATTATTTACAGTATTCATAAAAATATTTCTTCAAAGCTCATCTGTTTTAAGCGAAAATTCCTTCCAGTCAATGTCTCCAATGTAGACACATTAGAGAGAGAGAGAGAGAGAGAGAGAGAGAGGTAGGACACATCGATGCAAGACCGAAGGCCATGCTCTCAAACGGCTACTACTTTGTGGTTTATTTTCATTTTATTTTATATTATAAATTATTTTATAATTTATCAGTTTAAGGTAGTAAATAAAAAAAACTAAAAGAAATGATAATTTTGGTAATACGTGAGACGTCCTTATAGATTATAACATTTTAAAATATTAATGGGGTGTACATATAAAAAAGAGTGCATATACGGTTTTTTCAAGAATGCAAATATTGACCCCTAATTATTTTCATAGGATATGATAGAATTATTTCATAAGATTGGATTAGATGAAATAAAATTAAAATAAATTAGCACATAAAGTTCTGCGAGGCTCCTAGGTTGAGCCAATGCGGACCCAATTGGATTTGGTAGATGTTATTAAAACACAAAGAAGCCGAAAGATTTTTTTTATATTTTTTTTAATCTTACATAGGAAAACCAAAAGAACGTTCACTTCTAGGTTATGTATGTTGGCACTGCCCAAGCCGATGTTGCAAAAAAAAAAAATAGAAGGATAATGGGCCTGATAGGTCCAATTCAAACATTTTTGGGCACTGCCGAAGGTCATGCTACCATAAAAAAAAATTGAAAATGGGGCTGATAGGCCCAATTCAATCATTTTAATAAAATAAAAACAAGTGGCAATATTTGCATGTGTATGTGTACCCCATACTATATATATATATATATATATATATATATATGTAGAGTTTTTTTATTATCGGTTCCTTAAATGTGGGTCATTGTATTTAAATGTTTTGACTTAGCTGCATACACTTGTCAGATTTTTTTTTTAAATACAATTACTGTGGAGATTTAGTAAGATTAATTAGATTCTACAAGCACAATCCGGAGGGAGGGCTATTCCCACAAGCTAGGAGAAAACTCCCCACACATACTTGTAAAATGGGCATTGTGGGACTCAAACCCCTAACCACTAGGTGTTGATGGGGGGGGTGAACGATCATCTCTACTAAAAGGTGATGTGTTATTATCTTGGTTAATATCATTTGTTGGAGATTCCTTGGATTGATTTTAGAAGCTGGAATATTAATATTATATATTGACGAAGATGAACCGGCTTCTAAAGTTTTAATTCTTTTGAAAAATCTATCAATTGTGAAGATAAAAAAAAATACATAAATTTGGATATTTATTTATTTATTATTATAATAATATGTTTAATTTAAAACTATCCTATTTATAGGTTTCACGGCTTCACTCATTCAAGATTCATAGTTAAAAAAAAAATACAACAAAGATATATAATATATTATATAAAAATTAAAGAAATTTATAGTTCTAGCTATTCTTTATCTTTTTTCCTCTTTTAAGTTTATCCTATTATATTATTGTTTATTCTTATTCATTTTATAACAAGAAATTTGAAGGTCTGAATTGTTATTATTATTATTATTTTCGGGACCATAGCCCCTTTGGCCCCTCTAAATCTGTCCCCGATTATAATATATATATATATTAAAAAATTATTTGGAATATACAAACAAAAATAATAATTCAAAAATCAAAACGGTAATATCGAAACAAATTAGACTCATGGACTACCAAAGCTCGCCAAATGAAGCCCAACGAGATATTGATCTAAAAAGAGATATGGACTCAAATGGGTTCACAGCCCACATTGTTTGAGCCCAGATTACTAAAATGGAATGTAAACAAATGTATTGAGCTAAACCTGATATTGGTCTAAAAAGAGATATGGACTGAAAAGAGATTTGGGCTAAAAAGGCTTCATTGAAAATATTATGAGCCCAAAAATATTTTGGACAGAATGATTCTGACCCAAAAAGGTTTTGGACTGAATAGGCCCTGACCCAATTGATTTGGACAAATATTATGAGCCTAAAATTAAAAACGAAAATGAAACTGCTTTGGGCCCATAGCCTAGGGATTTAATATTGAATGAAAGAATTTTATATTGGGTGCCGATATTGACACTCATAAAACTTAATAGTACACTAATGTTTTATTAAAAAATTTAATTACAAAAATATCTTAATAGAAATTTACCAATAAGGACAAATCATTTTAATTAAAATGAAGCAAAATACTATATACACTCATTAATTACACCCATATCTTCAACTATATTTATTTATTAAAAAAACTTATGATAAATCCTAACATATGATAAACCATAATTAAACTCTAATTTTATTTCTAGTATCAAACTTTCTCATCATCACATGATTATCTTATTGTTTGTATAGTTATGAACTCTATCAATAAACAAAATATTTTTTTTAATGATAGCCGTAGATATCAATAAGTTTTTTTAAAGATAGCCGTAGATATCAATAAGTTTTTATTTTTTTTAAGGTAGCTGTATAAATAATAAAATTCCCTATTGAAAATCTCTTGACCCCAAATACGGTTCCACATATTTCCTTTTATAAGATTCCTATATTCGTGATATTTCCAAAAGTAAATTGGACTATCAGTAAAAGAGGATTTAATTCCAAATATAATATGTTTTTTTTATATAAATTTGGTGTGATAATAATTTAAGAGTTTTTATAAATAATATGTATCAAAATGAATATATTTATTCATTGAGGGTATTATTGGCTTCGGGATGGGCGCTTATAGTAACATTTATTTTTAAAATTTTAGACATGAGTGTACTTATAAAAATGGATGCACTAATAAGTTTTATGAATGTCAATATCCGTACTCTTTTATATTAATATATCCGATACTTATTCACATGAAAAAGTAGATATGAAAAAATTGAGAATATTACATAAACAAAATTGATATGATTAAATAATAATTAACAAATTTTTATTACAAAATTTAGAGAAATACATAAATAATTTATTTTGTTATTCCTTAACACTATTTAACCCTAGGCCTGAAAAACAAAGGTACATCAAATTTCGAAAGCCAATCATTTTCGTTGACAAATTCTTAACCAGGAAATCCTGAACAGCGTTAGGGTTGTTCAAGGCATGATATCCGGGCCACTTCACTCTATCACCGGTGGATGATCCAGGCCTATAATTCCAAAATTCAGCATAATATAACGTGGTGACATCTGTCTCATCGGTGAATTGTGTCCATTCTTCATGATCTATGAATTTGTCCAAGTAGGACTGCATAACAATCTTCCGGGCAAATGTTTTCCACAGTCTTCCCAAATACTTTTTTACACCTGATTGGCTTCGAAGATCTGGTGTAAGTATAATACTGCTATTGTGGATCACAATGGTCGTATCCATTGTATCATCTGCTCTCCCATCCGCACTGATCACATTATGTTGCCCTTAGAGTGGACGCCTAACATGTATGGTTGAATGTTGTATAATCACTGCAGCATCACCAAAACTGGTTCTTCCCATGGTTTACATACAAACGTGTCATGAAACCCCTCGATAGAGCATCTTAAACGGGCATTGAATCACCGGCCGTTCTCAATGCTACAGCTTGGTTGCCTTCAAGACCAACATTGTTGATAATGCTCATATCTTTTACCAAGAAATAACAATGAGCCTAAAGAAATTATACTGGAATTAAAAGATTTTTTTTTTACAAGATTCAACATTTCATTTCAGTAATATGAAGCATTTACCAAATTAAAACAAAAAAAAATTACAAAAAATAATATTGTAAAGTGACGATGAAGATTTACCAAATTAAAACAAAAAAAATACAAAAATAATAATAATAATAACTCACTAAGAGCTGTGGATTCTCCAATCGATTAGCCAGAGCTCTTGCTGTGCGAAGAAATTATGTTAGGGGTCGTTTGTTTTTTTGTCTGAAGACTGAACAGTCCTGAATTTTTCTGAAGACTGAATAGGGACTGAAATCTGAACTTGAATGACATGTTTGTTTTTTTTTTTCTCATATCTGAATGTATTTTCAACACGTTTGTTTTTTAAAAGTAAATTGTCTGAAAATAAGTAATTTTACATTTATACTTGTTGATGGTGATTTTTCGTCGTCACTATCAACGAACTTGTGTCAAGCGAAAATAAGAACAGATAAGTATAATACCGCAAGAAAACAATAAATCAAGAGATACGAATACGTGGTAAAAACTCCTTTTAACTGGAGAAAAATCCACGGGTTGTTGCTTGAGCAACAAAGTCAAATCCACTATGAAAAATTCAATTACAAAGTATTTCTCTCTGACTTCTCCTGCTAATTCACACCACCCCCATTATGTTTCTTACTGGGGTATTTATACATGTTCTTTGCTAAGGTTTATGGTTGTGCTAGGGTTTGGTGTTGTGATACCCGTATTTTGTGTGATTTCCTAGTTCTAATTGAAGTCTGTCTCTTTATGGAGTTTATCATGTTTCCTGTTTTGGCTGAGTCCGAATCTGCGTCGGATTCTTCGCCCTTTATTTGCGGGAAATCTGTTTGCCTTTCAGTTGAACTCTGATAGTCGTATCATTGCTTATTGTGGAGTTGCTTGCTTCTGATTCTATCCATATGTTTATGAAGTACTTGCCTTCATTGTCTGATCCCGAGTATGTCCGAGTATGTCCGAGTATGCCCGAGCCGGTTTCTTCGTGTGTGGTCGGGTTGCTTTACTTTTTGCAGAGTAAATTCCCTTGGGAATTTCTGCCCTTTAACGCTTGACTTTTCTCGGCTTTGTTTACTTGGCCTCTTACTGTAATGACGTTTCCTTAATGATGATTTTTATATATAACAGTACCCCTTAAATATTTGAACCGAATGTATCCTGCTTACTCGGGATAAATATTTAACTCTTTCATGACTTTTTCTCGTTTATCGTCTTCTTTATCAATGTCGGATTTCAAATTCCTTGTTCGCTTCGAAACGTTAATGGCGTGTCTTAATTACGCCTGCACGCGTTTGATTCTTTTCTTATTTGAAGATCTTTTGATGGTGACTGACTGTCTCTTCGACGGCTTGGTGCCTCCCTTTACTGCCACCTGTCTTCTTTTGTTTGGCCGTGGTACGTGGCATTTATGAGACGCGACCCTTCTGTTCGTGCCCGTACAGCTTACGTCATGATTCTTATCCCAATCTTTCCCGCTTCTCCTCACCTACCCTTTCTAGGGTTTCATGTCTTGGGACCGGTGGCATGCTTATATATATAAGTATTGCTTCAAAGGGGAAAACCCCTATTCAAGTTTTTACCATTACTTCCCAGATTTCAGCCACCGTTTTCCAGATTTCTGCCATTGTTTTCCAGATTTCTGTCATTGTTTCCCTGCCTGTAATCTCGTCCTGCGAAGATTTACTTCTCTCGGTTTCTAAACATTTTCTCGACCTTCTCGAAGATCCTGCCGTACCTCACGTTTCTTCAATCCTTTAAGGTTAGTTCTCATGGATCCCTCTGCTAGACATCGTCTTTTTACTGTTGCTATGATTGCCATTGAGCAAGGTGATACTTGTACTGTTGCGGCTGTCCACAGGTTGCTTGGTGATCCCATTCCCGATCAGCCCCGATTTATAGACGCTGACGTCTCCAGACTCAACTTATCTGGATTGCGTCGTGAAGTTCCACCAGCTTCTTCCAGTTCGTCGCAGCCTGAATCCTATAAGCCTGAAATCGATTCCAGTTCTGCTTCTGTTGCTTGTGATAATTCTCGGCCGTGGAAAAGAATGGGGAAAAAATAAAGCAATCGCGACATCAACAAAGGTTCCTTTGTTCGGGAAATTCGAGTCGGGCCCCAAATGATGGTCGATAAAGACATTGAGGACGAGCATAGGGAGGCTCGTATCGTTTTCTCTCCCGAGAGAGTTTGCGCTTACGACGTTGAGCCAAATGTGGTCGGCCCCGAAGAAGTCATTAAATACATGAACCGTTTTGATCTGGACAACGACATTATCTCATTAAACACTGCTAACGGTCGGGCTGCATGGAACCCCCCGCCCGGTCAAGCGGCGATTTACGGGGCGATGCTTTCTTGCGGGGTGACGCTTCCGCTGCAACCCTTCATTACATGGTTTTTGGCTGAAGCTCAGCTCACCCCCGCTCAACTAACTCCGAATAGCTATCGGATCTTGATGTGCATGTGGCACATGTGGCATAGGATGGGACAACCACCCCCAACCCCTCGGGAAATTAGTCATTTCTATTATTTGAGGCCTCTGGGAAAGACTGAGATTTACTTCCTGCTTTCAACTCAGCCCGAGAGTTGGGTCCCCAAGGACGTGATCGTAAAGAACAGGGTGATGCTGACCCCTGATGAGAAGATGAAAGGGTTTGTTTGGAGCTTCCCCACCTTAAACAAGTTCTGGAAGAATAGTTGGTTCTTCGTGGGTGGAGACTGGGGACGGTCAATTTCTTTTGACATTGAGGGTTCCGAGATGACTCGCCGGATGCCTCGGTACTTCTGCACATCCCAGTGGAACCACATGACTTCGTCTTTTACGGATGAAGAGCTCAAAACCATGACTCGGGTGGCCTTCCGTCCCGTGGAAAAGAGGGGCAGACCTTACCTCTTCGATGAGAAGAAGATGATAACGGCTCGCCTCTTCCCTCAACTTTCTGCACGCCGGCGTCGCTGTAAGTTCTTTATTTCTTCCTTGTTATTTAGCTGATTTATCTGTCTGGCTTTCAGCTTCCTAACAACATTTTTTTTTAGTGTACGACATAGATGTAGTGTGTGATGCCCAAGCCCGCCGAATGAAAGGCATTGTGGAGGCGAGCCGGAGGGAAGTTAAACGTCAACAGGATGCGGGGATAGCCCCTCCTCAAGGTGACTCTGATGGGAATTCTTCCGAAGACATTCCAGAGGGGGGTGCAGACGACGTGCCGGATTACATGCCTGAGGAAACTTAGGATCAAGAGTTGGCCGCCCACACAACTGATGAAGGCAATCAAGCAGGTCATTCGACAAAGGGGAAAGAGAAGGTTGGGGAGTCTTCCGAACCAACTGCCTTCTCCTGCGGAACTAGATCTCCTCGGCCTGCTGTAGTCGAGCCGAGTACCACTTCCCCGGATGTAGAAATTGCCAGGGAGCATCCGGACGTGACAGTTTCGGAGATTCCGATTTCTACCGAACTGAACACTGAGCCGTCTGGAAGTGGTGCTGAAATGGGGTGTTCCAATCCGGATTTTGAGGACCCCACAGCAGACCTGAACACTTGTGGGAGGCAACCCAGAAAAAGAAAAGCCTCGTTCTCACCTGGTCGTCCGGCCCCCAAGATCCATCGAGTAGTTGCTTTCGTCGAATCATCCTCGGATGAGGAGGGGGTAGCGGAGCGGAGGCTGCTGAGAATGAGAGAACAATAGAGAACTCTCCTCCATGGGATCAGATGAGGGACGAACCTGGCATCCCCCTCAGTTCCCCTCAGGCAGTACCTACTGCTAGGTTCCCCGAGGCTAATCTTGGCAGTCTTGACCCTTCAACCCAGTCTGGTGTACCCACCCCCGAGGCCATGTTGAAGGCTATGGCTTCGGGCCAAGCATATATAGGGGAGGATCGTTGGAGCGATCTCAGGGTCGGTTCGTTATCTGATCGGCTCTGCCATTTCTTCAACAGCGTTTCTTATGTGAGTAACTCCTAAGACTTTCATATTTATCTCCTTTATTGCTTACTTCATTTTTGTCACTTGTTATCGGCTCGTTGCAGATGGTAGCCGAGATGACTGAAGTCTGCCAGACTAGTGATGGTCAAACGGAGAAAATAAAAAGGCTTGAAGCTCAGTTGAAGGAGAGTGAAGATCGCCGTGCTCGGGCCGAACTGGCTTGTCAGGAAGGGGCCAGGTCGGGTCAGGTGCTTCTGGACCAGTGCTTAGCGCGTCAACTAGAGGCTGAACAGAAAGTATCTTTCGCTTCTGAAGAGGCCCAAACCTTAAAAAACCAGTTGTCATCTACTCAGGAGGCTCTACTCCAGGACGAGCAGACAGCTGAAGATGCCAAGTCCTCCTACGAGCGCCGGATTCAGGACTTGGAACGTCAAGCCTTGACGGTCAAGTCCCTGTCGAAGGAAGCTAGGCTGGAGTTGGAGATTCAGGAGGTCGATCGCTTCAAAAGATCTCCAGCCTATGATGCTTTACTTCTCCGGGAATTTCAGAGGGGAATGGTCTCGGCCGGAGAGTTTTTCAAGAAGAAGAACAGAGCAACCGATCGGGCCAGGGCCAACTGGAACCTCTCGGTCAGAAAGCATGTGGATGCCTCTCTGGAATCCCTTCGGCTCCAGATGAAGACGTGGCGAGCATATTGCAGAAGTAAGGGAAAAGAGCCACATCTCATGCACCTGGAAGTTCCCACTGCTGATTCCTTCTCAACTTTCCACGCTTGTGGGAAAGTGGGGATCGACGGTGAGGCTTCTGACGTTGGGCCCGTTCCAGGGGTAGATTATAGCGCTTGGATAGATGATGACGCCCCGGAAGATGTGATTGTCTGGCCTTCTGATGACAGTCTCCTGAATGAGTACGTGATGGAACCGGACCCAAGCATTGGTGGAAGTAGTTCCCAACCGCCGGCATCTTCTTAATTAATTTTTTTTTTTTGTAACAACCGTTGTATATTCTTTCGCTCATATATAAGAAATCTATTCACTATTCTGCCTGTCCAGTTCCCTGCATAATAAACGTATAAACAAAAGAAAAACAAATGAAGCATAATTTGTTCGGTCACCTATACTCGGATCATAGATCTTAAGAATTTTTGGAACTCTTAATTTCAACCAAGTGCTTGGCGACCACCAAAGTTAACCGAGTATCTTATTCAACTGGCAACTCGTTTATTAAGCCGAGTATCTCATTAAACTGGCCGTTGATTTATTGGACCAAGTATCTTATTTA
Organism: Dipteronia sinensis; assembly: GCA_033220585.1. NCBI lineage: Eukaryota > Viridiplantae > Streptophyta > Magnoliopsida > Sapindales > Sapindaceae > Dipteronia > Dipteronia sinensis. Next base: position 3,114,435 of record CM065642.1, read on the forward strand.
ACTGACAACTTTTTTAAGCCGAGTATCTTATTTAACTGGCAATTAATTTCTCCGATCTTGTGAAGATCGTTTTACCCTAACGTTTCGTCGAGGCTCACCTCAACCATACGTCAAGGTCCTTACACAAGTCACCTAGGACGTCTCCCGGTTTTGTCTGTGCAAGGTTTCGTCGAATCGTTGGTGGTTATGTTGACCGGCCAACATGACTGCGCATCTCACCAGTCTTCCTGGCGGCGCTCCGAGCAGTTTTCTAGTTATCCTGGTGCCTCGGTTTTGCCTTTTGATTAAGCGCGTTTGCACTGCTTAAACCAGGCGGGCGCGCTATTCCAGCTTCTCAGCCCTTCAAGAACTGCTTGTCCGCTCTCCCGCGGCCTCGTAGCGCATGATTATTTTTGAACGAGATTTGCTCGGACCGATTTGTTTTAGGTGACTAAATTTAGTCTGCTTGTTCTCGGACGAAGTGGCCACTGTTGTTTTTGCTTTATTTGAACATTCTTTATCGTGGATTTCATCGTCTTCAATGAATAACCTCTTTATTAGCAAACGGATTTTATTAGACAACAATAAGAGTTAGAAACCTCTTAACTTGACTACTAAGTTAAAGCAAAGTTAAAATAACGTTAAACATGAATGAGTTTGTCAGGGGTAGAAAATCTTGAGATACTGAGCGTTGCATGGTCGGGGTACTAAGCTGCCTTCTGGGTGAGCTATCAGGTAGGCTCCATGCCCTGCAACTCCCTTGATGATATACGGGCCTTCCCATATGTCGGCGAGAGATCCTGCCGACTTGTCCTTAGTGTTCGGGGATACCCTTCTTAGCACTAAATCTCCGAGCTGGAATCTACGCACACGAACATGGGAATTATAGTACCTTGCAGCCCTCTGCTGATACGCTGCGTTTCTCACTTGAGCTGCGTCCCTGATTTCTTCAAGCTCGTCTAAGTTCCGCTGCAACATGTTGACGTTGTGCTCGGGGCTGTATAGTTGCACCCTGGGTGACGTAAAGGTTATTTCCGTCGGGATTACGGCCTCTGTTCCGAATGCTAGTGCAAAAGGGGTCTCCCCTGTGGATGACCTGACAGTTGTTCGGTATGCCCATAACACCTCTGGTAGTTTGTCTGCCAAACTGCCTTTCTTTGATTCCAGCTTTGCTTTCAGTGTGTGCTTGATCACCTTATTCATAGCTTCAGTTTGGCCATTGGTTTGAGGATGTGCAGGTGACGCATAATAGTTTGCAATCTTGTACTCCTCGCACATTTCCCTGAACTTGTTGTTGTCGAACTGAGTTTCGTTATCCGTTATAATGATGCTCGGGATTCCGAACCTATATATGATGTTCTTCATGATAAAGCTAGTGGTGTTCGCCTCCGTGATGTGTATCAATGCCTCTGCTTCTGCCCACTTGGTAAAGTAGTCTACTGCCACAATTGCGTACTTTGCTCCTCCCCTTGTTCCTGTGGGCATTGGACGAATCAGGTCGAGGCCCCACATGGCAAAAGGCCAAGGGGAAGTTAAGCTTCTGAGTAACTCCGGGGGTTGCCGAATGTCGTTTACTATTCTTTGACATGTCTTGCAACTTTCCGCGAATTGTTGCGCTTCGGCAAATAAAGTCGGCCAATAAAAACCTTGCCGAAGTACCTTGTGTGCTAGGCTCTTACCCCCAGTGTGGTTTCCACACACCCGAATGTGAATATCTTTCAGAATCTTGTAGGTTTCTTCTCCGGCAACACATCTTTGTAACACCTTTGAGAACCCTCTTCTGTATAGTTCTCCCCTTAGAATCGTGTACCGAGTTGACCTGTACATGATGCGTTTTTCCTCCACAGCGTCCTCCTGTAATATGTTTCTTTCCAAATACTCTCTAAGCTGGGTCGTCCAATCACTTGGACCTAGCCGGATTTCTGACACCATGACCTCTTCAGATTCTGCCGTACTTGGTTTGGTCAGGTGCGCCACTGGTATTGCTTTCGACCTAATACTCATGGTGGCTGAGGCTAATTTAGACAAAGCATCTGCTTTTTCGTTCTCCTCCCGAGGGATTTGAAGGATCCTGTACGCCTTAAACTTTTTAAGCAAGCTCTTTGCAATGTCTAAGTAAGCTATCATATGCTCCTCCCTCGCCTGGTATTCATCCAGCACCTGGTTAACCACAACCTGGGAATCGCTGTATACCGCCAACTCATCTGCCCCCAATGTTATGCAAACTCTCAAACCAGCCAACAAAGCTTCATACTCTGCTTGGTTATTAGTTGCTTTGAAGTCGAATCTCATGGCGCATTCCACAGCATCCCCTTCTGGTGTTGTTATGACTATTCCGGCCCCACTGCCATGAGTATTCGACGATCCATCCACATGCAACTTCCATTGGAACTTACTCACTTGTTCGCCTTCTATCATCCTTTGCACTTCCATATCTGGCTCGGTGAACTCTGCTATGAAATCGGACACCTCTTGTCCCTTAACTGCAGCTTTTGGGGTATATTTGATGTCAAATTCACTTAACTCAACCGCCCATTTAGTCAACCTTCCCTACAGTTCTGGCTTTTGCAGGATGAGTTTTAGCGGGCAGTCGGTGTACACTTCTATTGCATGCGCTTGGAAGTACGGCCTTAGTTTTCTGGCTGCCGCGACCAGGGCGAGTGCGACCTTTTCGGCCGGTGAGTATCTAGTTTCTGCTGGCAGCAACGCCTTGCTGGTGTAATATACCGGTTTTTACACTCCTTCCTCCATTCGAATCAACACTGAACTTGTCGCTACCTCTGTGACTGAGAGGTACAAGTACAACGTTTCCCCGACCACCGGCTTTGAGAGGATGGGTGCTCGCCCTAAATACTCTTTCAATTTCTGAAAAGCAGCTTCACATTCTTCACTCCATTCAAGGCATTTTCCTTTCTTTATTGCTCTGAAGAATGGGGCGCATTTGTCTGTCGACTTCGCTATGAATCGGTTAAGTGACGCAAGACATCCCGTTAGCCTCTGTACATCCCTCAGCGTCCTTGGCGAAGCCATATCTTCCAACGCTTTGATCTTCTCGGGGTTCACCTCAATCCCTCTTTGATGTACCTGAAAACCAAGGAATCTCCCTGATGGCACTCCGAACGCACATTTGCTCGGGTTAAGCTTCATTTTATATCTCCTCAGCACTTCGAAGGTCTCCCTCAAGTCTTCTGAACGCCTCTCCGCTGTGACACTCTTGGTCAACATATCATCCACATAAACTTCCATGTTCCTCCCGATTTGCCGGGCAAAAATCCTGTTTATCAGTCTCTGGTAGGTTGCCCCAGCGTTTTTCAAGCCGAAAGGCATTACCTTATAGCAGTACAAACCCTGATCTGTGGTGAAGGCTGTCTTTTCTTCATCCGCTTTATTCATTCTGATCTGATTGTATCCTGAATAAGCATCCATGAAGCTCAACAATTCGTGCCCAGCTGTTGCATCCACCAGTTGGTCTATTCTCGGCAATGAGAAGCTACCTTTCGGGCAGGCCTTATTCAAATCGGTGAAGTCTACACACATTCTCCATTGATTATTTTTCTTCTTAACCAGCACCACATTGGCCACCTATTCTGGGTATTTGACTTCCCTTATCGATCCTGCAGAAAGCAACTTGCCTACTTCATCCTTAATGGCCACACTCCTCTCTGGATTGAACAGCCGTCTCTTTTGCACTACCGGACAGAACTCTGGATTGATGGAGAGGCAATGTGATATCACTTTTGGATCTATCCCGGGCATATCTTCGTGGCTCCAAGCAAAAACATCCTTGTAATCCCTTAGTAGTGAGACAAGTTGGGCTTTTATACATTCACTCAAATTTGCCCCGACTTTCACCGTCCTGCCTGGATCTTCTGGGTCCAATACTACTTCTTCGGTCGGCTCATCTTTCTTAGCTTCGGGCTCCTCTCTGGGATCCAACTCAAAATCCTTCGGTACTTCTGATTCTTCAGTCTCATCGGTTATCAGCTTGGTTGTCACATCATATACCTGGTTTACTTCTCTGTCCTTGTATACTGACAGATTTGCCCTTCGAGCCATTTCTTGTGATCCCTTGACCATTCCAACTCCAAACTCCGTTGGGAACTTCATCATTAAAGCATAAGTCGCCGTTACCGCCTTAGCTTTATTCAAGAACTGTCGGCCCAATAGGGCGTTGTACGGCCAATTTTCTGTGTCGACGACTACAAAGTAGAGTAACACTGTCTTTTGGTAAGGAGCCTTCCCAACCTTCACCGGTAATTTTACTGTGCCGAGCGACCTTACCTCTACCCCGCCAAATCCTCTAAGAGGTGTAGGAAAAGGCTGCAGGTCTTTCCTGTCCAGCCTCAGCTGGTCATAAACTTCTGCACTCAAAATATCCGCTGAGCTTCCATTGTCGATCAAAATCCGATGGACCTCCCTATGGCCAATATGTGCGCTGATTACCAGTGCATGGTTCGGTCTTACATCTACTCCATGTGAGTCAGCCTCTGTGAATATGATGGGATCCCAGCCTCCCTTGATCTTTTTTGAGTCGGGTTCAATGGAATTGACACCTAGATCTCTTCTAGCCTCTACGGCTTCCCGAATTTCCTGGGTCCTCTCCCTATTACTTTTGCCCGTTGACGGTCCACCAAAAATCGTGTTGATCGCTCCTTCATCCTCAGCTTTCTTGGGGCTAAGTTTTCTTGCCCGACCATCCTGTCGGTTATTTTTCTGTCCGTCTACCTTGTCGGTTTTCCTCATGACGATATCTTTCAAGTGTCCTTCCCTGATGAGGGTCTCTATGTGATCCCTAAGTTGAAAACACTTGGAAGTTTCGTGTCCATTCTCCTTATGGAACCTGCAATATTTGGTGGTGTCCCTCCGAGCATAGGATGACTGCCTAGGAGGTTCTTTAGACATGTTCTTCTCCTCCAGGATTGCCAGAATCTCCTCTTGATCCTTCCTCAGTGGGGTATAGTTTGTATATATGCCTTGGAACTTCTGCCGCGGTTGATCTGTCTTCGGATCATATGCCCGACGACCATCCCGACTATCCCGGGTCTTATTCTTTTGTTTATCACCTTTCGCATCGGGCGTCTTCGCTTGGTCCTTGGCTTTAGACCCTTCCGGGCGTCCGCCATGCACGAAGTATCCTCCCGTGGCGATTTCTTCTTCCTCTGCCAAGGCATAGCCCCCAGCCATATCCATCATATCAGCGTAACTGGTCAGACGGGCTCTTCTCGGGTCAAATGACAGCTGACCATTCTGGAGGTTATTGATGAACGCTGCAATTATAGCTTCGTCGTTTGCACTTCCAATCTCAGACACTTCTTGACCGAATCTTCCCAAATATTTCTTAAGTGACTCATCCTTTCCTTGCTTAAGTTGAGACAAGTGGGCCATCGACTTCTTTCTGTGCACATTCCCGAGGAACTGCCTTGAGAAAGCCTTACTCAGCTCGCTGAAGTTACTTATGCTAGCCGTTGGTAACCTGCCGAACCACCTAGAGCCCAGATCCCCAAGAGTTTGAGGGAAATTTAAGCATAGTAAGGCATCATTGTAAACATACTGGGCCATGGCACTCTTGTATCTTCTGACATGTTCCTTAGGGTCCGTGTCCTTTTTGAATTGCTCTACATGTGGCATTCTAAACCTCTCCGGGAATGGCGTCCTCAGGATCCTATTGGTGAAAGGACTCCCGGATTCATCATCTGACAACTCGTTACACCCGTATCGCCTGACTAACGCATCCATTTGCCGGCGGTTATTCTCCACTTCCCGGGTCAAACTCTGCATGAGTATATCTCTGTCTCCCTCCGGCTCCCCCACAGCATTGAAATTCTGACTTATAGTCAATTTTTGGCCTCTCTCTTCCGGATTCGATTCTCTTTGATCCCGATTTAAGCCGTGCAGCCGAACTGTGCCCCTTTGGCGCTTGTGATGATAATTCTGCTCACTCTCTCCCGAGGACGACGATCGATCTCTCCGATGAGTACGCCTCCGTGGACGGTCTCTATCCCTTGCCGTCTGGTCATGACCATACTTTCTGTCCGAGTCATTCTCCTCTCTACGTTCTCCACTTCCCCTGGTTGGCCTTTCAGAAAAAATCACCGGCCTGTCAATCGGATCACGGCTTGCCTTTATGAGTGCATCAGGCGTTGGTATCACCACTGTGGAGCGCAACCTCGTTGCTTGCTGATTTGGAGCAGAAAGATTGTGAGGTGACATCAAGCCTTCTGTGGCGGAGAGATCAACCCCTTGCCTTGCAGCGTCAGATATAAGTTGCTGCAAGGAAGCGCGGAATCGTTGTGTAAACTCTTCGTTAGTTGGAGGAAAACGCTGAATGCCAGCCAGGGCAGTTGACTGATCTGTCGTTGCCAAGGTTACCTCTGCAGTGTTAAGGGTGGCATCATCCTCCAATTCATTGATTGGAAATCCTTGACTATACCTGGAATCGCTACCATCTCCTTCGCCAGCCATTGTCACAAGTTTTGTTTGAACCCCCCTCCTTCTAGCGCCAATTGTTAATGGTGATTTTTCGTCGTCACTATCAACGAACTTGTGTCAAGCGAAAATAAGAACAGATAAGTATAATACCGCAAGAAAACAATAAATCAAGAGATACGAATACGTGGTAAAAACTCCTTTTAACTGGAGAAAAATCCACGGGTTGTTGCTTGAGCAACAAAGTCAAATCCACTATGAAAAATTCAATTACAAAGTATTTCTCTCTGACTTCTCCTGCTAATTCACACCACCCCCATTATGTTTCTTACTGGGGTATTTATACATGTTCTTTGCTAGGGTTTATGGTTGTGCTAGGGTTTGGTGTTGTGATACCCGTATATTGTGTGATTTCCTAGTTCTAATTGAAGTCTGTCTCTTTATGGAGTTTTTCATGTTTTGGCTGAGTCCGAATCTGCGTCGGATTCTTCGCCCTTTATCTGCGGGAAATCTGTTTGCCTTTCAGTTGAACTCTGATAGTCGTATCGTTGCTTATTGTGGAGTTGCTTGCTTCTGATTCTATCCATATGTTTATGAAGTACTTGCCTTCATTGTCTGATCCCGAGTATGTCCGAGTATGCCCGAGTACCGAGCCGGTTTCTTCGTCTGTGGTCGGGTTGCTTTACTTTTTGCCGAGTAAATTCCCTTGGGAATTTCTGCCCTTTAACGCTTGACTTTTCTCGGCTTTGCTTACTTGGCCCCTTACTGTAATGACGTTTCCTTAATGATGATTTTTATATATAACAATACTCATGTTAAACAATTATACATATAATATGGAATAAAAACAATCCAAAAATAATAATTACATATGAATACATATGATCATGATCTTCTTCTTCGATTACAAATATACTTCATTTTTACTAAGAAAAGAAATGTTTTTTTTTTCAAAAAATAAAAGTGGCGTAGAAAAACTCACACAAAATACTATAAAAAAAATAATATATAAATACATCACACTAATATCATAATAAAGTATTGATATTAAACACCAATATGAGAAGTGATTAAGATTCTTTTTTATATGTAAAACTATTTAAAATAAACAATATATTAAAATTTTAAAATAAAGATTTATGTACCATAGATAATTATGATGAAATTGAAAATACGTTATATATGGGGGATAATATCGGAAGAAAAGATTTTGAACTGCATTTAATGCAATTCAGTCATTTGCAATTAAGTGAAAAATCATGATTTTTTACTTTTTATTTTAAGTTGTTTTTTGGTATTTTTAAGTTGTTTGACCACTTATAAAAACAAACAAAATAACTTAATAATTATGATTCAGATCCATTAAGTTTAAATGGTAAAACAAACGACTCCTTAGTCTTTCCGATTCCATCCCCCAACATATCCTTTTCTCTACGCCTATATAAATATTCTCGTAATATTTACCGGATTTTATATAGACGTAGAAAAAAGAATTGTTGTTGTCGGGAATGACTTGAATAGCCTTTGCAATGGAACGGAAATCTCATTAAGCAATCCATGGGTGAACCATTTAAACCTCGTTAAACACCTATCCATTCGAATTAGGGTCAATCTTATCTTATACGTGATTCAAAGAACCACCTAAATCCCAATTACTACCCAACTATGATGTTAAGATTGAGTGTAGAGACATTGTCTTTAAGCTTAAAGATTAAATGGCCAAGATAATTAGGAGTGATCTTCTCCTCATGTATCCTTCCCATTCAAATTGAGCTTAGATTTAAAATAACATGATGTTTGCCAAATCAAATCCGCAAATTAATTCTAACACCTATCTTTATGAAAGAGTGATATTCAGTTCAATACAAGTAGATATCAAAAACATTAAAATCATTGAATGAGACCAAATTGATTGAATAATATTAATATAGGTGTGGTGGAACACCCAAAATTCACACACTTATTACATTGACCCCCTAAAATGGGTTTAGCTACTCATAGGAATACAGAAGAAAATAAAAGAAGAGAGGTAGAGAAAACCCCATTATGTTTGGTGAATCCTCCTTCCTTCAAGCTCCTCCTTCTTCTCTAAAGACACTCCAAATGTGCAGCAAGGATGCTGGGTCTGGTAGGTATGGTGGAACGAGTGGGAAAGATGTTTGTAGAGAATGAAGTTGGTGATAGAAAATGGGTGATGTAAGGGTTCACGAAGGTTGATTGTGTAGAGAGAAAATTCCTAGATCTAAGGTTGTGGAATGGTAAGGTAAGGTAAGGTATGTAGGAAGTATCTATAAAGGGGTTTTTTATATGGTTTACCAAAAGTAGTTCTGATTCACATTCTTATGCTGACACGGGTAACCATCGGTGGTCTTTAACAATTGAATCACCATGACCGACGAATCCTTTGTTATCAATCGACAGTCGTTAACCGCTGAATCTCGTAATCGCTGAATTCTCTAGAATGGATCGACGGTCGTTAATTGCCGAACTCCCCGAAAGCCAAATCCTTTGGAACTGATCGAGGGTCTGTAACCGCATATTGTGGCAGCCGGTTTGCAATTTCTGGAATTGCTCTTTTCTCCTCAATTCTTCAATCTTTTCCTGTTTTTGGTCCAGAATTCTCAAAATCATGCTCAAATGCCCCTTGCCATACTATTTTGCCTGCATAAACTAAAATGAGCCATTAAACAACCGATTCACTCAGGATCGAGTCAAAGGGATAGGAAACGAGCGCCAAATTCTGTTACTAAAATGGCTCGATCACAGGGATCAAACATAGAACACGTGGAAGTACACATGTGGAGAGCTGATATGAAAATTTGCGGTGGATGGATAGAGCCAAATTATTGAGTGGGCCCCACTTGGGGATAACTACTTAACACCACACTTTCCAGGAGGATTCTCCTTTACGCTTTTACCATATTGCCCCTACACTTTATTTCATCAAAACTTTCGTATTACGAACTTTAAATGATTAAGAAACTCTACAATACTTCAATTTATATGATAAAAGTTGAGATTAACATTTTAAAATTTTATTCACATTTTAAATATTTTTATGTTGCATTTCTGTCATTTAAAAACTAATTCAAAAATTTTCAAATTAAGAAAAGGAAAAAAATGATAAAAGTTGAGATTACGTAGTGTTAAACTCCACACACCTAAGGTTGAGTTCCTGAGTTCAAGTTATATCATCCTTCCCCAATACCCAAATTTTACTTTAAAATACAAAACAGAATGAATATGTTTGTTTTGAAAAATATATAAAGTCTTTTAAGAATGTGTTTTATTGAATAAGTTGTACATATAGTATTGTAAGTTCGTCAATATAAATTCAAGATGTTAGTAACATTAATATTGTTATTCTTGATTTTGAAAGTCATTAGTTATTTTTGTCAGTACTTAACTGAATGAAGTCAACATCGATAGATTTGATTTTGAATGTAATTAATAAATTATTGATACAAACAAATTTGTTTTTGTTATTTTTAACTTGACAACGAGATCGGTTCCAAAACTTCATTAAATAAAAAAGCATGTAATCTCAATAAACATATAAAACAGCACTTGTTTACTTATTCTTAATTATTTTTTCTACTAATTGTCCATATCTGTCAACAACTTTTGTTTTTCCATTTGATCCATTTAATCATCCAAATATACAATTCATACCACTTCATGAATTAAACTACACTCTTTTTTGAAGAACTCAAAACAACGCTCTTTTACTATAGCAAGACCTTCAAAAGGTAACTCATTTTACAAACTTTCTTTCAATGAATACAAGATTATTTTTGTCATTTAATACAGAAAAATAACCTAGTTGAGTAAAGGCAAGCATAGGAAAGTTTGAATGTCATATTTTTTGAAATGTTGTTCAAGTTGTAGATGATATATAGGATTCATCAAGGCAAGAGTTTTAAATGAAGAATGCAATCTGATTGTGTCAAGAGTTCTAGACATAAATGTGTATTGTTATTGAAGATACTAATTTTGTGGATATAGAAAAGAAGAACTTGTGTCTGTATGGAGTATGGACTCCCGAATGAGACATGGGAAGTTAACCTACCTGTTGAGAAGGTGCCTTCGGATCTCCCTGAGCCAGCGTTAGGTTTAAACTTTGCTAGGGATGGGATGCAGGAGAAAGACTGGTTGCAGTTCACAGTGATTCATGGTTGCATTTTATTTTGGTGCACGCTTTGGGGTTTGGTAAGAATGAAAGGTACGATTACTGCTTTCTCTGTCAATCTATGAATTATCTACTTATTGAACTTGTTTAAACCAATTGTCTGTGATAGTGAAAACATGATTAAATTATATGATTTTTCATGTATCTTAACATTGATTTCTGAATTGCTACAGCTTTGTGTTTTTTCCTAGTTCCAATGCTTTAGGTAGCTGATAAACTTCTTGCTGCATATGCATTATGCAGAATTTGGATGAAGTTAATTTGTTTGCTATAATTAACAAGGGAAATAACTATGTATTGCCATTTATAATACAATTTTTGAATACTAAGGTTGTAGGGTCCAGTTAGTAAATTTGTAATTAGTATCAGTTGGGATGGAAATACACAACGTATACATGCTTACACACTAAAACTTATACATGTAGTCAGGTGAGAGAAAGAAGACTTGTTGGAGATTAGTACAGTAAAATGTCATCTTTGGTCTTTCTTGAGCATTGAACACTGTTGCTTCTTCATCTTTGAAGCTTCCTCGCTCCTTAATTAAAGGTATGGTCATCTTTTAATCTCTTAATTCTTTCAATTCTCTTTTGGTTTGTTCTTCCGTAATAGCTTTACATGTCTTCTCTGTCTGTATTAGAGATAGGCTGATAAATATGTATAATTACAAATAAAAAGTTATTTAAGGAGTTAGTTATTGTGGCTAACCAGCATAATATCCTTGATCTAGCTAACTGTATACCACCATTTTTTTTTCTTATTCATCTTTAAGCAGTACAAGTGCCTCAGTTGCAGTAACACGAGGGCTAGAGTTTAAAGTTAGTTCTGAAATTGGAGTCTCGAACACGACTTTAAACAAAAGCAGACAAGATTTAGAACTTTTTTATCACAGTTTGAGATTAAACCAGAGTCAGTTACCCATCCTAAGTTAATGATCTTTTGCAACTTCTGGTTCCTGTTTTGTTTAATTTTATCGGGAATTGTTGTTTTAAAATTGAAACAAGACTATTTTATCAAGAAAACAGAGATTTTGATATATTGAACAATAGGTATTCGATGAAAGTTCACACAGAAGAAAAAGTTTTAAGAGGCCATTAACGTAGCTCTCTGAGAGGTTTCTATATTGATCACAACTTAATGAATCTCTGGCTTTTTACAAAATATTTATATTACCAACTAATTCTGGACTATCAATGGAAGAGTCCAATTCCATAACAAAAATAGCATTATCTCTAACAAAAATAGTTTCTGGCATTTAGAAATATAAATGTTGGTGCAGTTTTCTGGTTTGATCTAAAAAATGAATGCTTCGTTATTTATGCATCACTGACAGTTTTTCAAACATCTAAATTCCCCACTTAAGCTCAACTTTTGATTCAAGTTCATTTTAGACGGTCTTTGAAACTGGCTTGTATTCGATTAGACGAATATGATTTTGCTATCTTACATTAGAGAACACGTCAATTGTCTTTCTTTTTTTTTTCTTTTTTCACTTCAATTTTTGTTAGTAAAACAATGTGTTTATCAATCATTTTTATTTGATATATTTCATTATAATTTGGGTTTGATGCTTAGTTCTGGGAAATGGAATGTTGTTTTTAGATTCTCCAAAGTCAATTCCCAATATGAACTTTCCAAGCAGCTCTTTTCTTTACCAAAGAATGACACTCAAACTCAATTCATCGACACACAAAAAATAAATTAATTAATAAATAAAGATAAGTTGTTAGCTCTCTCTTATTTCAACGTAAATTTCTTCTTGAATTAATCAAAAGCGTTCATAAACATACTATATATAAAATTACTACTTCCACAAATTCCATGAACTATCTTTTTTTTTTCCTTTCCTCGAAATATTACATAATTTCGGGGATTCTTTAGGAAGCGGGAGGACTCGAATCCACGACCGTATGGTATAAGTGTGAAGGGTATAACACCGGCCGACCTCATCTCGTTTCCATGAACTTATTTTAAAAAATACTTTTTATACTTATTTTTAAATACTTTTTTACTTATTTTTAAGACCGAAAAGTCTATGCACCACCGCAACAGGTGGTATGTCAAAAAAGAAAAAGAAAAATAGATCTAAAACTGTCTACAACTATTGGTAATGTAAAACTAAAATTACGTTTTTGTAAAATTAAAATTAGGGTTCTCATAAAATATATATATATATATATATATATATATATATATATATATATATATTTGGGCGTTTGGTAATATGAATTCATGATTAAAGAAAGTAATATGTGTTTTATGTGATTTGATTATGATTTTTTTTTATAGAGACTTGATTTTGACGGTATCTACATATCCACCTATCTAAACCAGGTATTTTGCCCCAATCCTTTCTATCTACCGGCTGAGCTACGCATCTAGAGGCTTTGTAAAGAGACTTGATTGAAATAAAAATAAATATCATTTTAATGATATATTATACATGTCTATTAGAAGCTCGTAGTCAATAAGTTTCTTTATTAATAGGTGCCAATTGTCTATATTATACATAGATAACGAAAATTTTCAAGTGCAGGAAAAGCCGTACGGAATCGTCAATTGTTATTGATAGTTATTAGATTGCAATCGGTGGTAATCCAATAAGTACTGGTAGCAATCCAATAACTGCCGGTAGCAATCGACAATCCCGTATAAGAAATCTTGCACTGGAAATACGGAGCTAGAAAGTTAGTCTACAGAAAGGACAATTATGTGGAGTTACGGTCATTGCTAGTTATGAGAGTCACTTGTTCATGGTATGCTTGGTTCCAAGGAATAGATGTAGCATTTCAGAACCTGTACTAAATATTGTTCTTTTTTCTTTCTTTTAAATTATCTAAAATGAATGCCGGAAAATTTAAAATAGTGCTTAATTTTCGTTTATGGATTTAAAAAATTTTCTTTTGGAGGCTTGTGAATTTAATTCTGCTGGTTTTCTGGTTTTCTGGTTGTAAGTCGGCAAGTTTTATATTTGTGAGTATAATTTAAGATTATTGATCTAAATTAAAATTGAATGTTGTTTGCCCTTAATTCCGTGGGGTTATTTCATCAAAGACTTTGTTTTGGCTTTGGAAAAAGGGTGGTCACCATTATAAGAGGCTTTTTACTCTCGCTGACGAACGCAACTCTTCGAAAAACTGTTAAGTGGTGATCAACAAGATGATCAGGTTTTCTCAGTGTTTACCTCTTACACCTACACCATGTTATGTGTTCGAGTTATGTCCTCTCCTCCAAACTCGAAATTATTGTAATATATATATTTATATATAAGAAGCTGAGGTGAAGCATACGCTAATGCATTGGAGGTTGAGTTCACCCTTGTAATTACAGGTGGTTTCTTGTTTTATTGAGAAATGACACTTTTGCCCGGTTTCCTGCTAGGACTCCCAACCGTATCTGTCACATCCCATATCGCTAGCGAGTGAGGTCCATGGTTTGTATATAAGCCTTGGTCTCTCCTAATTAAGTAGACGCGTTTTGGGCCATGGGTGAAGGATGTTTGCATGAAGCCCATGATCCAAAGCAAATCCGTGAGGGTGAAGGACGCATGCGTGAAGCCCAAAGCGGACAATATCTACTTGGTGGGTCTGGGTTGTTACAAATGGTATCAGAGCCTGGTTCGCTACCCGGTGTGGATATGGATTTGGATTTGTGATTGTGTTTGGACTTTGGACCCTCACGAGGACGCGAGGTGAAGGACGCGTGCGTGAAGCCAAAGTAGATATTGTCCGCTTTGGGCTTCACGCAAGCATCCTTCACTCATGGCCCAAAACGCGTCTACTTAGTTAGGAGAGACCAAGGCTTATATACAAACCATGGACCTCACTTGCTAGCGATGTGGGATGTGACAATCTACCCCCCTTCGAACCTCGCGTCCTCGTGAGGGTCCAAACACAATCACAAATCCAAATCCACATCCACACCGAGTAGCGAGCGTACTCTGATACAATTATCTACTTGGTGGGTATGGGCTGTTATAAATGGTATCAGAGCCTAGTTCGCTACCCGGTGTGGATGTTGATTTGGATTTGTGATTGTGTTTGGACCCTCACGAGGACGCGAGGTGAAGGACGCATGCGTGAAGTCCAAGTAGATATTGTCCGCTTTGGGCTTCACGCAAGCATCCTTCACTCATGGCCCAAAACGCGTCTACTTAGTTAGGAGAGACCAAGGCTTATATACAAACCATGGACCTCACTCGCTAGCGATGTGGGATGTGACAATCTACCCCCCTTCGGACCTCACGTCATCGTGAGGGTCCAAATACAATCACAAATCCAAATCCACATCCACACCGGGTAGCGGGCCTACTCTTATAACATTTGTAACAGCCCAGGCCCACCAAGTAGATATTGTCCGCTTTAGGCTTCACGCACGCGTCCTTCACCTTCACAGATTTGCTTTGGATCATGGGCTTCACGCAAACATCCTTCACCCATGGCTCAAAACGCGTCTACTTAGTTAGGAGAGACCAAGGCTTATATATAAACCATAGACCTCACTCGCTAGCGATGTGGGATATGACAGTATCCGTACTGTTGTTTTAAGCTAATGATTTCTACGTAGGTAAGCCAATTACTGCCTTCAAAATTTCATCCAGTTATGGAGACTTAATTTTCTCTTATATATTTATCTTTCTTAAAAGGATAATTTTTTTTAATGAAAATTTAATTCTATAGCTTAAGCTTACCATCCATTTTGATTACTGATTACCAAAACCTGAATTAATTTGCTTTTGTATTGACAGATCATAATTATTCCAGTCAATAAGGCAGATTTCTTAGTCAATACGGCGGATTTAATTTCTTAGTCAATATTTCTTAGTCAAGCTGCAAAGTAATTTCAAATTTTGAAGCTAACAAATTTATTTGAGTCAACACCAGTCTTCAATTATGTTTTTCATAATTATCTTACCGTATACTCAAAATCCAACCTAAGACTTGTGGTATACGTTTGTTGTGGACTGGGAATTGTAATGTGAAAATGGAAAGTGAAAGTGAGAATTCATATGTGAAATGGAAAGTGAAGTCACTACTTAGCATTATTATTTATATCTATACATATCTACTTGTTTGTCATAGGCTCATAGCATTTGTCATCAAATTATTTAGGAGAATTCATCTCTCATGGAAACATATCAAACTCTCCGGTGGTTATTGATAGTTATTAGATTACAACCGGTGGTAATCCAATAAGTATCGATAGCAATCCAATAACTACTGGTAGCAATCGATAATCCCGTATGAGAAATCTTGCACTGGAAATACGGCGCTAGAAAGTTACTCTATAGATAAAGGACAATTATGTGGAGTTATGGTCATTGCTAGTGATGAGAGTCGCTTGGTCATGGTATGCTTGGTTTCGGGGAATAGATGTAGCATTTCAGAACCTATACTAAATATAGTTCTTTTTTCTTTCTTTTAAATTATTTAAAATGAATGCCGGAAAATTTAAAATAGTGCTTAATTTTCGTTTATGGATTTAAAATTTTTCTTTTGGAGGCTTGTGAATTTAATTCTGCTGGTTTTCTGGTTGTAAGTCTGTAAGTTTTATATTTGTGAGTATAATTTAAGATTATTGATTTAAATTAAAATTGAATGTTGTTTGCCCTTTATTCCGCGGGGTTATTTCATCAAAGACTTTGTTTTGGCTTTGGAAAAAGGGTGGTCACCATTATAAGAGGCTTTTTACTCTTGCTGATGAACGCAACTTTTCAAAAAACTGTTTAAGTGGTGACAAGATGATCAGGTTTTCTCGGTGTTTATCCCTTACACTTACACTTACACCTACACTATGTTATATATTCGAGTTCTGTCCCCTCCCTCAAACTCAAAATTATTGTAATATATATATAAGAAGCTGAGGTGAAGCCTACGCTAATGCATTGGAGGTTGAGTTGACCATTGTAATTACAGGTGGTTTCTTGTTTTATTAATAAATGACACTTTTACCCCCGGTTTCCTGCTAGTACTCCCAACCGTATCCGTGCCGTTGTTTTAAGCTAATGATTTCTACATAGGTAAGCCAATTACTGCCTTCAAAATTTCTTCCGGTTTTGGAGTCTTAATTTTCTCTTATATATTCATCTTTCTTAAAGTGATAAATTTTTTTAATGAAAATTTAATTCTATAGCTTAAGCTGACCATCCATTTTGATTACTGATTAGTGATTACCAAAACCTGGATTATATAAATATATAGTGTTCAAGGCAAACTCAAAACAGACAATAATGGGGTGGTTAATTATGGCTACTTTTAATTTGCTTTTGTATTGACAGATCATAATTGTTCCGGTCAATACGGCAGATTTCTTAGTCAATATTCCTGCTTTCAAATTTCTAAAAACCAAAAAGCAGCAAAGTGATTTCACATAGCTAACAAATTTATTTGTGAGTCAACACCGGTCTTCAATTATTTGTTTCATAATTATCTTACCGTATACTCAAAATCCAACCCAAGACTTGTGGTGTACGTTTGTTGTGGACTTGGAATTGTAATGTGAAAATGGAAAGTGAAAGTGAGAATTTTTAGAGGTGAAATGGAAAGTGAAGTGACTACTTTGCATTATTATTTATATCTATGCATATCTACTTGTTTGTCATAGCATTTGTCATCAAATTAATTGTGAGAATTCATCTCTCATGGAAACATATCAAACTCTCCGTTTGTCCATAGTTTTCTTCTTACTTCAATATGCCCTTACATCTAACTCATCATTATCAACCAAAAACATTAGCACAGATGTAAATGCTCTTCTTGCTCTGAAAGCTCGTATAACTCATGATCCAGATACTTTGTTGGCTAAAAATTGGTCCATGAGTACCTCCGTTTGTAATTGGATTGGTGTCATCTGTGGTGTTCGTCACCATAGAGTCACGGCCTTGAATATTTCTTATCTTGGTCTAACAGGGACCATTCCACCTCAACTAGGAAATCTTTCTTTCCTTGCATTGCTAGCCATCAATGACAACAACTTTTATGGCTCTCTTCCTTACGAGTTGGCTCGTTTACGTCGATTGAAATATATTAATTTCAAATATAACCAGCTTTCAGGTAGTGTACCGTCCTCCATCTTCAACCTATCTTCATTGCAGGAGTTGACACTCAAACACAATCAGCTCTCATCAATATTAGCTAATGTATCTGGCGGTGGACATAATTTGATGTCACTTGATTTGTCTGAGAACTTGTTTGAGGGAGAATTGCCATCCTTTATATTAGAGTGCAAGCAGCTGCAACTTTTGGACTTGTCGTTCAACAATTTCAGAGGAGGCATACCAAAAGAAATCGGCAACTTGACTAAGCTAAAGACTCTATCAATTGGAGACAACAAACTTGAAGGTAATTTTAGACTAATAATTAGTTGTTTCTTTTCAATGAAAGAATAAGAGGATTTGATGAAAGTATTATTTTGCAGGAGAAATTCCACAGGAGCTGGGGAATCTTGTAGAATTGGAAAGACTAATACTACGAGACAATGTCCTGTTAACAGGGCAGATTCCTTCACTTCTTTTCAACATTTCTTCTTTGTGGCAAATTGTTTTAACAAATAATAGTTTGACAGGCGACCTCCCTCACAACATGTGTTCACATCATCGTCAAGCAGCTGTCCTTAAAAATCTGCAGTTGTCTGTGAATCAACTCACGGGTACAATCCCTTACAATTTGTGGCAATGCAGAGAGCTTACCATTGTTTCTCTGTCGTATAATCAGTTCAGAGGACGTATACCAAGGGATATCGGAAACTTGACCATGGTAAAAGGACTAGCTCTAGGTGGTAACAACTTAATAGGTAGGTATTTATGAATCAATCAACAATATTATTTAGTAGAATTTTATTTTCGTCATAGACTTGATCTTATCATTAAATATGCTCACATGCAGGTGAGATACCTTTTGAAATTGGTAATCTTCCTAATATAGAGATCTTGGGACTTGAAGACGGCAACCTAGTTGGCCACATTCCAGCTTCAGTTTTCAACATTTCAACATTGAAATTGCTTGAGCTTACCAAAAATTCCCTCTCGGGAAGCCTTCCAACAATTATTGGCTTTGGGCTTCCAAATGTTGAGAAGTTATTTCTCGACATGAATAATTTAACTGGGAAATTTCCCAGCTTCATCACCAATGCTTCGAAGCTCCAAGTTCTAGATATTGGATCCAACTCATTCTCAGGCTTTATTCCAAGCACAATAGGCAATAGTTTAACAAGTCTTGAGTCGCTCTACTTAGGAACCAATTCCTTCACATCTTCTACTCCAGATTTGAGCTTCATTACCTCTTTGTCAAATTGCAAGAATTTAAGAGTATTGTCTTTAACAAATAATCCTCTAAATGGCTTCCTTCCAACTTCTATAGGAAACCTTTCTATTTCGTTGGAAAAACTTTATATGGAAGATTGCAACATCACTGGAAACATTCCCCAAGAAATTACTAGTCTGAAAAACTTGATGAGTTTAGCCTTGGGCCTAAATGAATTGACAGGATCAATTCCTGTTACACTTAGAAACTTGCAGCAACTTCAAGGATTTTCCATTCGAAATAACAATCTAGAAGGATCCATCCCAAATGATCTTTGCCAATTAAATAATCTTGTTGATTTGTACATGCAAGGTAATAAGCTTTCTGGAGCCATACCTGCATGTTTTGGTAATCTAACTAATCTAAGACTCCTCTCGTTAGGGTCCAATGAGTTAACTTCTGTTATACCCTCTTCTCTTTGCAACCTTAAAGATATCTTGCAAATTAACTTGTCATCAAACTCTCTAATTGGAACTCTTCCATTAGACTTTGGAAATTTGAAGGTTGTCATCAGAGTAGATTTGTCACATAATCATTTAACCGGTGGCATCCCAACCACAATTGGAAGCCTGCAAAATTTACAGCATCTCTCCCTGAGATATAATAGCTTACAAGGCTCCATTCCAGAATCATTTAGGGGATTAACAAGCTTGGAGTTTTTGGATTTGTCCAATAATAATCTTTCTGGAATTATTCCTGAATCGTTGGAGGCACTATCGTACCTCAAATATCTTAACTTGTCTTTCAATCGATTAGAGGGGGAAATTCCAACAAAAGGACCTTTTGCAAATTTCTCTGCTAAATCTTTTATGATGAACCTTGCACTTTGTGGTTTGCCAAGACTGCAAGTCCCCTCCTGCAAAACAACCACTCATCCAAAATCTAGGATCATGGTTGTCTTAGCCATTACTTTGCCGCTAACTCTTATTGTCTGCTTGACTTTGATCATTGTGATTAGAGTATATCGAACGAGGAGAAGCTCACAACTAGCCAATAATAACGACGTTGATGTGCCACAACGAGCAATATGGAGAAGAATTTCTTATCCAGAACTTGTTCAAGCAACAAATGGATTTAGTGACAGCAATCTACTTGGCAGAGGGAGCTTTGGTTCGGTTTTCAGAGGGAGACTTTTAGATGGGATGGAAATTGCAGTAAAGGTGTTCCACGTGCAAACGGAAAAAGCACTTAGGAGTTTCAATGTCGAATGTGAAGTCCTTAGTGGTATTCGTCATCGAAACCTTGTCAAGATTATCAGCAGTTGTACAAATGACGATCTTAAAGCGTTGGTGCTTGAGTACATGCCTAATGGAAGCCTTGAAAAGGGATTATATTCGGATGAATACTTTTTGGACATATTACAGAGGTTGAATATATTGATAGATGTAGCATCAGCTTTGGAGTATCTTCACTTTGATTATTCAGTCCCTGTCGTTCATTGTGACATCAAGCCGAGCAACGTACTGCTAGACCAAAGCATGGTTGGACACTTGAGTGATTTTGGCATTACAAAGCTGTTAGGTGAAGAAGATTCTATGACACAAACACAAACCCTTGCCACAATTGGTTATATGGCACCAGGTAAAA
Source organism: Dipteronia sinensis (assembly GCA_033220585.1). NCBI lineage: Eukaryota > Viridiplantae > Streptophyta > Magnoliopsida > Sapindales > Sapindaceae > Dipteronia > Dipteronia sinensis. Next base: position 3,134,913 of record CM065642.1, read on the forward strand.
ATCCATTAGATTTTGTTATTCATTTTATAGTTTCTTTATTTTTGATATTAATATTTCCAATATTGAAATCGATTAAGTCAATTCACAGAGTATAGACGTGAAGGAAAGATTTCTCGAAAAGGTGATGTTTATAGCTACGGTATTATGTTGATGGAGACATTTACAAGGAAGAAGCCGACAGATGAAACTTTTATCGGAGAAATGAGCTTGAGACATTGGGTTGGTGACTCAATAAATCGTTCGATCACGGATGTTGCAGATAGCGATTTACTACAAAGAGAGGATGACAACTTTTCAGTAAGGGAACAATGTGTATCATCTATCTTAAGTTTAGCCATGGATTGTACCACAAATTTACCCAAGAATAGAATCAACATAAGAAATGCAGTAAGTAGACTCATAAAAATCAGAGCAACATTTCTAGTAAATACTCAGAGGCCATGATGTAAGATAGTAATTGTGTTTGTTGGAAGTGGGGTACTGTTTTCTTTAGTTTTGATCTTTGAGACATAATTTCCCTACGTCGTTCATGTTTATATTGAGTTGTTTGCAATCATAATATTATATTATGATATAATCATTTGCCAAGTTTTCTTGTAAATGTGTCATCTTCACGTTATATTATATATTATAAAAGTATTTATCATATATATGTATAATAATAATAATATAATAATAGCCTTTTTTTTAACCGGAAGATGCCATGTGGCAATTTAATAAATGCTTAGAAAATATTCAAATCAAATCAATAATATATATAATAATCTTATAAAATCATATCATATCATATCATCTAATATCACTGTGTCTACTTGAGAAAATATGAGACTTTAAATAAGAGAGTAACTCATGATTCATGAATATTTTTCTTCTAAGAAAAACTTCAAAAATATAAATTTTCAATTAGCAAGTGAAATATATAATAATACATGATTCATGATTCAGAGTGGTATGCTTCACAGTCAGCAAGTGAGATAGAATCAGCAAACAGCAAGTCCTGTATTATTCTCACTACAAACAGCATGATAATAATAAGCAAAATCGAAATAGAATCAACAAGTGAGAAAACTGATGAAAGAAGGCTAAATTCAGGGAGGGATCAAAGTGGATTGAAATCAAATTCATGTATTATTATATATAAAATCCTGTATTATTTGGTCAGCTTATAAGTCATTCATATCCACAAGCCACTTAAACTTGTTTTCCAGCAACTTATATTATTTTTTTATCTTCAAACAAGAATCTCATCTACCTTTAATTTATTCTACAAATCTCTCTAGAAAAAATAATGGACTGAAACTAGGGGAAATTACACTGAACCTCTTGAGGTTTAGGTAAGTTACACTTAAATGGAAAAGTTTCTTTATTATACACTAACACCCCCAAGATGTCTAAAATGCCCCTAGTTAAATTATTTTATATTTTTTTTTACCTTTTAACCAAAAACTTTATAAACTTTATAAACTTTAATAAAAATAAAAAACTAAATAAAAATATGATTCATTAAATAAATAAATAGTTTAAAAAAATTAAATAAGTAGATAGTTTTAAAAAATTAAATAAATAAATGGTTTAAAAAATTAAACAAATAAATAGTTTTAAAAAAATTAAGTAAATAAATAGTTTTAAAAAATTAAATAAAAAAGTATTAAAAATCAAAGAAATAAATAGTTTTAAATAAATAAATAAATAGTTTAAAAAATAAATGAAAAAATTAAAAACATTAATTTTTAAGAATATTCATTAATAGGGACAAGATAAGCTCTGAATTTCTAAGGAGTGTTGGGAACCTTGAAGCTTCTCTCACCATCATCTTTACCATAAAAGTTTGGATATTTAGAGTTTTTCTTGTCCCTATTAATGGACATGCTTAAAAAATTTAATGTTTTTTGAATTTTTTTCATTTATTTATTTATATTTTAAAACTATTTATTTATTTGTTTAAAACTATTTATTTATTTTATTTTTAAAAACTATTTATTTATTTTATTTTTAAAAACTATATATTTATTTATTTATTTTAAACTATTTATTTTTTTAATTTTTTAAAACCATTTATTTATTTAATTTTTTAAACTATTTATTTATTTAATGAATCATATTTTTATTTAGTTTTTTATTTTTATTAAAGTTTATAAAGTTTTTGGTTAAAAGGTAAAAAAAATAAAGTATAAAATAATATAACTAGGGGTATTTTAGGCATATTAAAAGTTAAATTTAAGTTTTGGGGGTGTTAGTGTATAATAAAGAAACATTTTCATCTAAATGCAACTTGTCTGAATCTCAAAGGGTTCAGTGTAATTTACCCCTGAAACTATGAGCATTTTGTCAGTAGCAGCAGAACTGTCTATGTATCACATTCAAACCAGAAGAATCTATATCTTGCTCTATTATGTAAATCATTTCAAAGAAACAAAACTGCTAATTTATTTTTATAAGTCATCACCTAAAACAAGTTCTATTGCTCCAAAAAAAAAAAAAACAAGTTCTGTTGTGATTTCTAATCAGTAATCACATTAAAACTAGAATCTAATCTACCTTTAACGTATTTTGCAAAACCATTTTCCAAAACAAAACTGTACCGTAAAGATTATGTCACATTGGGGATTGCCATCTATTGTATATCAGGTTTGTCTAGAATACAAACAAGTTGATTTTGTTATTTGTTTTTTTCGAATTATTATCCAAATTGTTTGTCTAGAATACAAACAATTTGGATAATAATTCTTCATTGAATATCTCAATATATTCGAAAATATTTCACTTCTTATAAAGCCATAAAGCAAGAATCACATATGGCAATGTTTATATACAAAAAATTCTATCAAAAACAGCATAAACATTACTCCAAAGTAAACTGTAAGTACCAAAGATAAAGACTTATATCTAGCACTAGCCACTACGTAATAATTCATGAAACCTTGCAAAAACAAAAAGTAAGGAAAAAGTAATAATTCATGAAGGCTACCTGCTTGTTTAAGAAAATGATTGCCTTTTGTTGTAGGCCTAATGTGATTACATATGGGACATTAATAAAGGGGTTGTGTCAAATAGGGAATACAAGTGTTGCTCTTAAGTTACATGAACAAATGGTTCAGGGGAATGGAGAAAATGAGGTTATCTGTAAGCCCGATATTGTTTCTTATAATAGTTTGATTGATGGTCTTTGTAAAGATGGGTCTATAGACAAGGCAGGGGAACTATTTTCGGAAATGATGGGTAGGGGAATCAATCCCGATGTAGTTTCTGATACATCTTTAATTCACGGTTTGTGTGGTTGGGGTAAATGGGAGGAAGCTAAAGATTTGATTGTTGTGATGATGGATCAACATGTGCAGTCTGATGTAGTGACATTTAATGTCATTATAAACGAGCTTTGCAAGAAAGGGAACATTGTCAAAGCGAATGAATTGTTAGAATTAATGATTCAGAGCGGTGTGAAACCCAACGCAATTACTTATAACACATTGATAGATGGTTTTTTCTTGGAGGGTAGAATTGATGATGCGAGGGAATTGTTTGTTTCTATAACAAATAAGGGGAGTACACGTGATGTTTTTAGCTGTAATATTATGATCAACGGGTATTGCAAGAATCAGAAGTTAGAGCAAGCTATGAGTCTTTACAACGAGATGATTTTGGAGGGAGTTATGCTAGATACTACAACATATAACACTTTATTAAGTGGTCTTTTCCAAGCCGGTAAGATTACACATGCAAAAAAGATGTTCGGTGAGATGCGACTTAATAATGTTGCTCCTGATGAATATACGTATAATATTCTCATTGATGGGTTGTGCAAGAATGGTTGTGTCACTGAGGCAATGGATGTATCACATATAACATTATCATCAATGGGCTTTGTAAAGAAGGGCGGTTGGAAGAGGCAAACGATTTGTTATTGAATATGGAAGAAAAGGGTTTTGCTCCTAATGTAATCACATATGATACACTCATGCGCGGGTTTCTACATAATGATGAGACAACAACAGTTGTTAAACTTCTTCACAAAATGGCATAGAGAAATATAATGCTAAGTGCTTCCATAGCTTCCATTGTCATAGACTTGCTTTTAAAGGATGAAAAATACTGTGATTGTATGAATTGGCTGCCATCATTTCCCACTCAAGCGTGAACAGGAAATTGATACGGTGAGCATTGAGTGAGTAGCACTAGTTTGTAACTTACAAGCTTAATTTGGAAATTTTCATTTAATATTAGATCTGTTTGTAGAGGGTATAAATGACAGATGTGAGTTACCATAGAGTCGATATGAACATGTTTAAGGGAAACTTGCAATTATGGAGTCAATTAGGATGGTCAGTCTAATTCATTTCACTAAATGATCGCTAGCTTCAGTGTTATATTCTAATCAATTAATTTGCATGCTTTAAATTAGTTGTGTGGTTTTAGTGGTGAGATTTAGTTTGATTTCACTAATTGGATTTAGCTCCATTTGTGGCAGCTGGGTGATCTGAAGCTTGGAGTTTGAAATCTAAAAAATGCATTTTGACTTGTTGCTTCTGTTTAGAAGATTGGGGAGTGTGCGTTTGTCTAACTGGTATACCGTCTTTTATTTACTCTATTAGTCTGTTGGTTAGTTCTTTTTTTTTTTTGTCTTTTTTGTAGGATTTGATCACTTAATTCTTTTTTATTTTTTTCTTGTTTCTACTATCTATTGTCGTGGAAATCAATTTCTTTACATGAAATTTGAAATTCATGTGGCAGTAATTTACTTAGATAATGGTATCTAAATTTCACATCTTTGTGTTTTTTGAACATTTCATTTCTCAGTTTTCCCAGTTCTGCTGCACCAGGATATATTGCACAAAGAACTTACCCGCTATTCATACAATGATACTAAAACATAAATATCATGCTTTTCTGCATTTCATCTTCAGTGGTTGCATATTTATATACTGCTTGTGGGTCTTTAAGCTGGGTACCTTCTTTTCATTCTTTTTCCCATAAAAGCATCAACAATGTTGTAGAATCCCATATGGGATAATGTTGAAGGAACCATGATCTTTGAAAACATTAAAGATTCTAGTTTTAATGGGATCCTGTTTTAAGACAAATTGTGTTATGAAAGATAAAATGTACATCCCAGTTCTGGAGCAATAAGTCTATAACAGTGTGTAGACTGGATTGATTGTTGATATTAAATTGTTGTAAACATTATCTGAACACTTGTATGGTAGCATTTTCCGTTTAGTAAAAATTGTTCTTTACTTCTTCTAAATTCTCTAATTTAATGATTTGGGTAAGGTGACCTTATTATTATTATTTTTTTGTCATCTGGGTAGTGCTATGGTTGGAACAAACTTGCATCATTTTTTTACTTTTCTCTCCCTGTTCTTCAAGTAAAACTGAGATTATGCTTAATAAGGACATATCTGAATTATAGTTATATATGTTGTTCTTGATTTTTATTTACTATATATTAATCCTCAAAATATTTTTAAATTCAGTCCCCTAAAATTTTATGTTTTATGGCTCTGACCTGTATAATACAGTAGATAACAACTCACTTGAAATAGCGAAGCCGATACTTGCTTTGATTTTCAATCAAAAGATTGGACCTCATCATCAACACATGAGAAAATCTGTAATGGAAAAGTCTCATTACTACTTGGTGAGACCATCCAATAAGATTCTATCAAATTATAGTTTAATTATATATACTTATGTTTTCAAGATAAATGATGTAATCTCATTAGAACGGTCTCACCAAATGGCAATAAGATTGTTCCAGTGAAGATTTTCTCTTAAAAAATATACAACACCACTCCAAGTGCTTAAATAAATATGCATAATATGTGTAAAATGGATTGATTATTGAGGTTCCCAAAAGATTGGGCTGAATCAGACTTGGGGCTAAGCGGACCCAATAGGATTTGGAGTTTTAATAAGTGTATTTTATTTATTTGAAAAATATAAAACTTTTTTTCAATATAATACCAACAAAAAAATACCAATTGAGGCTCTACGGTCTATACTCATAATCCAGCTGAAGCAAACAACAAAAAAACACATGTTTGGTACAATTTTGTTAATTAAGGTGTTATTGATTGGGCTCACATGTTGTTAAAAGGGTTTGGGCTTGACTGGCCCATCTTATCCGACTCATATTAGGATTAAGGTACTCGAAGGTTTAACCAAAGCAGATCCGATAAGATTTTTTTATTTTTGTAAGATTTACATTGTTATAAGAATGGAGATATTTGTATCCCTGTGCAACAGTATACATATTAATAGATTTTTTAATTCCAACGTTACCCTTTAAGTAAAGTTTTTAAAATATTTAAATAATTATAAATATACTTGTATATTATTATTTATATAATAATTAATATTAAATTATTATTATTTCACTATTATTAAAATTAAAACTAAAAAACCCGATCTCCTCAACAACAACAAAAACCAAAAAATAAGTTTATTTTTGTTACTAGAATTAAATGTTGTCTATTTTAAATCTATTTGATTTGCTTGTCCTTTTCTCTATATTTCTTAAAAACTAAATGATCTAAATATGCAGCCCTAATGACGAGGTGCGGTTCGAATCCTTCATCAATACATTTTATTTTTTTTCTATTAATTATTTTATAAATTTATTATTTATAGTAATTATAGAAAGTTAAAAACTTTAAAGAAATGATTATATAGTAAAATGTGGGGTGTACTTTCAAGTTTGAATATTTAAAAAAAAATTAAGAATATAAATATTGTCACTTGTTATAATTCTTTATATGCCCAATTTATGTCAGACACTTCCCTCTATTCCACATAACATAAAATTTAAATGTTACCAACATTCAACAGTTTAAAACATCACAACAATTTCAATGAATAAATCTAGAGGCAAGTTAACAATCAAATAACAAACTATCATGAATGATGGATATGATCAAAATACACATAATACAATAATAACAAAAATACCCTTTTATTATATTTTTGTTAATTAACCCATTCATTAATAAACTTTTATTTTATTTAAAAAAATCATAATTTTTGGATTATAATAGAAATAAATTAGAAAATCCAGACAATAATAACTCTCCATTCTGCTTCAAAAAAATAAAATAAAATAAAATAACTCTCCATTCTTCAAACATTTACAACTAAAAAAACCACACATTCCTTTATATCCAATTCTCAACATAAAATCTAAAACCTAGCCAAGCATAACCCAGTTGATGTATAATAGTATAAATGTATAATACATTAATACGTAGCCAAGCAGTGTTCTTATTTTACGATCAAGTGATCAACAAATACAAAACAATTACATATATATGAGAAACTTTACTGGAGGGTACTATAGAAATTTAAAATTAATAAGAATCGGGTGGACAAACATTTTTGTAGAGGTGCATTTAGACACTCCACCAATCCAAATAAAAATAGGCCCAATACACCCAATAATGGCCCAAGAAGCAGTCCATGCCCACCTATAGGCCCTCCTATAAAAGCCCAATTAATCAGGTTCGTAAACTAACAAATAAAAATCGGCCCAAACAAATTCCCAATAAAGTCTGTTTGTTTATTCATCTAATCACCTTTCATAAACAAACACACTTTTGTCCGGTTAATTAACGCTTTACATTTTAAAAATAATTAATACTTAACATTATTTCAAAAATATATATTAACACTTAGCCTCATTACCTGATTGTGATCAACACAATTAAGATGATTAACGAATTTCAGCAATTGCTTTCGATATTGTTTTACAAAATTGAATTTGATATTTTCAAAATTCATAAATATGCTCTTAATTAATATACAGTCATACAGTGAAAACAATGAAAATGGATTCAATTTTGGTGTCCTCTTTCTCCTTATTATATTTTAGCCATTTGTTTGTTTATTAACTATATATCAAATACTTGGCAACACTGTAACAGTAGTACTTGATTGATTAGCCGTGTAAAGAAAAAGATTGAAAGTAGTGCACAAAACATTAAGAAAATAAATATATAAAATATATTTAGAAAAAAAAAACATATGCATCATCAATCCAAAACATGCAAATCTAATTTTGATGATATGCAATTTTGAAAAAGAAATTTTGTGCGTAAGTACACTTCATTTGATTTATTTTTCTTCTTTTTTCAAGAAGTGCAATTAATTCATGACTCACTTTTAGAAATCTCTTAAATAATAACTTATATAAATGATATACGGGCAAATTACACTAACTACCTCGATTATATGTATAATTACATTAAAACTCGTGAAAATATCAAAATAATATAAACATATCCTCTGATCCGTTGACTAACATTAACTTACCCCGATTATATACATAATTGTAAAAATACTTAATTATATAAAATCAGTTAATTAATTAAAATTAAAAATATTAGAAAATATTATATATAAAAATGTATTATTGTTGATGTATGGGAGGATGATGATGTTAATTATTATTATTGATTTATTTTTGATGATGATAATAATTTTTTTAATTAATATTTATTTTCTTTTTAATTAGTTGTTTAATTTTAAATTTTAATTAATATAAAATTCTTGCCGAGTGAACTTAATTTGATGTTCTGCCTATGTGAACTTAATTTGTTTATGCTTATTCAAGATCTGCTCTAACAAAAATAAATTATCACTCTCCACTTCATTTTTCTTTCGGTTAATTTGAGTAAATAACTTTGATTATATAGACAAGATGGGTTTGCTAGGTGAAATGCCCCCTACAATCATAATATTGTAGGATTGAGTATCTTTCCTTCCTAAACCACAAATTATTATAATATTTTTGACAATATGAGGTTAACTCACTGGTAAACCTATCACAATTACATTTAAGATATTGTGGATTCGAGTCATGCCCCCTTCTATAATTCCTAAATATTGTAATAGTTAAAAAAATAGAGTGTTATATATATATATATATATATATATATATATATATATATGTGTGTGTAAAATCGGAAAAAGAACCAATGATCCTAAATAGTACTTTTGTGTGCTGACTTGGGTTTCTCACAATTATAATAAGTTGAGATTTAATATATATATATATATATATATATATATATATATATATATAGCACAAAGTAAAATGTCATTACTTAATTTGAAAACCTAAAAACTTGAAGAAAACTATCTAATAATTAAGCCTCGACCAAAGAAAATAAGATCCGATATATTAGTCTTTTTTTCTGACAATTTCAATTATTATACGTACCGTGCATACAAAATGTAAACTATAAAACTAATGTTGTGCATAGAAATGAAACCATAATCATATATAGATTATGTACTGTAAAGTCATACTTGAGATCGTGTTTACACATTATAATTCATTGTTTTTATGTCATCACTCGATAGTTATTATCATAATCACAGTAATTGAAAGAAAATGAATGGTGTTAGTAGGTAAGCAAACCATATGAATTGTTGTATATAACAAATAGGATTCAAATTACCTTTTTTTTTTTATTCATTTCATGTTTTTTTTTCGATACATGATTCATATCATGTGTTGTGTATATACAATATCAAAATCCAAATCCACCTATGCTTTTGTGCAATAATTATCTGTCACTTTAATTTGTAGGGAATTCTTCTACTTTCATCTAACTCACTTGGGTTTTGCTTTTGATCTGCTAATCATCACAGATTCAACGAAGCCGGTACTTTTTTCTTTGATGAAGTTTGAGTTCCTTCGATTTGAATAGAATTTGGTATTTATTTCATTTGCTAATAAATAACTTTTTATATCTCTTATTATAAGAAACAATAAATTTTTTGTACAGATCACAAAGCAGAACGAATTAGTACTTGTTTCTATTTAAAATTTAAAAATCAATAATAAGATGAGTTGAGGACCTGAGGACTTGAGGTCTATCTTAAATTTCGCATGAAAAGAATACAAATGTAAAGTTCTAAACTCATTAGTATTCTTAATTTAACTCCTAAAACATATGTACATTTTTGGTGTCTCACAACTTCGATGTGCAATGTGTAAAGAGAAAAGATTAAAATAAAGTAATAAAGAGTATAAAGTTAAGAATATAAAATGGATTTTATTATATTGGCAAAGTAGATATTAAATAGACCATATGTTTAACCGAAGAAAAATTGTGATGTTTTTAATTGATGAAAACATGTGGTTGTATGTTTAATCGAAGAAAACACTGATGTATTTAAATTAAGAAGACAATTGAGTGTTTAATTAAGAAATCTTTAAAGGTATTTTTGTCACATCAATAGAAAGTTTAATAAAAATAATCAAAACAATAATATTGGGTAAAAATAAAAACTCCACTAATCATATAATTAATTTCAATTTTGACCTTTATAAAAATATTTTTAAAACCCAAAATCTTCGATAATATCTCAAAAACACTTTGTAGCTTCCTTCACATATTATGAAGATTTTAGTAGAGCTCGGAGCTGTATAGTGATAATTTCCCATAAACGTTAAGAATTTGATCATCAATACTCAATAGCAAGAATGCAGCACTTATTTCTTCTTCCAAATCAGACAATAATGAGGGGTTAGTGCTACTTTTGCTTTTGTATTGTCTTCAATTATTTTCTTCCTTTTTTTCAGTTGGACAGAGACTGCGTCCACTAGTAGTCAATAATCAATTAATATTGACCTTTAAAGTTAATATGTGAAATGGAAAGTGAAGTCGATAGTCGCATTACTGTTTTCTAGACACATGTCATATTCGAAGAAAGAGGAATAGGAGTGAACAAAAGTGAACTCAATGTGCGTGTCAATTTTATTTGTGAGTCAACATCGGTCTTCAATTATTCGTTTCATAATTATTTTATCATATCTTCAAAAATCCAACCCAAGACATGGCCGTGTTTGTTGTTGACTTGGAATTGTAATGTGAAAATGGAAAGTGAAAGTGAGAATTCATACTGCTTTGCATTATTATTTATACCTATGCATATCTACTTGTTTGTCATAGCATTTGTTCAGGAGAATTCATCTCTCATGGAAACAAATCGAACTCTCTGTTTGTTCGTAGTTTTCTTCTTACTTCATTCATTTACTTATAACTCATCATTATCGATCAAAAACATTATCACAGATAAAGATGCTCTTCTTGCTCTGAAAGCCTATATAACTCATGATCCACATGCTTTGTTGGCCAAAAATTGGTCCATGAGTACCTCCGTATGTAATTGGATTGGTGCCACATGCAGTGTTCGTCACCATAGAATCACAGCCTTGGATATTTCTAATCTTGGTCTTACCGGGACCGTTCCACCTCAACTTGGAAATCTTTCTTTTCTTGAGTTTCTATCCATCAACGACAACAATTTTTATGGCTCTCTTCCTTACGAGTTGGCTCATTTGCATCGACTGAAATACATAAATTTCAATTATAACCAGCTTTCGGGTAATATACCATCCTCCATCTTCAACATATCCTCGTTGCAAGAGCTTAATCTCAAACACAATCGGCTCTCGTCAATGGTCAATGTGTCAGGCGGTGGACCTAATTTTATGTCACTTGATTTGTCTGACAACTTGTTAGAGGGAGAAATACCATCCTTTATATTAGAGTGCAAGCAGCTGCAACTTTTGGACTTGTCGTTCAACAATTTCAGAGGAGGCATACCAAAAGAAATCGGCAACTTGACTAAGCTGAAGACTCTATCAATTGGTGACAACAAACTTGAAGGTAATTATAGACTAATAATTAGTTGTTGCTTTTCAATGAATGAACAAGAGGATTTGATGAAATTATTCTTTTGCAGGAGAAATTCCACAGGAGCTGGGGAATCTTGTAGAACTGGAAATACTAATACTACGACACAATGTCCTGTTAACAGGGAAAATTCCTTCACTTCTTTTCAACATTTCTTCTTTGTGGCTAATTAGTTTTACAAATAATAGTTTGACAGGCGACCTCCCTCACAACATGTGTTCACCTCATCATCATCCTTCTGTGCTTGAAATGTTGTTGTTGTCTAAGAATCAACTCACGGGTACAATCCCATACAATTTGTGGCAATGCAGAGAGCTTACCTTTGTTTCTCTATCATATAATCAGTTCAGAGGACGTATACCAAGGGATATCGGAAACTTGACCGTGGTAAAAGTACTATTTATAGGCGGAAACAACTTAAAAGGTATGTACTTATGAATCAATCAAAAATATTATTTAGAAAAATTTTATTTTCGTCATAAACTTGATCTATCATTAAATATGCTCACATGCAGGTGAGATACCTTTTGAAATTGGTAACCTTCCTAATCTGGAGCAATTGGGGTTTGAAGGCAATAAACTAGATGGCCACATTCCAGCTACAGTTTTCAACATTTCAACATTGAAAATTCTTTTGCTTAACAACAACTCCCTCTCGGGAAGCCTTCCATCAATTGTTGGCTTTGGGCTTCCAAATGTTGAGAAGCTATTTCTTGGATTTAATAATTTAACTGGGAAATTTCCCAGCTTCATCACCAATGCTTCGAAGCTCCAAGTTCTAGAGATTGGACATAACTCCTTCTCTGGCTTTATTCCAAACACAATAGGCAATAGTTTAACAAGTCTTGAGGTCCTCAACTTAGGAACGAATTCCTTCACATCTTCTACTCCCGATTTGAGCTTCCTTACCTCTTTCACAAATTGCAAGAATTTAAGAGTATTGGCTTTAACAGGTAATCCTCTAAATGGCTTCCTTCCAACTTCTATAGGAAACCTTTCTATTTCGTTGGAAATAATTTCTATTGATCGTTGCAACATCACTGGAAACATTCCCCAAGAAATTACTAGTCTGAAAAACTTGATGATTTTATACTTGGGTCAAAATGAATTGACAGGATCAATTCCTGTTACACTTGGAAACTTGCAGAAACTTCAAGGATTGGTCATTCAAAATAATAACCTAGAAGGATCCATCCCAGATGATCTTTGCCATTTAAATAACCTGGTTGATTTGTACATGCAAGGTAATAAGCTTTCTGGAGCCATACCTGCATGTTTTGGTAGTCTAACTAATCTAAGACTCCTCTCGTTAGGCTCCAATGAGTTGACTTCTGTTATACCCTCTTCTCTTTGCAACCTTAAAGATATCTTGGAAATTAACTTGTCATCAAATTCTCTAATTGGAACTCTTCCATTAGACTTTGGAAATTTGAAGGCTGTCATAAGTGTAGATTTGTCACATAATCAAATAACCGGTGGCATCCCAACCGCAATTGGAAGCCTACAAAATTTGCAGCTTCTCTCCCTAGGATATAATAGCTTACAAGGCTCAATTCCAAAATCATTTAGGGGATTAATAAGCTTGGAGTTTTTGGATTTGTCTAATAATAATCTTTCTGGAGTTATTCCTGAATCGTTGGAGGCACTATCATACCTCAAATATCTCAACTTGTCTTTCAATCGATTAGAGGGGGAAATTCCAACAAAAGGACCTTTTGCAAATCTCTCTGCTAAATCTTTTATAATGAACCTTGCACTTTGTGGTTTGCCAAGACTGCAAGTCCCCTCCTGCAAAACAACCACTCATCCAAAATCTAAGATCACGGTTGTCTTAGCCATTACTTTGCCGCTAACTCTTATTGTCTGCTTGACTTTGATCATTGTGATGAGAGTATATCTAACGAGGAGGAGCTCACAACTGGCCAATAATAACGACGTTGATATGCCACAACGAGCAATATGGAGAAGAATTTCTTATCCAGAACTTGTTCAAGCAACAAATGGATTTAGTGACAGCAATCTACTTGGCAGAGGGAGCTTTGGTTCGGTTTTCAGAGGGAGACTTTTAGATGGGATGGAAATTGCAGTAAAGGTGTTCCACATGCAAACGGAAAGAGCACTTAGGAGTTTCAATGTTGAATGTGAAGTGCTTAGTGGTATTCGTCATCGAAACCTTGTCAAGATTATCAGTAGTTGTACAAATGACGATCTTAAAGCGTTGGTGCTAGAGTACATGCCTAATGGAAGCCTTGAAAATGGCTTATATTCTGATGAATACTTTTTGGACATATCACAGAGGTTGAATATATTGATAGATGTGGCATCAGCTTTGGAGTATCTTCACTTTGGTTATTCAGTCCCTATAGTTCATTGTGACATCAAGCCGAGCAACGTACTGCTAGACCAAAGCATGGTTGGACACTTGAGTGATTTTGGCATTACAAAGCTGCTAGATGAAGAAGATTCTATGACACGAACTCAAACCCTTGCCACAATTGGTTATATGGCACCAGGTAAAATTCTATTAGATTTTGTTGGTCATTCTATAGTTTCTTTATTTTTGATATAAATATTTCCATTATTGAAATCGATTAAGTCAATTGACAGAGTATGGACATGAAGGAAGGGTATCTCGAAAAGGTGATGTTTATAGCTACGGTATTATGCTGATGGAGACATTTACAAGGAAGAAGCCGACAGATGAAACTTTTATCGGAGAAATAAGCTTGAGACATTGGGTTGGTGACTCGTTAAATCGTTCAATCGCAGATGTTGCAGATAGCGATTTACTACAAAGGGAGGATGGCAATTTTTCAGCAAGGGAACAATGTGTATCATCTATCTTAAGTTTAGCTATGGATTGTACCACAAATTTACCCAAGAATAGAATCAACATAAGAAATGTAGTAAGTAGACTCATAAAAATCAGAACAACATTTCTGGCAAGTACTCAGAAGCCATGATGTATGATAGTAATTGTGTTTGTTGGAAGTGGAGTACTATTTTCTTTAACTTTGATCCTTGGCACTTAATTTCCCTTAATCGTTCATGTTTATATTGAACTGTTTGCAATCATGATATTATATTATGATATAATCATTTACCAAGTTTTCTCGTAAATGTATCATCTTCACGATATATTATATATTATAGATAAAAGTATTTATCATATATAATCATATATAATAATATAATAATAGCCTTATTTTTAACCTGAAGACGCCACGTGACAAGTTAATAAATGCTTAGAAAATATTCAAATCAAATCAATAATATATATAATCTTACAAAATCATATCATATCATCTAATATCGCTTTGTCCACTTGAGAAAATCTGAGACCTTAAATAAGAGAGTAAGGGGTTGTTTGTTTTTTCCACTTAAAACTTAATAAGTCTGAATCATAATTATTAAGTTGTTTTGTTTGTTTTTATAAGTGGTCAAACAACTTAAAAAATACTAAAAAACAACTTAAAATAAAAAGTAAAAAATTCTGATTTTTCACTTAATTGCAAATCACCAAATTTCATTAAATGCAATCCAAAATCTTTTCTTCCGATACTATCTTCTATATATAACATATTTCCAATTTCATCATAATTATATATCGTACAAAAATCTTTATTTTTATATATTGTTTTTTTTAAATAGCTTTAAAAATAAAAAAGAACCCTAATCATTTCTGATATTGGTGTTTAATATTAATACTTTATTATGATATTAGGGTGATGTATTTATATATTATTTTTTTATAGTGTTTAGTGTGAGTTTTTCTGCTGTCTCTTTTATTTTTTTGAAAAAAAAAAACCTTTCTTTTCTTAATAAAAATGAAGTTTATTTGTAATTGAAGAAGCAGATCATGATCATATGTGTTCATATATAATTATTATTTTTGGATTGTTTTTATTCTATATTATATGTATAATTGTTTAACGTGGGTATAAATGTAAAATTATTTAGTTTTAGACAATTTTACTTTTAAAAAACAAACATGTTGATAATACATTCAGATGTGAGAAAAAAAAACAAACATGTCATTCAAGTTCAGATTTCAGTCCCTATTTAGTCTTCAGAAAAATTCAAGATTATTCAGTTTTCAGACAAAAAAACAAACGATCTCTAACTCATGATTCATGAATATTTTCTTTTAAGAAAAACTTTAAAAATATGATTTTTCAATTTATACTTTACATTGTCCACATATCGTGTTAGCTACAAACTAATTTATAAATAAATTTTGAGAAAGGATATATTTGGTAAAATATAGGATTTACGTATAAATTATAATATTTTGAAAAAAATTAATATGGAAGTATATACAGTTTTAGAGCCGCTCATTATATATTACTATTTAATTGTCTGCCCAGTACAATTGAAACTAGGGGTGGGTAAAAAACCAATAAACCGAACCGAACCGATGAACCGAACCGATCCAATCGGTTTTTTTACGGTTTTCTTATGTTGACCGGTTCGGTTCGGTTCATTTTTTTGAAAACCGATTGGATCGGTTTTTTTTCCGGTTCGTTATCCCAAACCGGAAAACCGAACCGAGATCCAATATATAAAAAAAAACCTTAGTTTTAATGTTTAATAGTCCATGAAACTATAAAACTATAAAAGTGTGTCACATCATATTTTTTTCTTAGTTTTTTTTTATGAATATTATTTTAAACTAGTATTTTCAATTTGTTCAAGCCCATAATTTAATTTGGTGTAAGGCCCAAAAAGATTAAAATATGAAAATATGTGTAATAATTAAAACCAAAAAAATGATCCAATTGGTCCAAAACCGAAAAAACCGAACCGAACCGAACCGGTCAAATTTAATCGGTTTTTGATCGGTTCATAATTGTTAAGTTGATCGGATCGGTTCACTTTTTTAAAAACCGAACATTATCGGTTTTTTATCGGTTCACTTCAAAAGTGAACCGATCCATTAAACGCCCACTCCTAATTGAAACCATGCAGGGTGTCAAAACAATTTGATTGGGCCTACACGGCACATATATGGACTTAAATATTTTGGCCAGCCCGCTTTTAATATCTCTAAATTGTAAACTAACGGTCTCTATTCCTGGGTCTGGGTCAGGGTCAGGGTCAGGGTCATAATACCCATCACCCTATATGGCTCGGAACAATGACACAAGTTAATTGAATGAATTTATTTTATAGTACTAGTTTCTTACATAAATGAACATTTAATTTTATATTTTTGTAAGAATTATATTGTTATAATTGTTTCATTTCAAACTTTGATACCACAATGGAACCAAAAGAAACTTCCCTCAAGATGTATGTTTGCATTCCCCATCCCAGGGGTGTAGTTTAGTTTATAGATGGACGAACTTGGATTTAAAGAAATAACTCTCAAGTTAGCGGTTTGAATCTTACCAAAGATTAAAAAACTTAAAAAAAAAAAATACCTGATCATAGTATAAAAAAAAATGTTTGCATTAATAAACGGAAAATGCCCAATTAATTTTTTTAATAAAATAAAAACAAAAGTGGCTATAATTGTACAAAAAAAAAATTAAAAAAAAATAAGTTATACAACTTTAAAATTGTACGTGCATCCCACACCGACAAGACACGGTAGTTTTTTTTAAAAAAAATTATAAATTCCAACATTATCCTCAAACAAAGCTATCAAAAATTAATTAAAATAATTGAAAATAAAATATTTAGTATTTTTAACATTTTAACAAACATACAAAATTAATTATCTTTCAATCATATTATTTACAGCATTCAGTAAAAATATTAAGTAGTGATTATTTCTTCATTGCTCGTCTGTTTTAAGCGAAATTCCTTCCGGTCAAAGTCTCCGCCCTCCAGCTTGAAGGCACCATGAGAGAGAGAGAGAGAGAGAGGTGTATGAAACTATGAATAGGAATACAGGACACATCGGTGCAAGAACTGCAAGAGCAAGACAAAAGTCAAGCTCTCAAAAGCTACTAATTCGTGGTTTATTTTCACTTTATTTTATATTTTAAATTATTTTATAATTTATCGGTTTAAAATAATCAATAAAAAAAACTAAAAGAAAGGATAATTATGGTAACAAGTGAGGTGTCTTTACAGATTATAACGTTTTAAAAATATTAATGGGGTACATATAAAAAGGGACATATAAACAGTGTAAATATCAGTCCCATAATATTTTTATAGGATTGAATTTGGTTGGATGAGATAAAATTTGATTAAATTAGTGTTCTGATATTATATTTATAAAAAGGAATGTACATAAGGTTCTCTTAGGGTGCGTTTGGTACGCGGGACGGGACGGGACAAGGTGGGACAACTTGTTCTTGTCCCACGTTTGGCGCGATCTTAGCATGGGACAGGACGGGACAAGGTGGGACAAAAATCACAAAAAATTGTCCCACCCAAGACCCTAGGACAACTTGTCCCATGGTATGGGACAAGTGTCAAAAAGACCACTTTACCCTTTAAATGTTCAAATAATTACAAACATATCCAATATATTATATTATATATATATATATATAAATTATAATTACATATAATATATATATATTATAAAATTATATATAATAATATATAATATATTAAATATATTTTTATATATATATATTAATATTTAATAAAATTTAAAAATTATAATTACATATATAATATAATATAATATATATTATAAAATTATATATAACATATTAAATATATTATTTTATATATAATAATATTTAATAATATATACTAAATCATATATATATTATATATAATAATATATATATATATATAGGATATATATATATATCATATATATATTATGTTATATATATCCTATATATATATAATATAATAATATATAATTTTATAATATATATAATATTATATATGTAATTATAATTTATATATATTATTATATATAATAATAATATATTTAATATATTATATATTATTATATATAATTTTATAATATATATAATATTATATATAATAAGATATTTAATATTATATATATATATTTAATATATATTATATATATTTTAATAATATATATCATATATATTATATTATTATATATATAGGATACATATAGAAAATATAATAATTTTACATATTATATATATAATAATATATACACATTATATATATATAATAATATATATAGGATATATATATATCATATATAATGTATTATAATATATATATATATTAATATATATTATTATATTATATAATATATATATATATATATTTTAATAATATATATCATATATATTATATTATTATATATATAGGATACATATATATAATATACAATATATATTATTAATATATATATATACATATATTATAATATATATAATATTATATTTTTTATATGTACAAATATTTAATATTATATATATATATATCTTATATATTATTATATATAATGATATAATATATCATATTATTATATAATATTATTAAATAATTATAATATATTTCAATTACAATATTACTATTTGTGTAAAATATAATAATATTGTAATTGAAAACAAGAGGTCATTTGAACCATTTTATTTTTGTTAAATATTATAATATATTTCAATTACAATATTTATTTAATATTGTTAAATACGATATATAAAAATTGTTTAATATATTGCTTAATATTAGACAAAACAAGGAGGGCACTCTGGTCATTTGAATCTCTTGTCCCGTCCTGTCCCAGCCATACCAAACGTATAACAGTACAGTCCACAGTCTTGTCTCATACATTCCAAACACGTCATGGAACAACTGTCCTGTCCTGTCCAGTCCTGTCCAGTCCAGTCCAGTCCCGTCTAGTCCAGTTCAGTCCAGTTCAGTCCAGTCCAGTCCAGTCCCTGTACCAAACGCACCCTTAGGCTCTAAGGATGGGCCAAAACAGATCCGATTGGATTTGGAAGAGAATGACGATATTTACACCCCTCTAAAACTGTATGTACACCTTAAAATTTATATATTTTTAAAATTATAGCATTACCCTTAAAATAAATTACTAATGTTTTAATTCAAAAAGTTTATAATAATATTAAAAAAAAATTATCGGAAGTATTAAAAAATCAAACTATTTTACTTTCTCCAATTTTTAAATAAAAACTCAAATCATAAATGTCAGTAATCTTCTAAAAAAAATGATGGCGGCAATGGGAGGAGTGCGACTCTTCCCAACTTCAAAAAGTACCATTGTTTAAAACTTCTAGATTTTTTTAGCATAGAAACAGTGCCAAAAAACTGGGAGAAAATCTTGCATGCACTCGGTGTAATGCACCTTAACCAATGGGTGTATGCCATGTGGTATGGAGAATTCATTTGATTGGTTTTCTTTACCATATGGCATACACCAATTGGACGGATGCATTGCACCGGATGCATGTAAGATTTTCTCAAAAACTGGACACCATCCTTTCTCTCCCAAGCTCATCAAGAGTTCATCTCGGAAACCATCCTTTCTCTCCCAAACTCATCAAGAGTTCATCTCGGAATTACCGGAATAAAGCGTTTTTGGTGACCGGTGTATAATAAAAGTACCATTAATGACCATAAATCTTTCAAAGAAACAAAATAAAAAAGATGATGATAAACCAGATGGGGAGAGAGAGAGGGCATGAAACCTTGATCCAACGAGGGTATGAAATTGATCCACATATGAAATTGATCCACATAAAGGATCTAGGAAATATCAATATATATTAATTATTTATTTTATAATTGTTTTATTTATAATATTTTTAAAATTTTAAAGAAAATGTATATTTGATAATATGAGAGGTGTATTTATAAAATTTCATCTTGAGGTATATGTATAAAATGGGTACACATACTATTTTGAAAGGATATAAATATCGTGACTCTTTAAAAATATTATTAAAAATTTAGAACCACTAAAAGAATATGAGTAGGCTAATTCTGCCCGAGTAGAACTTATCTAGCGAATGGAATCAATGAATTCTGCTCGCATATTATCTATCTTTCATGTGGTGTTACCATGTATACTTGTTGACCATTTGATGATATATCTTCTATTTGACTTTTGGTGAGAT
The DNA here is from genome assembly GCA_033220585.1 of Dipteronia sinensis. Lineage (NCBI taxonomy): Eukaryota > Viridiplantae > Streptophyta > Magnoliopsida > Sapindales > Sapindaceae > Dipteronia > Dipteronia sinensis. Next base: position 3,155,650 of record CM065642.1, read on the forward strand.
GGAGTGATGGACTGCTATAAAAAAAATTTAATAATAATAAGACATACATACATACGTGTGCGTAAGTTTTCTCAATTCCATACCTAGTAGTCCAGTCGGCAAAATATTGAGAAAAGATTTGGTAAAAGATCACTGTCGGGTAGTGCTGTAAATATGGGCCGGGCCTGGAGGGCCCGGTCCGGCCTTCCTGCCAAGGATGGCGGGCCGTGCCTGGCACGGCCCGCTACGCCTGCCGGCCCGGCGTGCCGACCGTTGGGCCAGTAGAATTTTGTTTTTTTTTTTCAAATTTAAGTATATTTTTATTGTTTTTTTTTAAAAAATAACCGTTGGCTGACGTCAGTCAACGGTTATTTTTTTTTAAAAACAATAAAAATTACAATTTGCCCCCTCAACTCTTGTGTTTTATATTTTTACCCATTTTTCTAATTTTTCTATAAATACTCCCACACATTCCACTTTTCATTCACTTTCTCTAATTCTCTCAATCTCTCCATTCTCAAACTCTCTATACAATTTCAATTATTCTTAATTTCATTCTTACTCTCTCTCTCTACTATTCTACACTACTAATATACTATTATAATATTTTATTAGTAATTTACTATTATTCTCTAATCTCTCCACCAAGACACCAAAAATCAAACTTCAAAGGTACATTTTTATTTAAGTGTTATATTTTAAATTTAATATGTTTGTTTAGTTAGTAAATTTATCATTTTATGTTTATATCAGTTATTAATTTTATTTATTTAGTAAATTTATCATTTTTATGTGTAGGGGTTAATTTTTATTTTTATTTTTAGTAAATTAATCATTTTATGTGTAGGAGTTAATTTTAATATATTGTTTTAGTAAAAAAAAAATCATTTTTATGTGTAGGGGTTAATTTTAATATATTTTGTTTGTAAAAATTTTGTTTATACAAAAATAATAATATATAAAGAAATTTAAAAATATATATATATGGGCCGGCCCATTTGGCCCGCCAAATTGGCCCACGGGCCGGCACGGCACGGCACGCGGCACGGCACGGAAGGGCCGTGCCGGGCCCCCATTTAGGAAAACGGGCCGGGGGGCCGTGCCGATGTGGGCCGGGCCGACCCCCTTTTACAGCATTACTCTCGGGCTCGTGTAGATTAATTGTGATTAATATATTTTTTGTTTGAATTGTGATTAAAAGATCATTTGCAAATTGCAATGAAGCTCACACACTTGATGGGTCTGTAGGTGTGGCTGTAGGAATACAATTAACATAACTAATTAAAGAGATGTATGTCAAGTTATTGTAGTTAATAAGATGGAAGATAAAATTATAGTAGTAATTAATGAGTAATTAGTTTATTAATATGCAAATTGAGATGGAATTTTGGATCTCGACAATTGTTGGTCATGCCAACAATTTATTGTATGCAAACCATTTTTAGAACCTCAATATAAAGTAACGACATTAGCTATCTATTTATTAAACATTAATTATCCTATTCAATTTATTTTTCTTAAATCTCCGGTTAATAAAAAACTAGAAAAATCATAAAATGTTAATTTAAAAGCTAAACAAAATACTTTTCAGAAAAAAAAAAAACATTGAGAGAGAGAGAAAGAGAGTCGTCGACTATTAAAAATTTTGAGTGTTTGGTTTTTGTTTAAATCTTTGAAAATTACCCCGTCCATACAACAAGTTTACAATAACAATAAACAAGTTGTTAAAGGTTAAAATCGTTCATTTGTTTTGTGAGAATTAAAGCAAATATGAACTAATTTCTTTCGTATGCAAATGATAATGATGTTTATGACAATATGCGAACCGCTATTGCATGTAAACAAATTTTTTTCAGATTGCGTTCACAATATTTTACACGTTCACTTTTTGGTTTTTTGTCCAATTCTACTTCAATAATTTACATATTGATTATTGTCTTGAGAATTTTTATAAATTTGTTAATACTTCTTTTAAAATAATTTTCAATCTAAATTATTTGAACAATAATTTAAGTGTTTAGGATTAAAAATATTTTTTAATAATTTGCAAAATATCCATGGATTTTGATGAGAAATTCACAATATTTTAAAAATATCGGGAGATTTTTATAGATATTTTGAAATCGGTTGAATATTCTACAGGATATTGAATATTTACTCTTTTCTATATCGATCCCTCCAAAATATGGATATATCGGTATATCTATCGATTTTAAGTTCTTTGGCTACACCTTAACCCACATTTGAATCCGCATTGTTGATAATGCTCATATCCAAAAAACCAAAAAACAAAAAACAAATTTGACTTTAGGAAAGAAATTTTGACAGCAAAAGTTACTATTTTTTTATAATAAAAAGGCATCATATTATTTCAAAAAATAAAAATAACACCACTAAAAGGCCAATTGTTAAACTCATATTCATTATCATGCACCAGTAAAGCCCAAACCAATCTAGAGGGTTTGGTTTTTTACCCAGAAACAGTACGGCCTCTTATAGGCTTTTGGGCCAACACTCTCCGAGCTAAAAGTTTTTTTACCCAGAAACAGTAAAGCCTCTTATAGGTTGGGACGGTATGGAGCACGGAAAACACTCTCCGAAAACATATTATAATAGGCAATCGGACAACCAAGCTAAAAGTTATGCCAATTTCTTCGGACCAGCTCTTTCACCCAATTTTCTATCTAACTTTTCTTCAAACTCCAAAGCCAATTGTCCTACATCAATAACTGCAAGCCCACGTGGAAAAAGTAGATACGGACAAAAACACTTTAATTCAAAAAATGTTTTCAGAGCACCTCTTTGCAATAATATCTCAATTTTTTCAGAAATCTGATCTTCATTTTTTCCAAAATATGAAGATAAGATATCTAAGCTATTAAATATCAACCATAAGATGGATTGCATCACCATCTGAATCGTAGGATTAAATCTCGAAAATAATATCTACACTTCTCCAGAATTCTTATCTTCACCTTTCCTAAAATTTGACGATAAGAAATCTGATTTCAAATGTCAACCATTGGATGGACTTCCTCACGATCTGAACCGTATGATGAAATCTGAAAAGTGTACCTCCTAGTTTCTATAAATATCAACCCACGCTGAATTAAATCTATCCCTTCAAATTTCTTATCCTTTCAAAAATAAAAATAACACCACTAAAAGGCCAATTGTTAAACTCATATTCATTATCATGCACCAGTAAAGCCCAAACCAATCTAGAGGGTTTGGTTTTTTACCCAGAAACAGTAAGGCCTCTTATATGCTTTTGGGCCAAAAAGATTTTTTAACCCGTACAAAAGGAAGCCTAAAGTGATATTGGGCACAACATGATATTGTAAAAACAGACATAAAATATTTTAATTTAATGAAATGACTATTGAGTTAATGCGGCAAAACATTTGCGATTTGTTTTGAAATATATAAGCTGAAACATGATTCATGATTTGCTAGCTTATTGTATTTGAATTTTGATATTACAGGTAGCTCCATATAAATAAATAAATAAATAAAATAAGGCGTACAAGTAGCTTTTCTCAATTCCATACCTAATAGTAGATATGACGCCGGTTCGGTTAGAATCGGTGAACCGAACCGGAACCGGTGTCCAAAAACCGGAACCGGAACCGGTTTTTTCGGTTTCGGTTCCAAACCGAACCGGGAACCGGTACTGACCGGGCCCGGGCCCGGTTCCGGTTCCTTTTTTAAGGAACCGTCCGGTTCGAACCGAATTGGAACTGGCGGTTCCGGTTCCGGTTCGAACCTGCGGTTCCACCGAAATTTTAATTTTTTAAGAAAAACCATTTTACTTATAAAAATAAAATGTTTAAAAAAAATGGACATTGTAGAGTATTTGGTCATGGCCCATATCCCTTGTCCAAGTAGATATAACTTCTAATGAATTATTCTTCTTTTTATATAGGTTGACAACTCTTCACTTGTCTTATTTATCCAATGTGAGATCTAGGATTGAATAAAATTAAGATTATAAGCAATCACTCTATGACCAAAATTAGGGAAGAACAATATGTGAATGAGATTTGATGATTTATTAATATATATATATATATATACATATTAATAGTATATTAAAAAAATGATACATATTATTATATATTTGCATTCACAATCCACATAATATAGAAGATTAAGAAAAGTATATATAGAGATGTAATGTGATTTAATCCAAAAATGATCCAAGTCTTTTATCTTTTATAAACAATATTCCCTTTGTTTACATCCAATAACAAGTTAAAAAAGTTTTCAAATGGAAATTCATTATGTTATATCAATGAATGTAAATGGAAATTCAATCATACATCCCACATTGGATAAATAAGAGAAGTGGAGAGAGACATAACCAATATAAAAATGAGGAGAATGCAAAGGAAAATAAACATTCTTGGACAAGGGTTATGGGCCCCAACCTAATACTTTATAATGTCCTATCTAACATTTTATTTTTATTTTTAAATAAAATGTTACATTTTGAAAGAAAAAAAAATAGAACCGAACCGCCGGAACCGGAACCGAACCGGCGTCATGTCTACCTAATAGTACATTAGCCAAAATATTGATCAAGAAAGGCGATGTTTGTATCCTTTTAAAAACTATATATATATTATTTTCTTTGGAAAAAAATGTATGTAAATCCCTTTAATTAATTGACTCCATTAAACGAATTTTAAAATTTGTAAATACATTCAAATAATGCCATATACAATGATGCTAATATGTTCACATTTGGTTTCCAAATGATGTGGCAATACTCTAATTTATTCATTTAAATTATATTAGATTTGCATTATTTAAATGAATGGATTAGATTGTTACCATTTGGACACCAGATTTGGATATCAAATTTGAGCAAAAGAGCATTACTTGGTCATATATTGGGCTAAACCTGATATTGATCTCAAAAGATATTTGAGCTAAAACCGCTTCATGGCTCAAATGGTTCTAATCCCAAAAAGGTTCTGTATCGAAAAGGTCTCGACCCAAAAAGGTCTTCAACCTTATTTATCTTTAAAAATTTACCTTTCTTTTTTAATTCAATATTTGAACATTTTAAAATTTTAATGTGTTTTTTCTTTGGTACGAAGGAGTGCAAAGCCTAGAAAACAAACTAAGCAACAAAGGAAGAGAGAACAGAGGACTGCCTAAAACAGGCAAGACCTATGAAATCTGCATCAAAGTAAGAACTGATATGTGGAGGGGGGGCTTCAAAATACACGAGGCCAATGTCCATGCTATGCCCTATTCGGGCTACACCATCAGCAAGCAAATTACCTTCTCTGTATACATGTTTGACAACACAGTTCCAATCAGTAGCCACCCGACTTTTGCAGCTCACAATGAGACTAAATAGAGGATGATTAGAGCTGATTTCATTATAGTGCAATTGTACAGCAGAGAGGGAGTCATACTCAATAATGACTCTTCTAAAGCCAGAATTCCAAGACATGAGAAGGCTTTCAAACATACCACATAGTTCAGCTTCAAGCACACTACCAATACCCTTGTTCAACACAAATCCTCTCAATCAATCTTTCTGGTGATTACGTAGAACACCACATGCAATGATTGTGCCTGACTCTATATCACAGCTACCATCAATATTCAACTTAACCTAATTAAGAGTAGGGGCCAACCAGACAATCAGCAAGGGGATACCATCTCTGCTAGTGGCAGTAAAGTTAGCATCTAGATAACTCTTACCAAAATGATTGATTGTCAAGTGAGGAGTTAGAGGAGTGGGAAAATGAATATCAAAGACCTTTTCGCATCTCCATTTCCATAAGAACCGCAACACACAAGAAAGATAGAGGTAGTTATGAAGGTTATCGACCACCATCTCAGTACTCTTCATATTTCCCACAAGCCAATCATCTAAGTTACCTCTAAATGAGACAGAGGAAGTGATGCCTTTGGATATTTTTTCCCAGACAGCAATGGAGTATCTACACTCATGCAAAATGTGGTTAATGTTTTCGATACTAGAGTCACATCTAGGGTAAGAAGCATCAGCAGAAATACCACGAATAGTCCTTTGATGATTGGTGAGAATCTTGCCATATAGTAGGCTCTAAAGGAAGTAAAGAACTCTATGAGGGATTTTAAGACTCCATATAAACCTCCAAGAACATAGAGGAGTCCTAGCCACCTTAAAGCAACCCAGATACGTCGACTTGACAGAAAAATTACCATAATTGTTCCACCCCTAGATGACTCTATCAGGACCACTATAGAGTTTGCCGGCATGGATGGTAACCACATTATGCACAATATTCCACAGCAACTTAGAAGATAATTGTTGAATATGCCAATCACCATTTGTCATACAAGAATCAACAGTTTGACTCTTATGCTCATCACTAAGACTAATAATGGTATGGTCCTTAAGTACTCCCACACCAGGCACTCAATCATCAATCTAAAACCTAATTTGGTACCACAGCCAACTCTCCAAATAAGACCCTTGGAGATTAGCTTGGCACCAAATATAATAGCTTTCTAAGTGCTAGAGCATATTGTATGCTTACTGAGATCAGGGTTGATAAGGGTTTTGTTATTGCGATATTTGTGCTTCAAGAGTTGACACCAAATACCCTCTTTATTTTGGAGGAGATGCCACCCTATGATGAGAGCATCGTTGTACTCACGTCAAAAGATTTTACATTTTATAAGCTCAACCTCACGAGTGCTAGTGACCAATAACTAGTATTGCAGCAAGTAAGGGGATCGTCCACATGAAGGTGTTATCCGTCAACCGTTTGTTCTAGTGTTTATTGAAAGCATGTAAATATAATGCAGATAGATGAGAATTGTGTGTTGTGTGTGGTGTGTGAGAGCAAGGAAAATGAAAACAAACAAAAGAATATGGAGGGGTGAAAGTGGTGTTTAAGATGACAAATAAAAGGGTGGCTTGAAGAGATGTAGGATAATGATCACACAAGGGTCAATAACTTCACCATACTTAAGTGCACAAATAATGATTGTTAGATATTCAGAACATCCAATAAGTTAGGGGCTCGTTCTAACGATTAAGGGATTCCGAAACCAAATCATCTACTATTACGAATCATTCGTTGATTAAGGAATACCGAAATCCAATCATCACTCCTCAAAGGTCATGGATAGAGCAATGGTGTCTTAAGATCAAAGACACATTAAGCACCAGAACATAAAGCAAACCTAAGGCATTAAACACTTCTAATTCAAGTTAAGGGCGTGTTCTTTCAATTGAGAGATTCGAGACACAAATCACTCTCTAAAGGTCATGACCAGAGCAATTGCGCCTCTTGTCTCAACTAAGAGATTCGAAAACACTTCTCACTCCTCAAAGGTCATGGCTAGAGCAAGTGTGCATTTAGTCCTTACCATTATGGATATGAACATAAAGCTAAAACCTATCCTAGAAAAAGTGTCATGCATAGAACAAATTTCATCAATTCTTAGGAGCTAGGTGATTACGGTTATACCCAGATTGGTCATCCATGGAGGTACAACCGAAACCCACATACACTCAAACCCATCAAAACAAGACGTTTCGACCGTCCAAAGACATACACACACGAATGAGATATTTGATTACAACTACTCCAACAATTAAGTTAATATACTCTCAATCTCATCTATGAACACATATCAATTTCCAATATCCACACACATGCATATCAAGATAAGAGATTATTCAATAATAGCAAGAACAAATCAAAATCCAAATGAATATAAACGCAAGCAACATATATTGAGCACAGATAGGTTTACAATATTTTCCAAGTGGGGATTACACATTAAAGACAATAGGAAATACAAGAGATGAGATAAAAGAGATACAACTCTTGAAGAAATCCCTCCAAGAGCTCATTTCCCTTGCCTAGCTCGAATTTGGTCATAGACCACTCCTATCTCTATGTAATCTACTCTCAAATATGGTGAATGATGGTAGAAAATGGATATGGGAAGCCTCTAATGGAGGAAAACCTTCATAGGAGCTTTGAAAAGCTTCTCTCTCTCTCTCTCTCTCTCTTATGAAATGAAGAATATGAAGTGGGGAAGAAGAAGATGAAGCTGCTCGGTCTGAAGAGAAGAAAAGAAGAGGTGTTTATATAGTTAGGAAAAGTTTGGGAATAAAATTTGGGCGTGAAAAGACCATTTTGGCCTTTCCAGGCTTCGAGGCGAGTGACGGGGCTAGTGGAATGGTCGCCTCGTAGGTTGCCTCGATGTGAAGTTTGGGCAGAGGTTAAAGCAAGTGATAAGGCGAGTGAGGGTTGGTCGCCTCGTAGGTCGCCTTGCACATTGGTATGGAATTTTCAGCTTCGCGCACCAGTTACTCAAATAGTCATAACTTCCTCTAGAAAACTTAGAATCGCAATCCGTTAAAAGTTCTGGAAATTAAACTTTAGGGGCTTTCCAAATATATAAATATCTTAACGTGGTTCGATCTGAGGAGGGATTTATGGCCTCTGCAAGTTAGACATTCTGCATATATCTGTACAATTTCAACCCATTTGCTTTGGAAAACAGAGTTGACTTGTGCCGCGGTCTCTGTGTCACGTTCTGGTTTGATGACGGACCCACCATGAGAACTTTCCATGGTTGACCATGAATCACATCACGGTTTGGGCCGACGGTGAGGCCGCGATAACTCTGAAGACTTCCGTTTATTCTTTTTTTTCACTCGTTTTTGCTCCCAAACTAATCTTTGCACTCAAAACCTTATTGTATGGAATATGTGCCTGCACAAGGCTTAACAAACACTTATATATAAAAATACGTTTGAAAACGAGAACAAAATATAGGAAATGAGGACCTCAAATTGGTATTAGAGATGCACATTTGGGGAATGAGGATGGATATAGGTCCCCCATCCCCATCCCCACTTCCCAGACCCTTCCCCCATCCCCCCCCCCCCCATTTCCCCGTTTGAGGAAAATGGGGATGGGGAATTTTGGGGGAGGTATATCCATCCCCAACCCCAGTTCCCCGTTTTCCCCGTTTTTCCCCATTTTTCCCCATTTCCCCGTTTCTCCGTTTTCCCCCATTTCCCAAATTGATCATGTTCCCAAATGTAAGACCTAAACTTTTGTTTTCGTACCTGGTCTTCAAAGCGAATTTGACTGCTGCTTTCTTCAACATTAACCACATCATGGTCCACATTATTTGAATTAACTTCTGGCTGAGAAGAAATTTAACCTAAAAGTGTAGTGTAGCAAGTTAAAATCGACACTATAATTTAAATAGAAAACAAAGCTGTCAAGAAATAGTGGAAATAACATAAAACAAAACCAAAAACAGAGGATGTAGACAAAACAAGAAAGTGAGAAACAATGGTGGACCTAGTGGTTGTCGACTTTATAACTAAAGTAAGACAAAATATGTTCACAGTACTTCACACATCACACAACACAGTACTTCACCTTGCTTTTGTTTTTCTGCGTTCTTGCACATGATGGATAGTAGACAGTGGACTAGTGGAGAGAACTGGCCCCAGCGGAGAGAAGTTGAGAGTCTGAAATTGATGTGGACAGTGGACTAGTGGAGAGATTGAGAGGAGCGGCAGCAGCAGTAAATGAGAAGAGTGAGAAATGAGAAATGAGAAATGTTAAGACTTAAGAGTAAATGAGTATATATAGTTAGGGTTTTTGAAGAGTAAATTTTTTTTAAATTTTTTATTTATTTACTTATTTATTTATTTATATATTTTTTGAGGGAAATGGGGAAATGGGGAAATGGGGATAGGAGGAGATCACCCCATCCCCATCCCCATTTCAATATATTTATGGGGAAAATGGGGAAATGGGGATGAGGGGACCTCCCCCCATCCCCATCCCCATTTCAATTTGGGGATGAAAATCATCCTCATCCCCACCCCATTCCCCATTTTTCCCCAAAATGTTTTTCCCAAATGGGGATGGGGGCGTGGGGATTTGGGGATCCAGGGAAAAATGTGCATCTCTAATTGGTATATATATGATCCTATCACCATACTTTAGCAAGTAATGCATGATTCATGTCCTTCGTCTTCTTGATTCCCAGACCACCATTCATTTGAAGGAAACACACTTTGTCCCATTTAATTAAGTGGACAACCTTTTTAGTATTAGTGTGTCTCTATAGGAACTCTCTATTAATTTTATCCAACACAAGGCAAATCTCAGTAGGAAGTTTCATAGAATGCATTGTGTAAACCGGCAACGCAGAAGTCACGGCTTTAGTAAGAGTAGTTCTACCAGTAAAAGATTGAGTAACTTTTCTAAGCCACCAACCTCCGTTGAGTTTTCTCGACAAGCTCCCCCTAAGTGTGGTTGCTAATCCAACCATGAATGAGGGGGACTCTCAAGTAATTACCAAGGTCTTTGATGAGTGAAGAGCCACACACCCTAGCAATTGATCTAGGTTCACCATCCATAACATTACTAGAACAAAAAATACTTGATTTAGGGAAACTAACTTGCCGCCTAGAGAAGTTACAGAAGATATCAAGACATTCATTCATAATTTAGGCTTGAGTGACTGTAGTTTGGCTAAATATATGAGATCATCAGCAAAAAATAAGTGATAGACCTCATGACCCCCTCTGGAAATCTTAGAACATTTCTATATCCCAAGACCTAATTTATGAGTGATTAAGTGGGATAACTTTTCCATACACATAACAAAGATGTAAGGGGAGAGAGGGCCCCATTGTCTAATAACACAAGCAGAGGTTAAAGAATATGTCAATTCACCATTCAAAACAACGTTATACTGGACACTAGTGATGCAACACATGATTAAATCCACTAAGGTACCCCTAACACCAACCTCCACAATAACATTTCGAATGAAACTCAACTGAATTTTATCATAGGCTTTGGCTAGATCAATTTTCCAAGCAACAAAACCTTTTTTACCTTTCTTAGTTATGAATGTATGAAGGACTTCTTGCGCCACAATGTTGTCTTGAATTTGTCTTACACGGGTGAAAGCAACTTGATTGGGGCTGATGATCTGAGGTAGGAGGTTTTTAAGTCTTTGAACAATGACTTTACTGATAATTTTGTAAGTAGTACTGCAAAGACTGATGGGTCTAAGCGTGGTCATATCAAGGGGCTAGGCACTTTGGGAACAAGTGCAATGAGGGTTTGGTTTAACTTAGCTGGGAAGGTATTAAACTTAAAACAGTAATACACAAGGCTGATCAAATCCTTTTTCATACCTCCCATTAGTTTTGAAAGAAAGTAGCAGGTAGGCCGTCCGCACCATGGGCTTTCAGACCACCAATCTCGAAAAGGCGAGCCTTCACTTCTTCCTTAATGACATCTCTATTCAAAATAGTAACTATATCATTTTCCAGACGCAGGAAAAGTAGAGGCAAACTGTTATAGTTTCCCACACAAGATTGAGCAGAGAAAAGTTTAAGAAAGTAGCAGGTAGCGATAGTCTTCATAACTTCTTTATCACACTGCACAAACCATCTTCACCTTTAAAGCATTCTAGTTTGTTATATCTTGTTCTAATCAGTGTAGCAAGGTGGAAGAATTTGGTGTTTTTAGCACCCTCCTTCAACCAAATATTCCTAGAATTTTGCATCCAAACGATCTCCTCCTGGTCAATGATACATTTATACTCCACTTGAAGCTTAGATTCAATGTTAACCAAACTAGGTCTAAATCTTCCACTAAGACTTCTTTAGATCCCTTGAATTCTAGCAAGGATTCTTCCCTTGTTTCGATAAATGCACTCAAAAGTATTTTGGTTCCACTCGCTTAACTTGTTAGACACAAACTGTACCTTTTCTGCAAGATTCTCACTGTGCAACTCCCATGCAATTTTCACAAGGATAATGAAATTCTCATGTTTCAGCAACATGGCTTTGAACCTGAAAGGTTTGAGGGAGCTACAAGAAATATGCATGCTATAAAGGGATAGCAAGATAAGGCAATGGTCGGAAGAGACTTTCGGTAAATGTCTAAGGAAACCTTTTGCAAACATAGTTCTCCATTCTATCGAACAAAGAGCCTTATCCAGCCTTTCCCAAATATCCTCACTGATACCACTTCTAGTCGCCCACGTAAACTTCTGGCCTATAAAGCCCAAATCTACTAGTTTAGTGTCATTAATCCGCTCCATAAAACTTGTCTTAGAGTAAGATCACCTACCACCCCTTTTTTCAGTACTATTGGTAATCTCATGGAAGTCCTCCATCACCACTCAGGGACCCTTGAAGCAATTCCTAACAGTACTGAGATACTCCCAAAAACGTCTCCTGATAGTAATGCTAGGATTTGCATAAACAATAGTGAGAACCTAAAATTATTCCCCTCAGCCACTACAACATTGACAGTATGCCTAGAGTTGGCCACAACCTGGAGCTTCACTCTACTCTCATTCCATAGAAGCCAATACCTCCTAAAAAACCCGAAGCCTCTACAATGAATTTATTAGTAAATCTCAATCTAACAACAACTTTGGATGCTTTAGAACCACTGATTCTAGGTTCCAAGATAACAAGTACGTCAACGTCACATAAATTTCTGAGGTCAGCAACAATTTTAGTAAATCATTTCTTACTAGCACCCTTGAATTGACATTCCATGAACAAAGCATCAAAAAGGAAGAAGTATGAGTAGGACACATAAGAGGGAAGGACCTTATTCCAAGACTATGTACATTGCCTCTTTAAGTTTAGAGGCAACCACTTCAAAATTGAAAGCATTAATCATATCCACATGCTGTAAATCATGCTCATAGTTTAGTTTTTCGATAGCAGTAAGATTGTACTCCTTAACATATAGCATTGAATGGGTTACAGGCATCCCCAATTTCATTATCTCTTTATGTAGGGTTTGAAGAAACTCAGAATCCTCAATATCCTCATCCATGGCATTAAACATAGAAGTAGGATTCGTATATGTATTCTTCATAGGACCTTTGTCTCTCCTCTTAGTCCTCACCTCAAAGACATTCTCCTTAAAAGGTTTAATGAATTTGTCCTTGTCAGTATTGTTGTCAACCAAGTATTTATCAGTAGTAGGAATCAATTGCTTCATGCAAGATGGCTTATTATTAGAAATTTCAACATGGATTTTGGTAGGGGAAACCTTATTCTAATGACCAAGGTGGCTTTTGGTATTCCTTTCAGCAATCTCTACAGTCAATTCCTCATTAAAAACTGCAAATCTAGAACCCTCAAACATATCTTAACATTCTTAGCAAAATACACTACTTTTTTCGAGCTCCCCACTAAAGTTTTGCCCAAATCTTTCCAATTTCCCATATCCTGTCCAAAAATTTCAGCTCTAAGCATAGGAGATTCATTGGCATGTCTCGTACTATAGCCTGTTTTCCCAACATTACCTTGATTACTACTTTTTTTTCCAGCATAGCCAGATCCCAGGTTGTTTCTTCAATTTCTACCATATGACACCAGCATCCACGGGCCATAAGGATCATTATCAACCCCACTAAATTTTGATCCATCCTCTAAACATTTTACTTCCTCATTCTGTTCTACCATGCCTTCCCTACATGACTCCTTATTATGCTTCATTCTACCACATTTGAAACAAATCTCTAATTACTTGATCCTCTACCTTAAGGGTGCTTTTTAGAGTCTTCGTAATATCTATCTCAACATAGTATCTAGCAATTCTACCCATAACTTGAGATTCAGTGATATGATCGACTTTAAAAGTAGTGCCCAACATTCCACCTATGTTCCTTAAAAGTTCTACATCAATCCATTCCATAGGGAGTTTAGAGAGTCTTACCCATACTGGCATTCTTTGGATTTCATCCTCGTCAGGCATAAGATTGGGTCTCCACCTCTTAACAACAAGGTATTGGTTGGCGATTACCCAAACATCTCCAGTTAGAACAAAATCCAGGTCCTCAAACATTTGGAATCTCGTAACAAAGTAACCATCCTCCAAGTCAATGAGTTGCCAGTGCCCAATAAATGGCAATTTTTGCCTAAGCTTCGAAAGCATGAAGTTAAAGTGTGATTCCTTCCCATAATCTTTAGAATCAACGCATTCACAAATGGTTAGCACAACTGTTGTTTCATCACTGCCAAAAGTTTCATTTCAGGCCATTCGGTCCCTTTGTTATCTTGATATCACCTTCTTCGATCTTCAATTTTTCCTTACCAGCTTCAAACCTCTGCCAACTACCTAGGTTAGACGCACTTAGGAGCTCAGGTTTGAAACTGTCACTCATTGGTTTCCGTATATTATCATTGTTTTCAACATCATGGGATCGAGCTCGCTTTTCACTAGACCTTGGGTCAGACGACATCTCTTTCCCTACCTCGTTCTTTTCTATGTCCGGTTGAGCTGAGAACATGAAGACATCCGTCATAGGGAGCTGATAAAATTGCGAGAAAGGGGGCGTGTGGGCTACCACTCACACTGTGCAGTTGTACGCGCAAGGCGTGTTCACTCGTTTTTCCTTTTGTAATTGGGGTATTATCACTAAAGTCCCTACTTTTTCATGAATTGTCACATTTTTAAACGTCTTTGCCATATTAGTCACTTTAGTCCCTTGTTTTTTCAAAATACATCACTTTAGTCCATTTGACTAAAAACTAACGGTCAACTATAATAGAATATATAAAAAATACAATTTTACCCTTATTGTTATTTTTAAAAAAAATTCTTTTAGTCCCTCTAGTTTCAATAATAGCTGGTCAACCCTTGAAAAAAATTAAAATGACTCCATCAAGGTTTGAACCAAGGTTGAAACTTAATAAACACAAGCTCTAACCAGTTGAGCTACACTAGCTCATAGTTGAAGATTTGTTGATTTAAATGTGTGTGTGTATATATATATATATAGTTATATAATTTGTTTAAACTAATTTAAATCTATTTATATAATTTAAAATAAACTCATATATATAATTTAAAATAAACTCATATTTAATAATAATATATAAAAACATATTTATGAAAATGAAAAAGAAAATAACAAAACAAAAGGAAAGGAAACCTAGAAAATCCAAAAAATCAAATTCCGTAAATTTTTTCCTTTTTTCCTTTTTTTGGATTTTTTGTCCTTTTCAAAAAATTTATTATTTCAATTTGATAAAAACAAAACTCAGAAAATTAAAGCCCATAAATTGAAAAGGGAAAAAAATCAACAACAAAAATAGAAAAATAAAAATAATAATAAACTCATATATTATAATAATATATAAAAACATTTATGAAAATGAAAAAGAAAATAACAAAACAAAAGGGAATAAAGGAAAAAAAAGCAATTTTTTTTTAATTTTTTTTCCTATTTTTGTTGTTGATTTTTTTCCCCTTTTCAATTTATGGGCTTTAGTTTTATGGGGTTTTTTTATCAAATTGAAATAATATATTTTTTTGAAAAGGAAAAAAATCCAAAAAAGAAAGGAAGAAACAAATTTACGGGGTTTGATTTTTTGGATTTTCCGGGTTTCTTTTAATTTTGTTATTTTCTTTTTCATTTTTCATAAATATGTTTTTATATATTATTATTAAATATGAGTTTATTTTAAATTATATATATGATTTTATTTTAAATTATATAAATATATTTAAATTAGTTTAAACAAATTACATAACTATATATACACATTTAAATCAACAAATCTTCAACTATGAGCTAGTTTAGCTCAGCTGGTTAAAGCTTGTGTTTATCAAGTTTCAACCTTGGTTCAAACCTGGATGGAGTCATTTTAATTTTTTTCAAGGGTTGACTAGCTATTATTGAAACTAGAAGGACACAATTTTTTTTTAAAAATAACAATAAGGGTAAAAAAAAATTTAGTCAAATGGACTAAAGTGATTTATTTTGAAAAAATAAGGGACTAAAGTGACTAATATGACAAAAACGTTTAAAAAGGTGACAATTCATAAAAAAGTTGGGACTTTAGTGATAATACCCCTTTGTAATTTTGTTTCAGATAAAACGTATATTCACTTTATGTAAATTTGCCGAAATTTCTTACACAAGGTCATCCAAAAATAATATTATTACATTTTGTTGATAAATTTTATATTTATATTTTTTTTTCCTCTTTCCTTTTTTGTTTTGTATTCCCATCACAAAAACTAAGCACCATCACAATTCTGATGTGAAAACCAAAATCAATCTTATTACTTAGTACCTGTCGCTTACCTTTTGGGGCTGAGTGTTCCCATTAGTTGTGTTGGCAGTAGGTGTTGTACTTCCTTTTCTCAGTTTTAGCCTCCCAGGTAGAGGTGTCCACGGTTTGGTTAAACCGGCGGTTAAAAACCGAAACCGAAATTGGAAAACTGGAACCGAAACCGAAACCGAAACCGGCGGTTACAAAACCGGTTGGAAACCGGTTGAAGCCGGTTCGGTTTCGGTTTAGGCTTTGGAAAAACCGCCCAAAAACCGTCCAAAACCGGCGGTTTAACTGCCGGTTTACATTAAAAAAAAAAAAACCGCCGGTTTACATAAAAAAAACCGTCTAAAACCGCCCAAAACGCCGGTTAAAAACCGAACCAAAACCGAAATTTTTCGGTTCTGTTTCGGTTCGCCCTCTCCACGGAACCAGAACCGTCGGTTTCGAACCCGAACCCGAACCGTGGACGGGTCTACTCCCAGGCCTTTAATAATATTAAAGCTGTTCAAAAAAAAAAATTTAGTATCAGCGTAATTGATTTACTAGCAAAAATTGGTGGAGCAACTTTTTATCTTTCCTTTTTTTAATATAAAAGTCAAAGAAAAACCAATCTTCGATCTTCATGCTGTCACGTAGTATGGAAGTTTTTAATTACAATTTAATCCTTTACAAACGTCAGTTTTTTTATTTATCTTTACACATTTTATCAAATCAATCATTATATAATTAAAAATAACTCTTTTTAGTATGTCCTAATATTAGTCAAACGCTGTCAAAACTAACGTTTAGAAGGGTAGAAAAGTCATTACCCTTAGATTTTAGTTGAAATTAGAAAATTGTAAAAAAAAAAACCAGTAGAAATTTAAAAAAAAGATGAAAAAGAAAAACTGAAAAAAAAGATTAAAAAAAACAGATTTTTTCTTAACAAAATAAAAACACATATGCCTTTTTAAATAATAAATTATATATATGAAAAATAAAATTAAAAAACTTAAAATATATTTTTTTTAAAAGAAGAATAGAAAAAAAAATTCAATTTTGTTTTTACCTTAGACGGAGATCTAACATGGGTTGGATCTTCTCCCATGAGTAGATCTCCATCTTGAGCGATGCAGATCGTAGGGAGGAGGTGCGTGCGGTGCCTCCTCCATCAGTTTTGTTAGAATAGGCATCGTGTTCTCTATCGATTACATCAAGAGGAAGCGCGCCCCCTCCTTGAGATCTCCATCGCGCGAGAGGGAGATACATCGGTGGATCTCCATAGATCAAGATCCATTGATGGGTAGAGATTCAACCCAATGGATGTATAATGGAGATCCAACTTGGGTTGGATGAACAGTTGAGATCTAATATAGGTTGGATCTCCCTCTTGTTTCAATTTTTTTTCATCTTTTTAATATGTTTTAATTTTTTGTATTCGATCTCCATCGTCCATCTCTAAGATGGAAAGTGGAGATCATCTATTTAATTTATTTTTTCAACATATTTTTTAAAAATTATGTTTTTTTTAATCTCCATAAATGGACCGTAGAGATCAATCTTTTTATTTACCAAAATTTTCTTTTCTTTTTTTAATCAAGTATGGAAAAAACTTTTAAATTAGAGGACAAATTCATCTTTACACTCGTCCAACATCTAATAGGGTTAAAGAATACTTTTATTTGATTCTATTACGATTGTCGGTTAGTTTGACTAAAAGTAGGATTGAAATGAACTATTTTTAATTATATAAAAATCGGCTTGACCAAAAATGTAAAGATAAATAAAAAACTGATATTTTCAATTTAAATAGGGACTAAATTGTAAAAACCACGTAGTGTATATAAAACAAATCACATGGGAAGTTCATATTTTATGACGTGACTTAGGTGGATTAGTAACAAAACATCCCTACTTAAAAAAAAAAAAAGTAACAATACATCCCAACAAAAAAAAAACAATTTATTAAAAAAAAAAAAACAAAACGAGAAACGTCTTGTCCAAAAACAAAATTTTAGATTTCTAGTTCACTAGTTGTCAAGGAATAGATTACATTATTCGATAGAACAATCAGTATCCTAATTCTAAAACATCTGGAGTTTTTGAAAATGCAAACAGCTGGAAATTAATAATGTTATATTTCACACTCTAATCTCAACTAATAATTAAGGATGAGAATCCTCGATTTATCTTGTTTTTCTATAACTATTTATAATTTAATGACACTTAAGTAAAATAAAAAATACATATTCGAGATTTGATTACTTTTTTCTCTCTAATTACAAATAGTATATTCATCTTTCTCATGTCATTTCCGAATCCAATCCTAGATTACAAGTTTCCAAATCCAGTCCACTTAGATGTGCAATAAAAAACACAAGATTTAAGTTTTCAAGTTGGCATTTGGGTAAGTGTGAAGGGTTCTAACATGTTAGTTGGACTTAATATGTCTTTTATTGCATGTCCACTGCTGTCCAAGTCTCAACCTTAACCTTCAATTTCAGTGGTCCATCTGTCCAAAGCCATTTCTTCAATTCCATCATCATCATTCATCAATTTTTTTTCTCTCTGCCGTCCAATACAAGCCATGTGATTCGACTACACTCGAACTTGAGGAGGAGCATTAGTGTGAGAATCACACACCCATTAGTGACAAGATTCTAGATTTCTTTCCTTTCTTTGTTAAGTAACTTGCTAAATTCTTTTCCTCCTTTTTTATTATTTTACCATTGCTAATTTCCTTCTTTATCTACAAATTAACCTGTTTATATATATAATGGTACACCACATCATGTTTGGCAATGAATTAAATCCTTTACAGAATTTTAATTTTTACAGATAGCCTTTAGCTTTTTCTACCCATAACAGTGGTCAATAGTCGTGTAAACGTATATATAATCACATAAATTTACATAAGGTTGATATATAACAATTATATTATATCACATTTACATGGACAGTATATAGTTTCACACAAAAAACATTTGCACACACTAATATAGTCATTAATTAACATATGTCACACTTCGATCGATCCCTAGAAAACAAGCCCAAAATCAACTAATTACAATTACAACTTCACACACAAACACAATTCCACTAAAGTTACTTCATTTTATAACAACTTATGAAATCAAACGGAAGGCCATCATCACAAGAATATATATATATAAAGTGCAGACTTTACTAGAGGATATATATATATATATATATATATATATATCCATGAACGTAACCATGATATCAGTCAGAGGAGGAAGAGCTGCCGATTGATATGTAGTTTAAGTTATTGAAGTTGTTGATAAGATCGTCCGCATGTTGTTTTTCTATGCCAATTCGAACAAGAAATCCTCCAGATTCTTCAAGATTTAACATCAGAAAAGCTGTTTCTGGCACAGGAGTTGCTAAAAGAGCTGCACTAGAAACTTTTGCCCATCCAAAATCAAGGGCATGGAAGGGAAACCTCAACCAATCCGTTATGATGGTCAATTCTCGCATAGAGGGGAAAAACTTATCCGGGGACTCAAGAGCCTTTGCGTATAATTTAATATATTCGTTGGTGATCACATTTTTCGCAGATTGAATTCTTTGAATTGTGCAATGAAGAGGCTCTTCCAGTAGATCTTTCACCAAACATGACACCGAGGCAAGAACAAAGGCATTGCCGCTGAAGTTTTCGCCTAGTGGGGGTCGGAGCCTGCTCCGGGAATCCACTGGGAATTGTAGACATATATTGGTATTTGGATGTAGCTTAAGTGCCATGACTCTTGCCTGTATAAACACCATGTCGAGTTGTTAGTACAAGATCTCCACAACAACGATCACTATGATAAGATGTTTGAGTAGACTATGCATGTACATGTGATATTGTGATTAATTAAGAACATTAACAGTATATTTTGTCTTTAACTAAACCAAGAGATGTTTTTTTTTAAAAAAAAAAGTATTACACTGTTACATAAATTATGGGGTGTTTTTTTAGAGAGGGTGGACTCGAACCCACAACCTCGTGGTGCAGGTGTGATGAGTTTTATCACCAGACCAACCTCATCTCGTCAAGCCAAGAGATGTTTTATATGCATGATATAACATGTTTTGATAACTCAAAATTAATTATAAGAAAAGTATAAGTATTACCAATTATAATATCTTGGATAAAATCAAGATATATTGAAAAAGATCAAATATGACCTGATATCATATTAGATATGATTAGATTCAAAAATTTAAACCGCTCAACTATATAGTATTTAAACTAATTACTATAGCATGTAAATACAAGAAGATGAAATAAATGAAAAAAAAAGTCGGAATTGTCTTTGTACAAGTGATTTTGTCTTTTCATATATGTCCTCTGAATCAATTCCCACCTCGGGTGTGATCCTCAATTGATATATATGCTCGAAATTATCAATCCATTTTTACAATTTGTTTACAAGAAAAGCAAATCACCTTGACATTATTGATTTTAAAATTGAATGTTAATAAACCAACTTCGTTATCAGATAATAAACATTTTTTAAAATACTAAATTGTACTCCAAAGACTTGTGGAGTTATGGTGGTCCTAAGAGTCCAGCTACATTTAAGTTAAAAATATTGTTGTAATTATTTATGCACGCGAGAATCAATACATACAACTATAGCTAAATATGTTACCTTCCACACATGTGCGCATAAAACATCAAAGGTAGAGCACTTAGAGAGTTTTCCCCTTTTAATCGCTACTCCTTTCCATGTCTCTATAGCTTCCTTCTTCATGCTTAGTGTAACAAGAACAAGCCCACCTTGAGGGTCGATCTGGCCAAATCTTGATAGCGCTGTTTCCCAGCATCGGTCATCAGAGGCCACGGCTTGCATTGGTATGCCGTAGAGATCATGGATAGCTGTGATGTGCTCTTGTTCATATATTGATGAAGTTGTTGAATTAGGTCTTGATGAATTAGGAGAATAAATTGCATGCAAAAGAGCATCCCTTGAATGGTTTGGCAATGTAAGATCAAAGTCATCTTTCCCACTTGATATGTGAGCCCAAGATGATAGAAAATTGAATGCGCCGATACCATCGAACAAAGCATGGCTACCACCAAAACCAATTGAAATTCCCCCACAAGAGAACATTGTAATCTGCAGACATATTCAGTGTAAGGCCTCTCTTGACATTCTACTTCTAAACCTCATTGTACGGTACTAATGAAATTTATTAAAAGAAATACTAAATTACTACACCTAGCCTTACTATGCATATTGAAACTAATTTTGCTTTCAACTAGAATTTGGAAGGTAATATAAGATGGAAAACGCTTCACCTTTTGAGTAGAAATTGGATTAAAAAAAAAGTTATGTTAAATTATGAGCTGCACCAAAAATACACACGAAATTAAAAAGATAAAGACAAAAAAAATATAAAAAATATATAAAAAAAAATATAAAAAAAATTATGAGCTTTACGTGGTTGTCCTCTAGTCTCTCCCTTTCAAGTGTGTCTAGATTGATTTTTTTTTTTCGTTACGTCCTCACCTGGTGCATAAAACAATTGTTCATTCATGAAAGTTGCAGCACCATCAATGGTTGTGATGTTTTAGTGGAATAATCTATCTTTCTTTTCAGGAGTGTAATATAAGCAATGATGGTGATCCAATTATTAGCCCATCGGTACTTATTTGATCACTTTTAATCTTTTTACTCTTAACTAGTGGAACCTTACTTCAATAAAGCAAAGCGAGATGTATGTAACCCTGTCGATCGCTAGCATATATAGGAAATATGGCCACAAGTGATTGAAAGATAAGGCATGTACCTAGGGTTAGGGTTTTACTATTCATGAAAAAACAGAGATATATGCTGCCACCAACTTAGATGATAAAACAACTGAAAGAAAATTAACTGAAAAATTCTTGAGTTACACCTATACGATCACAAGTCACAAGTGCAACTTTCTCTTATTAATTTATTTATTTATGGCAGTAGTAGAATCTGAAAAAGAGAACTGCATTATCACTTTCATAAAGTAAGAGTTAACCAAAACCTTCATGACCAACAATGACTTACAAATATCATGACTAATGCCCACATTAATTTGATCAAAGTTTAAATCTGGAAATTAGAATTCAGGTAAAGTAATTAGAAAGAGTATTCAAATCTAGGGTTTTTTTTCATGATGAAAATGAAATCCAAACCTGCACAACAACGAGAGGATTTTCTGATATATGATTGGCTTGAGGTAGCTTAGGAACAAGCTTTTCATAGCAAGGTTTGTATTCATGCAAACAAGCAAGCTCTTCAAGTTTTGAACCAGTCTCAGCACTTATGAATATGACTCCTTCATCGTTGCAGTCTATCTCTAGCTTCCCTGTAGTCTCATTGAATTTAAACCTCCCAGCGGCCGGGTACCAAGAAATTAACACCTTTTGAAGAGATCTCTTGGCTCTCTCCACATGGTTTTCAGCTTCATTTTTCTGCTGCTGAGACTTATAGAAGAAGATGGTGTAGAGAATGGCAGGAGATACCCTGTCAAGGCAGGAAAGCTCGACAGTTTTTCTATCGGACTGTTGACGTGGTTTCAAAGTTATAGTCTCCTTTAAGGTTAGGTTTATATCCATTTTAGGGATTGTAAAGGACAGTACAGAAATTATGAAAGCTGTCTCAAGTTGATGATAAAATGTGAGGAAAACCCTAGATTTATACAACAAAAAAAGCAAATTAGAGATACTGTTTGAGGTCAACTTAAAAAGAAAACCCTAAATTTATCAGGTTAATTAGCCTTACCTAATCTAGCTTTTTAGGACGGCTATGTAGTGGAATGAGCTATATGTATCATAATCGACAAAAGCTCCGAAACTATTCTATATGAAACAACATCTGTCCTAATTAATATTATTGCCGGTAGTCATAAAAAAAGTTGGTTTAAGATGGATTATGATTTGGCAAACAAATTGTGATTAAATTTTGTTGTTTTATGGAGCGTTTTGTATTATTCCAAGGCATGAAACAATGGTTGCTTTTTCCTTTTGTAATGGGTGTCGGTAATCTTGTCTGATGATTGGAGAGCCAATGAAAGAGAGATGGCTGCATATGAGGTTTTGCATATCATATCCCAGTAGTATACTTCTCACCTTTTGCTCATCGCAATAAAATAATTCCAAGTAACTCTATTTAATTTCCGTAACCTAGCAATTTGCCCATTATTATACCATGAAGTAAAATTAAAAGCTTCAAGAAAAATCACTATTCTACTGCTGTCAGTGTTATGGAATATGTAAACCAAAGGCAATTAAACAATCACACAAAAACAAATAAAGAATAATATTTACATCTACTACCACTCCAACACTCAATTTTCACAATCAAATTGTTATTTACAATGGTGAAACTCTCTCTATAATTCTGCTCTCTAAAACCCTAAGAATACAATGGATTAAATACAATAGTAAAACATGTCACTCATAAATAAAAAAGGATATATACCATTCATGAATAAGACATGATACTTATAAAACGTTGTTGAGAGAGCAACATTATTCATTTAGACTTTAGAACCCAACAATTAAAAGTCTTCAAGTCATGTCAATACAATGGATTTATTAGTTCACTATATCATCATACAGCATGGTGCATCTTAATATCTTATCAATCTATTCGATTAGTTTTACAATAGTATTAGGTTTCCTAAAAAATTTATCTAAATTCATTTCAAATGATGTGGTATATGAATTGTCAACATGTCAACATAATGTTGACAATTCACATGGTACATCGGTTGGGAATGAAATTGGATTTTTTTTTTTTGAAAGGCCTATCATTACTCCTAGTTTTAATATGTAGCATTAGAGAAATATATATATATATATATATATATATATATATATATATTGACTTTTAAAATATGAGCCAAAGTTTCTTTAATTTGTTCACCAAAAAAAATGTTTCTTTAATTTAAATTTTAAATCATAATTTTGTTTCACACCAAATTTTTAAATACAAAACATTCATTATATTTGTCTCTTAAAAATGTGAATAAATAATTATATGGTATACATCATATGTTCGTGTCTTTCCATGGCTGACAATTGTTGCAGAAAACATGCATATGGTTTCTTATCATATTCATGTCCTTACACTGCTTATGCTTTAGCTTAGCTCCATGCATTTTATCTGTTGATTATATATATATATATATATATATATATATATATATATATAGTAATGTTGGTGGGATCTTTCTCTTTCTCATGACTCCACCTCCAATATTTTATGCTTTAAGGTTTTGTACAGATTTATTAACAAAAATAAAACTCAGTGTGCAAATTGTTGTATAAGATCAATGGAAAGTTGACTCATTTTTGGGGACCAAAATTATCTAGTGATGAATATTCAAATAGCACGAAAGAGTATAATAGCAGATTTTAACTTTAAAGCTGAACTTTGCATGCAAGAGACTAAAATTTTGCTTCATTTTGTCAGCTTCTGATAAGTGTACTTGTTTATATTGTTGCCTAGTTGGAGTTCTCTTTGATTTCAATTCAATGAATTGGTTAAATGACCCATTTTTATGCTTATCAAACATATCGATTTGCCTAAATTCATGGGTGTTTCTGTCCGTATCTGATGATCATAATCCCCTTTTGCATTCTCTTTTTCTCTTTTAATTTTGAAGTATTTTTCTCTACGTACTATTCCGGTATCTAAGGTGTAACTTTGTTTTTCAAAAAATAAATTGTGGGTATATATCAGTGTTGTAATTCTTTTGCTGGGTGCTGCCTGTGGAACTTGCCGTACATTATTCACTATTATATATGGCCGTAAATGATATTCTTTAATTAAAAAATTCCCTTTGCACTCAAGCTCTATGCAGTTATAAATGATTATTATAAATAATGCAGTTTAATGTAGTACATGAGATTCTAACCTTCACTCCTTGTTTTATCCCATATGTTTGACATTTATTCTTTTCATTCTTTTCGTAGGATCGAGTTGTGAATAACGGGATGTTTGTTTATTACAAATTTACAACTTATATCTTAATTGATCGAATTAAATGATTTAATATAATTTGTTTTTTTTAATTTAAATCTTAAATTAAGTGGAAATGTCATACATTAAAAAGGCCAAATTTTCTGAATTTTCACTTGATTGTTAAAGACATAATTAACAAATTGATATTAAATTCCTAAAATAACATCATATAATTTAATTATTACCAAAATACCCTATTGATAAAAAAATCCTAATTTCATTAAGTCCAACCCTAACTAACTTAACCCTAAATTGACCTAGGAGGAGGACGGCTTGCCTCCTCTAGATTGAAGGGAGGACGGGACCTCCTCCCATTCGTTTTAATGGGAGGAGGTCACCAACCTCTTCAAAACTCATCAATAGAGGCTGGCGATCTTCATGGATGATGCAGATCGAGTGGCAAATTCGTATTTGGGTCGCGTAGGGCACCCAAAACGAGACTGGACTTTCCTGGCTTCTAAAATGGGCATACAAGCTCATAATAACTATTATAATATGTTTTCGGAAAGTCCAAAATGAGCCCTACCAATATGTAAAGGACATGTCCTTCATAATGGATCACAAAAAGCCCAAAATTTGGCCATTTAGTTTCTTGTGCAATTTAGGTGTTTCTTTCCTATTTTCATTAGGACTTGTTTTCAGCTTTTGGTTTGAGTTTCTTTCCCGATTTCGTTTAGTAGCTTTAGGTCTCTAGGAGATATCGAATGGATCTGGATCTTTTCCTCACCTTTTGTGTCCTCACATTCATAATCTATTGCCACGTGTCTAATATAGCAAATCAATGGTGTGGATTATTTATATTAATTTTTATGTATTTTCACTACAACAAGATAGAATTAATCCACGTGTCTAATGCTTTTTTGGGCCAAGAACATTTTCTAACAATGAGCCCAAAGAAATTATACTAGAATTAAAGAAAAAAAATTACAAGATTCATCATTTCATTTCAGTAATATGAAACATTTACCAAACTAAAACAAAAAAAATAATAATATAAAGTGACGATGAGACTTTGCCAGATTAAAACAAAAAAATTACAAAATAATAATAATAATAACTCATTGAGAGCTGCGGATTCTCTGATCGAGTAGCCAGAGCTGTTGCTGGACGAGGAAATTATGTTAGTCTTTCTGATTCCATCCCCAGACATAATGATGTTCCTTTTCTCTACGTCTATATAAATATTCTCGTAATATTTACCGGATTTTATATAGGCGTAGAAAACATAATTGCTATTGTCAGGAATGACACGAACAACCTCTGCAATGGAATGGAAATCCCTCGTTCCATCCAGAGCAACGGTTATGTTTGGCCGCTTGGCCAAAACAATAACCATTAAAACATGAAAAAGCAGAAAGTAAAAACAAAGTTGAAAAAACATTTTGATTTGAAAAGAGTGATTAGCAGAGAAAAAACAAGAAGAACAATGAGAAAAAACTAAGACTATGAACTTCAATTTATAATATCTCAGGATTTCTTCCATTATGTAATTTATCCAAAAAAAAAACAATTATTCGTTCACAAAAACCCACTACAGCAAAAGAAGAAAACTAACAGAAAAATAAACAAACCAAAAAAGATGATAATGAGATTGCGCAACCTACTAAGTCAAAAGAAGAAAACTAACAAAAAAATTATACAAAAAGGGAAGATGCTAATGATATTTTGCAACCTACTAAATCAAAAGAACAAAACTAACAGAAAATTTTACAAAAGAAATAAGAATTGTTTGTAAACTTAAGAAAATTAACTAAAAAAGTGTATTTCTGAAAATTGAGTGATGCTCAAAAGTCAATAGTAAAGTATGGGAGAAATGAATGTAGAAGAAGAAAAGCGATTTCTGAAAATCGATTGAAAGAAAATATTTTAGACTATTCTATATGAATAAATTCCATAAAGCACGATAATACAACACAATATGACACGAGTACGATATGGCACGACATAACACGATTTAGCAGGATTCCATCCCTCGACATAACGATGTTTATTTTGAGTGGTGCTATTGGCACACCCCCTACTGATCTATTCATGCCCCACTTTTTAAATTATAGAATTTTTTTTTCCTTTATCAAAATTACTTAAAGAGACATACAATTTAAGAAAGAAATTTTCTACAAAGTAAATCTATTAAAATTTCATATTCCTTTTCCAAAAAAAAAACCCAATAATCTGTTTCTTCTTCAAAAAGAAAAAGTAATTCTTAAACCCGTAATCTGTTTCTTCTTCTTCAAAAAAAAATTTAATTCTTAAACCCTAAAATCTGCTGCTTACATACATCTAAAATATTATGAAAGAGTTTGAAAACGATATCAAAAATATGGAAGAATTGTTTAAGAACGATATCAAACATCTTAAAGAATTGTCTGACAATGATAGTAAGCATATGGAAACAATTCATTCTTTGAATTTTTTTTTTTAGAATGATATCAAGCTGTCGTTGTGTTGAAGTACCTTGTTATTTTTGATTTTTTCGTTTCCATCATGAAATAAGAAGAAAAAAAACTAAAAAAAAAAAAGAAATAAGAAGAAAAAAATAAATCAATCAATGAAGGTGAGAGAGATGTATACATATACAGAGATAAGAGATAGATAGATCATATATGGTATGTATTAAGTTTGAAAAATAAGTAAAATGGGTAGTTTTAGAAATAAACCAAAAAATTTAATAAAAACATTTAATTTTATTTAATTAAATCAACATTTTAAAAAGTGGGGCATAAATAGATCAGCAGGGGGTGTGCCAATATCACCACTCGTTTATTTTCTCTACAACTATATAAAAATTCTCGTAATAATTACCATATTTTATATAGATGTAGAAAAATGAAATTATAACAATGAGCCCAAAGAAATTATACCAGAATTAAAAGAAAACAATTTACAAGATTCAACATTTCATTTCAGTAATATGAAACATTTACCAAATTAAAGCAAAAAAAATTACAAAAAATAATAATATAAAGTGACGATGAGGCTTGACCAAATTAAAACAAAAAAACTACAGAAAAATAATAATAATAACTCACTGAGAGCTGCTGATTCTCCGATCGAGTAGCCGGAGCTGTTGCTGCGCGAGGAAATTATTTTAGTCTTTCCGATTCCATCCCCCGACATAATGATGTTCCTTTTCTCTACGTCTATATAAATATTCTCGTAATATTTACCGGATTTTATATACGCGTAAAAAAAATAATTGCTATTGTCAGGAATGACACGAACGGCCTCTGCAATGGAACAGAAATCCCTCGTTCCATCAAGAGCAACGGTTATGTTTGGTCGCTAGGCCAAAACAATAACCATTAGAACATGAAAAAGCAGAAAGTAAACACAAAGTTGAAAAAACATTTTGATTTGAAAAGAGTGATTTGCAGAGAACAAACAAGAAGAACAATGAGAAAAAACTAAGACTATGAACTTCAATTTATAATATCTCAGGATTTCTTCCATTATGTAATTTATGCAAAAAAAAAAACAATTATTCGTTCACGAAAACCCACTACAGCAAAAGAAGAAAACTAACAGAAAAATAAACACACAAAAAAAGATAATAATGAGATTGCGCAACCTACTAAGTCAAAAGAAGAAAACTAACAAAAAAATTATACAAAAAGGGAAGATGCTAATGATATTTTGCAACCTACTAAATCAAAAGAACAAAACTAACAGAAAATTTTACAAAAGAAATAAGAATTGTTTGTAAACTTAAGAAAATTAACTAAAAAAGTGTATTTCTGAAAATTGAGTGATGCTCATAATTCAATAGTAAAGTATGGGAGAAATGAATGTAGAAGAAGAAAAGCAATTTCTGAAAATCGATTGAAAGAAAATATTTTAGACTAGTCTATATGAATAAATTTCATAAAGCACGATAATACAACACAATATGACACGAGCACGATATCGCACGACATAACACGATTTAGCAGGATTCCATCCCCCAACATAACGATGTTCATTTTCTCTACACCTATATAAACATTCTCATAATAATTACCATATTTTATATAGATGTAGAAAAATGAAATTATAACAATGAGCCCAAAGAAATTATATCGGAATTAAAAGAAAAAAAATTACAAGATTCAACATTTCATTTCAATAATATGAAACATTTACCAAATTATAACAAAAACAATTACAAAAAATAATAATATAAAGTGACAATGAACATTTACCAAATTAAAAAAAATACATAAAAAATAATAATAACTCAGTGAGAGCTGCGGATTCTCCGATCGAGTAGCCGGAGCTGTTGCTGAGTGAGGAAATTATGTTAGTCTTTCCGATTCCATCCCTCGACATAATGATGTTCCTTTTCTCTACGCCTGTATAAATATTCTCATAATATATACCGGATTTTATATAGACGTAGAAAAAATAATTGCTATTGTCGGGAATGACCCGAACAACCTCTGCAATGGAACGGAAATCCCCCGTTCCATCTAAAGCAACGGTTATGTTTGGCCACTGGGTCGAAACAGTAACCATTTGAATAGGAAAAAGCAGAAAATAAACACAAATTTGAAAAGACATTTTGATTTGAAAAGAGATATTTGCAAAGAGGAAATGGACAAACAAAAACAAGAAGAACTGTGAGAAAAAACTAAAACTATGAACTTCAATTTATAATATCTCAGGATTTCTTCCATTATGTAATTTATGCCAAAAAAAAAACAACAATTATTCGTTCACAAAAACCCACTACAGCAAAAGAAGAAAACTAACAAAAAAATAAACAAAAATAAAGATGATAATGAGATTGTGCAACCTACTAAATCAAAAGACGAAAACTAACATAAAAATTATATGAAAAAGGAAGATGCTAATGAGATTTTGCAACCTACTAAATCAAAAGAACAAAACTAACAGAAAATTGTACACAAAAGAAATAATAATTATTTGTAAACTTAAGAAAATTAACTATAAAAAAAGGTATTTCTGAAAATTGAGTGATGCTTAAAATTCAATAGCAAAGTATAGAAGAAATGAATGTAGAAGAAGAAAAACAATTTCTGAAAATCGATTGAAATAAAATATTTTAGACCGGTCTATATAAATAAATTTCATAAAGCATGATAATACAATACAATATGACACGAGCACGATATGGCACAATATAGCACGATTCCATCCCTCAACATAACGATGTTACCAAATTTTATATAGATGTAGAAAAAGGAATTGCTGTTGTCGAGAATGACCCAAACAACCTCTTCAATGGAATGGAAATCCCCATTCCATCCAGAGCAACGATTATGTTTGGCCTCTGAACCAAAACAGTAACCACCAAAACATGAAAAACCAGAAAGTAAACAATAATTTGAAAAGACATGAAAAACGGTTATGTTTGGTGCATGAGCTACATGCGCGGTCTGTCAAAGCATACCCGGTGAAATGTCATTAATTTTGTATCAGTATGTTTAGAAATTTTAATATCACATATAATTAAATATTAAGAAATTTCATAAAGTGGGATAATACAACATAATATGACACAAGCACGATATGACACGATATAGCACGATTTGTCTTGTACATGCATATCCCTAAATAATATCACATTCCGTTTCTCTACACCAACAACGTCGACGTTCTCATAATGCTCTACAACTTTGACATATTGGTTTTTGTTAGAAATGACCCCAATAGTCTTGATGACCTAAAAAAAAGATGATGAAATAGTTAATTGGGCTAGACATACTAAATAGTTTCAAACAAATTGTTAAAACTTATACTGGAATAAAGGAATTAAAAGAAAAAATGACATGGATCTTTCAGTAATAGATGATTATGAACAATGATTAAAGTGACACTGAGCTTTTACCAAATTTGTAAATTGTTACTATTCTGTTATTGTTATATAAATCAAATTGAAAAGCAAAGGATAAGGGAGGTTTTAAAACAAATCAAAACAAATATTTTTTTTAGCCTAAACGAGATATTTCAAATTGTAATGCTACTTTGTTCAAATTTGATGTAAAATTGATGCAGCAACACTCTAATCCATTTATTTAAATTGTATTATATTTGTTTGATTTAAATGAATAAATTATAGTGCTGCCACATTATTTGGGCACTAGATTTGTACAAAATAATATTATTGATTTTTAAAACATATATTTTTTTAGCTTAAAATATTTTTAGGCTAAACAAATTTTTGGGCCCAAATGAGATTCAGCGGCCAAATTGTTTTTTAGCACAAAATACTTTTGAGCTTAAAATGTTTTTGGGCCCAAAGTAGATCGGTATCGAAAACAAACAGATTGTTTAAAAAAACTAATAAATTTAAAATAGTATCTTTGGTTTCTTGTCATTAATGCATGAGCTACATGAGTGGCCTATCAAAGCATACCCGGTGAAATGTTATTAATTTTGTATCAGTATATTCAAAAAAATTAATATGACATATAACTAAATGTTAATAAATTTTATAAAGCATGATAATACAACACAATATGATACAAGCATGATATGACACGATATAGCACGATTTGTCTTGTACATGCCATTCCGAGACAATATCACATTCTGCTTCTCTGCACCAACAACATTGACATTCTCGTAATGCTCTCCAACTATGATAAACTCTAACAAAGAATTTGTTTTTGTCAGAAATGACCCGGAACAAATTGTCGAAGTTAATTGACATTTAAATTTGATTTTGATATTCAACATTTAAATTTGATTTTGATATTCAACATTTAATACTTTGATATTTTTTAGGACAATATTGTGATCTTACTAAAACAAAGCTACAACATAAGTAAAAAAAAAAAAAGGAAGTAAATATGAAATAGTTGTTCACATGATTAAATAACACTTTTATTATAGATAGTAAGAAGTTATACAAGTAATTTTGTTGTCCCTAAACACACTATCTAATCAAGCTAGTAATAAAGGGACACCTGATTTTGAAAGCCACTCACTTCCACTATTAAATTTTTCCACCGTAAAACTTCAGACATCATTAGAATTATTGAGAATATGCTATCCTGGCTAGTTAACTCTACCACCCGTGAATAATCCATTTCCACTGTTACCATACTCAACATAGTACAATGACGCTAAGTTGGATATACTATCAAACTTCAACAGCCTTGGGGATCAATGAATGCATCTAAATAAGATTGCATAATAATTTTCCGTGAAAATTTCTTCCACGGTCTATCTAAGTAAGTTTTTTCAGTTGAATTTCCTTGAAGTTTCAGTGTGGAAGAAATACTACAATTGTGGATCACAATTGCAGTATTCAATTTTTCATCGAATCTCCCATCTGTAGTGACCACAGTTTGACTACCACTTGGTAATCGAAGTATCGAACATCTATGTAGGAATTTTGAATGACAACTGCTGCATCTCTAAAAATGAAGTCAACAGTGCCATAAATATTACAATAGGAGATAATTTGACTTTTACCATGCACTGTGTACAGGGCCGGCCTGACTATTTTGAGGTCCGGGATGAAAATCTAAGATAGGTCCCTTGTTGAGAGAATGAGAGTTGAGAGAGAATTTTTTTTTTTTTTTAAGAAGAGAGTTAAGAGAGATGTTGGACTTGGAGGCTAGAAATTCAGACAATAAATGGACTTTAGTACTGATATGTTTAAAGATAAAAAAAAAAAAACATAATTAAATATTTCATTAAGAACTTTTTTATCTTGGACCTCTAGGCTCAATCTTGTTTTGTTTATTTTAACTTTTGAATTTTTTTAAATATAGGTATTTTATTAATACCCATAATAAATATCTAGACCCTTATAATTTGATATAAAATAAAAAAATAGACCCTAAACCGGTATTAAAATCATGTACATATGGACCCCTTAAAAAAGGGGCCCGGGGCGGCTTCCCCTCTAGCAAAGAAGGAGGGCCGGCCCTGGCCGTGTATTACAATGGATCAAAATCCTCATCTTGTCTTGTTTTTCCTTAACTTTTCATAATCTAATGACAACTAAACAAATAAAAAATATATGGTCAAGATTTGATCACTTTTTTCTCTCTTGTGCAACTTGATGTTTTAATTACACTTGAAAAATACTAAGGAAAAACAAAGACCAATGAGAGGATTCTGATACTATTACAATAGGCTACAGCTTGGCCAGCATTTGAACCAGCATTATTGATAATGCTCATATCTTTGGCTAAGAAATGATTCGAATTTATATCTGTGAAAAAAAATACTTTAGTAAATAAATTTTGACAGAAAAAGTTATTATTTTTTAAAAATAAAAAGGCATCATATATATAAATATATATATATATATTTAAATAGCACCAGGAAAAGGCCAACTGTTAAACTGATATTCATTTCTAGAAATTAGATATAATTAAATTTCTATTAATTAATTAGAATTGCAGAGATTAAATATCGTATTAAAAAATTACTGCCAGTTAACAAAATTAATTATTAAATAAATTAAATAAGAAAAATAAAAATTAACAAAATCAACAAAATTAATTGTTAAAAAAATTGCTATGAAAACTTTATATTGCTTACAAAAGAGTTAAAAGTTGCTAAGCCAATTTGATGGACTTTTATTTCATTGGTTGTGGACTGGAATTATAAAATTAAACATTTAAGTGTTGGGCCAACTAAGAAACAGTAGGAGCTATAGGATTTTGGGCCAAAAAGATTATGTAACAAGGAGCCCAAATAATTTATCAGCTGAAAATGGGCATTTCTGGCCCAAGTTGGATGGACATAAAAAAACAGTATCAAACCAATTATTAAAACCAGTATTCTAGAAACCGGGCTAATCGGTTGACTAGGCGCTACTGCACTAGGCGGCTCTGTCCTCCAAGGGGCAATTAGTCAGTAACTAGCCCGATTTTAACGCCGATTAATCAGCCTATGCATAAAAAAAAAAATCTTCATTAAAACAGCATATCAGAGGATTGGAGCTCCAGGTCTAGAGATTCAGACCCAGAATTCACAGTGGTTTGTGTATGAGATAATGAGATGTTAAAAAAAAAAAAAAAATTCCTTACTGCCTAGGCGCCGGTTTGCCATATGATTGGCGCATAGCGCATACTAGACCACTAGTTAAAACTGATACCGGAATAAATGAATTAAAAGAAAAATAACATTGATCTTTCGGTGATTGACCAAATATATGACAGACAATTATGAACAATAATTAAAGTGGCACTAATCTTTTACCAAATTTGTAAATTGTTCCTATCTTGTTATTGTTATATAAATCGAATTGAAACGGTCGGAACAAAGGATAAAGGGGGTTTTAAAACAATCAAAACTTTTAAAAATCACTTACCGAAGTCTAATTCTAAAGACCGGTGCTTAAGCTCAATGGAAAGGCCTTGCAAATTGATTTAATTAACTGTTTAAAAAAAATTGCTTTGAAACTTTTTTTTATATTTCTTGAAAAAGAGTTAAAAAATCACTACGTAAATTTGATGGATCTAATTTCATTAAGTAGACATTAGAGTATTAGACTAGCAATTGTTGTCCTGTGGACTGACATTATAAAATTAAACATCAAGCATAGCAATATAACATAATAGAAATTAAAAATGAGCACAAACAAATGCAAAGGAAAAAAATATTAATAGAAGGTTAAAAGTTAAGGAAATAAAATTAAATCAAAATTGACTGGACGATGCACGAATTTCGCATACCTTCTCTTTTTTATTCATCGCAGCCAAAGAAGTTCTGGGACAAAAACATTCCTGCAAATGTAAGTATACTAGACTCCCCGGTGATTCTCTGGAGTTTTTAGTTACGTGTCATTGGATCTTTTAAGGTTGCGTTTGATATCATTTTTAAAATGGTGTTTTTGAAAACATTTTTAAAAATGAAAATCATGTTTTAAAAAAGGTTTATGTTTTTAGTAGTGCTTGTTAAAAGTAGTATTTAAAAATGGTAGGCGATAAATGAGTATTTTTACTACAAAATCAAAGCATTAATTTGTTCAAACATTAATAACTAGAATACATTTAAGAACATAGAATAGCATTCGGAGTCCAAATAGTTTTGTGCCGGTAAAATATTTTGGCCCAACTATTAGAAGATAATGGACCATTATACCCCAAAGTATTTGGTCAATTGGTCTGAACCAAAACGATAAAAATTGAGCTTGTAAGTCTGGGCCGAAACCGGACCAAATGGTAATCGAATGTGAATGTGTGTGAGGCTGATATCTGATGATGATGGGTTAAAATGAGGAATTATGTTTAGATTTTTAATATATATCGTTTGCTAAAATTACAGAAATACCCTTGAAAATTAAAATTACAACTTTGTCCCTACTTGTTTCAATTATTTCATTACCAAAATAACCCCATGCTTTTAGTTTATAATGCATTAATGCTATTGCTAATTTGCTACTACTCCTGTCATGTATTGAATAGTACATTATAAAATTCCAAACAATGCTAGGAATATTACAACACCTTCAACAAATCATCACCAACACAGCATTTTAAAAAAAAAATTACAACAGTAAACAACTCCATAAGAGGAGCGTGAGAGCAAATGGATCCACACGCACTCGATCCTGCTTCACTTAATCTTGCAAAAAGTACGGCTTGTATGGTAATTATTCACCCACTACATGGAGTTGAAGCTTATTTTAGTCATAATTTCACTCTTTGGACAGGTTATAGTGAGCTAACAAAATGAAATCACTAGACGAGTTTCAGTGAGATAATAATAAAACGGGTTTCTGTGCCCACATTGTTCCGAGCCCAGATTAGTCTTAGCCCAAATAGAATGGAACCAAATGTAAGCTAAACATTATATTAGGCTAAACCACATACAAGGAGATAACTCTAAACATAATGCAATTATCAGTCTTTCTAAGTACGGTTTTCAACAAACACAAATTTTCTTTCTAATTTTTTTTTTCCAACAAAAATGAAAAATATACCCGCACATTAAAAAAAGAAGAAGAAGAGATTAACATAAGCATCGGATACTTAAAGAACTTCATAATTCAACTTACACTTTGTAATTTAACTTTACTCGAGGGTATTATAGAAATTTAAAACTAATAAGAATCCGGGGTGCACAAACATTTTTGTGCATATATTGACACTCGAAAAATAGGCCCAATAAGAAGTTCAGGCCCACCTATATATCCTCCGATAAGAAGACCAATTAGTCAATTTCATAAAGTAACAGTCTTTGAGAGAATTTTTATTTTTCAAACAAACTCCCAATAAAGTCTGTTTGTTTATTCATATAATCATCTTTCATATAAACAAACACATTTTTGTCTTGTTAATTAACACTTGACATCATTTAATAATAATAATTAACACTGAATTTCAAAAATTGCATTCGATAATATTTTTTAAAAAAATTGAATTTGAAATTTTCAAAATTCATAAATGTATCTTAATTAATATACAGTATACTGCATGTATACTTCTCAAAGATAGTTTTTGAAAGTGAAACAATGAAAATGGATTCAATTTTGAAAGTGAACATATTAAGAAAATAAATATATAAGATATATGCTGTCACTTATAGGGTGACAATATAAACAGATAATATCATATAACAAGAAGAGAACCCACCATATAATATAATTTGTTTTATATAAACAAATGTCTGATTGTGTTGATTTTTTTATCCAAAGTTATAATGAAGCTTTGCCTGTGTTCATTGTCACTTTGTCAAAACTTTATGTTATGTATTTCTTTATCACTCGGCAGAGAACAAAAAGAATTTGAGAGGAAGAGTACAGAGTAAGAAAGAGATAGCGAAATTATTGAAATATATTATGAATAATCTCATCCAAATACTGTGGGCTATTTATAGCCTTACAAATGAATGAGTGGAACTGAAAAATTACGTGCAAGTTAATGGAAAAAATGGGAAATAAACAATGCTGAATCCATGTCATGATCAACATACTGACCAGGAAATAAGGACCCATTATTTGCAACAAACAAACTAGCTAATGCAGACTTGGTGCACACATCATTCCCCTCCACTCGGAAAATCATTGTCCTCAAGGATGAAATTGGTGGGTGGTTGGCCTAGGGTTGGATAATTTTCAATCATGAAGAATTGCGATTGGCTGCATCGATGACCTGGTAAGAACTTTTCATCGCAATAATAACAAATGCCTTTTTCCATGTGTTCCCTTGCTTCTTGCCATGTGATCCAACAGATGTGAATTGAAGAATTTTGGGAAGTCAGTTTCTGGTTTGGCGGTGGACCAAGGAGACCGGCGGATGAATTAGGAGATGTCTGTTGTGGTGGCGCAGTCCCCTGGAAACTACCAAAGTTACTGGTTTTCTTCTTAAGCAGATTTCGTTCTTCGATCAAAAGGGCTACTCCGATGGTGTCGGATAGCGTCCACGGCTGTTTGACCTTAACATTCAGCCTTATTTCATCCCTTAAACCTGCAATAAAACACCCAACTAGATAGTGCTCAGGTAAGTCATCGATATGTTGCGAAAGTTTTTCAAACTCCTCCTGATAAGCTGTGACATAATTGGTTTGTTTGAGTCTCATAAGGGCCTCAGATGGATCTTCATAATCGGTTGGGCCAAAACAATGGAGAACCGCTTTGGTGAATTCATTCCAAGACAGAGGTCCTCTGAATTTGTTGAACCACATATGCCACTGTAGCGCATGATCCTCCAGATGAAATGACGCCAGTTGTACCTGTAGTTGCGGAGGGACTCCCTTAAATTCGAAGTATTGTTCGGATTTGTAAATCCACCAATGCGGGTCTATGCCACTAAATTTAGGGAATAAGAATTTGAGTTGGTTGTGGTTCCTGTCGAGCTGATGGTTCTGATTAGTGTGGTGGCGATCAAGCTGTAGGGTCGCTTGTAAGTTGTCGGAGTGGTAATTGGTTCGGCTTGAAGTGGCCTCACCAAGTGGGATCGGATTTCCATGTACGTCGTTAGGCATATGATGGTGACTGGTACGTAAAGCCTTCAACTCATCGAGGACAATCTGTAGAGTGGAGTCAACCTTTTCGATCCTGTCGTTCATGTTACCGAATTGGTTGTTGATGCTTTCGAATCCTGACTTATGACGAGCCAGAACCTCGCTGACCTTATTCTGAAATTCAGTGTTCGATTTAGTACTAGTCTCCATGGATCGATGCTCTGATACCAAAATGTTATGTATTTTTTTATCACTTGGCAGAGAACAAAAAGAATTTGAGAGGAAGAGTACAGAGTAAGAAAGAGATAGCGAAATTATTGAAATATATTCTGAATAATCTCATCCAAATACTGTGGGTTATTTATAGCCTTACAAATGAATGAGTGGAACTGAAAAATTACGTGCAAGTTAATGGAAATAATGGGAAATAAACAATGCTGAATCCATGCCATGATCAACATACTGACCAGGAAATAAAGACCCATTATTTGCAACATACAAACTAGCTAATGCAGACTTGGTGGACACATCACTTGATATAATTAGTTTAAAACTTAGTTTAAAGGTCACTATTTATTTCAACAAGTTTTGGACTAATTTATATAAACAAATGGATTGATTATAATCTGGAGATCACATACAATGGTTATATATGTATTAGAATAAGTGTTCTATATTGCAGCTTCCACATCTCGTTCAATATATTGAAAAAGCATATGCATCATTAGTCTAAAACTTGCAAAAAGATAAAAATAAAAAATAATCTAATTTTGATCATATTTTGTGTATAAGTACACGTCACTTGATTGTTTTATTTCCAAGTAGAGCAATTAATTCCGGTGTTCGAAAATATGTGCCTAGGCGGCCGCCGGCTGTCCCAATTAGAACAAAATTGGTTGTATTAGGCGGTGGGTAAAAAAACGGGCGATTTAGCCAATTTATTGGCCGATTTTGCCAATTAATCGGTTTAGGCAAAGTCAAAGTTGTTTTTATATCCTAGTTACCCCGTTTAAAATTTGAATATTGAAATCTTTTTTAAAAAGACTGAATATTTGATTTGTATGCAGGAAAAATGATTAAAAATAAGTAAATTCCCAGCAGCCTAGGTGCTATCTAGGCAGTGCCTAAGGCCCTAAACGCTAGGTGCTGGGCTGCCCCCAACCAGAGCCAGCCCTGCTCTTTAGGATGAGGGGCGGCCGCCCCTAGTCTATTTTTTAAAGTGTCAAATTTGAATGTGTTCATATTAATTTAGGGGTCCAATATTTGTTGGGTTTTAGCCAAATTTGGATTCTGATGGGCCTAATTTTTTTTTTTAATTATATGTATATAATTTATTAAAAAAAAATCGTGAGACCCATTTTATGACAACACTCTATTCCTTATTGACGTGTTATAGGGCCTATTTTTTCATTTTTTACATTTTCGTCCCGTGCCACAAAAACGCCAGGACCGGCCCTGCCCCCAACTAACGCTTAACGTTTACTAGAACACTGATTAATTCAATAATAACTTGTATAAAATATAAACCGACAAAAACTTCCTCAACTCTCAGTAGTCACTTTTTCAACTTGTACAACTTCTTTTTGTTTGTTATCTGTTATTTTTTACTTGTTAGCTTTTCATAAAATTGCACCACACCTAGGTGTGCACAATTCTGGCCTAAGTTCAGCAAGTTGACTACAAAGTTCAATGGCAAACTCATCGTTACCAAATGGATAAAAAGTTTGAGCAAACTGAATTTGGGGACAGTTCTAACATCTTTACACTCTTGCAAAGGCCTATGATGGATATTGAAGATAAATGATTAAGAAACCAGTATATCAAGTAATACACCACGGTGAGAACCAAGGAAGGCTACAAGTATCAAATTTTATTTATATATCTTCTTACATGAAATCATACACTTCACAGTTTGCAGTAAAAAAAAACCAACCTCATAAATGTAAAAATCAAGGAAAAAGATTTTACAATTGAAACACCAATAACAGCAAAGCTTCTGCACGAAGGACTAGTGAGTCCTCCCATGCTCAGTGGCTTCTTTCAGCCACCTGTTCTGCTCCACCATCTGTGCAACTGGAGCCCAACTCAACCGCCTCACCAGCCTCACCACTCATTAACCACACATTCCCAAGCAAAAACCACCTTCATAAACTTCAAAAAAATTCGGCATCCTTGGGAAGTTCAACCCATTATTTTCACATCTGTAATCAATTTTATCCAGTTGTAAATAGCCTCCCCATAATAGACCTCACCTTACTATCATGACTGACATCATTGCATACCTGATACCTTCACCATCATCATTCCATCATGATTATCATTTCATGACCATTACCCTCCACCTTCTTCTATAGTTATCATCATCACTTGTTCACTTCAATGTAAGAGTCCAACTACATCAGCTTTTCAACAAGTCAAGCCATTTTAGCACCTCTAGTCTTGCCTTTCCACACAACAGTTGCTATCAGTCTATCACTCACCATTTCCTTCACCTACTCCACCGGCCAAAACCACTCACGGGCACCATCTTTCCCCACAGCACAATACCTGATTTTGTACAATATCATTTCATAGGTTCTTGGAAGTGAAACTCCTTTGCCACAAAGATAAGAATATCTGAATATGTAACCATCTAAATTCCAATCACCCACCAAACCCCCTCCCTATGTTAAGTAATCAAACATACAAGTATAAAACTCTACTGAGCTAACAAAATGAAATCACCCGATGGGTTCTAGCAAGCTAACATAAAATGGGTTCACAGAGCCCAAATTAGTCTTAGCACAAATAGAATGGAACCAAATGTAAGTTAAACATTATATTGGGCTAAACCTAAGCTTTTAAGTCTAACAATAACTTAACATGGTAGTAGAGCAAAATTTAATAGAGCTACTGGCTTCGAGACCCCCCACATAATTGTATTTTATTTGTTCTACTTTTGAATCTATTCAGCTTGTCCCATATATCAAGCTTGCTGGCCTTACAAATTAAAGTGCTTAAATATGCAAAATTTTAAAGAGCTCCTAGCTTCAAGTCCCCCACATAATTGTATTTTATTTGTTACTTCGAGTTTGTTCTACATTTGAATCTATTCAGCTTGACCCATATATCAAGCTTGTTGGACTTGCATATTAAAGTGCTTAAATATTTTTTCTTACATACAACTTCAATTTTTGGGTGCATCGGTAACCTAACAAAAAAAATTTGGCCAAAATCTTTAGCATGAAACTGATCCCTTCCTTTGAATACTACACTATAATCTCGAAATGATGGTACCATGATAAGGAATATAGAATATAGATATAAAGAAGTGAAAAAGTAATTGTCTAGTCCATGTATATAAGAATAACTCAATTGTTAGCAACTGCTAGACCCATAAATTTAAGTTGTGAGAAAAGGCCGAACAATAGTAGTTATGTATGTACTAACACACCCTTTCACATACAAGACCAATGGACTGGACATGTGACTTAAGCCCAAACACAAACACGTAACAAATTCAAATTACAAAATACAAATAACAAGTTCAAAAAAAATCATGCAGAGGGACTTGTGTCCAAACACTCACGGTAAGATTAACTCTAATACAATGATAGCAACCGCTAAACCTAAATGCTTAAACCATAAGGAAATGACCCAACCAATGATATAAAGCTCTATATCCCACCACCTCACATGTAAGACCTATAAAGCTGGCCATGTCGCCCTAGCCCAAACTCAAATGCAAAACAAATTCAAAAATAAATACCAATACAATCTCTTAGGTGGGACTTCAATCAAAGACTCCGCTGGAAAACTAACTCGAATATGGGCTTGACATGTGACTTAAGCCCAAAAACAAACACGTAACAAATTCAAATAACAAGTTAAAAAAAATTCATGCGGAGGGACTTGCGTCCAAACACTCTTGGAAAGATTAACTCTAATACCATGTTAGTAACTGCTAAACCTAAATACTTAAGCCATAAGGAAATGTCCCAACAAATGATATAAAGCTCTCTAACCCACCACCTCACATGTAAGACCTATAGGTTGGCCATGTGGCCCTAGCCCAAACTCAA
The DNA here is from genome assembly GCA_033220585.1 of Dipteronia sinensis. Taxonomy (NCBI): domain Eukaryota; kingdom Viridiplantae; phylum Streptophyta; class Magnoliopsida; order Sapindales; family Sapindaceae; genus Dipteronia; species Dipteronia sinensis. The sequence continues at coordinate 3,197,661 of CM065642.1, forward strand.
ATGCAGAACAAATTCAAAAACAAATACCAATACAATCTCTTAGGGGGACTTCAATCAAAGACTCCTTTGGAAAACTAACTCGAATATCATGTCAAGTAGTAGTAACAGCTAGACACAAAAAACTTATCCTATTAGGAAATAGGCCAACAATAGTACGCATACACACCCCCTTACGGTGGCCTCACGTGAAAGACCAATGAGCTTACCATATGACCTAAGCCCAAACACAGACATATAACAAATTCAAATATAATCAAGTGAGGGGACCTGAACCCTAGCACTTCTAGTATAATTAGTGCTAATACCATGAAAGCAACCGCTAGAATTAATAGCTTAAACTATTAAACTATTAAGAAAGGGAACAACAATACTAGCAATCCAACATCAACAAACAACTGACTTTGATGAAAAATGTTGAAATAAATCATACCCAGAATTTCTTTCTTCCAACTTTCAATCTCCTCATCAGCACTCCTATTCATATTCTGGAGTTCAACTTTCTTCTTGTCAACCTGCTTCAATTCGTTTTTTAACATCTCGCTTTTGCTCATACTCCAACCTAACAATCAGATACAAAAGCAAAATACATGGTACATTGGTACATGATCATACATATCTGTCAAACACTAAAGTCGCTGAATAAATCATGCACCACAAGCAGATCAGGTGATGAGAGGGTAAATAGAAAATGAAACCCTTAATTACAAATATTAATATTCAACAGACTTTCAAGATAACTTTGGGGATACTACAATCAAATTCAACACGATTGAATCTTAATAGCAAAATCTTCATACTGCTGTCAACCATTAATGCCGTCATAGTTACCAACATTTCAGTAGACATCAGCATCTCCTGCACTAAGTTATAGAGAACAGTAGCAGTACTCTTCTATGCAGTTTAACAATTGATAACATCTATGCCTTGTAGAAATGCTAAAAGACAAGGAATTCATTTTCTCAAACTTAGTCCAGGGAGGGTCATATAGCTTGGCTACAATATCATATTGGTGCTATAATCCACCCTTCAGCTGGTTTTTTTCATACTCAACGATGTTTGCCACCCCAACTGACTGACTGAAATCCTCATAGAGTCGATCAACAATCTCATTCATCCTCTTTTCCAGCTTCTTGATTTCTGTGTTCCTCCGATCAATGGTATCCTTGAACTGTAACAATTATATATGAGCATTGAATTCTATATTGTAAGGATCTTTACTACATAAACTGGAAGAAAAGGCATAATTGCAAATAAATATCACCTTACGAAGTTAAGGATTTATACGACCAATTTCTGCCTTGATATTACGCTTCTCCTGCCTCAGGTTTTTAATTTTGTCCTCAATGCTCGGCTGCAATATTAATTTTCCAGGTTGTCCAATTATAAATGGGTGCCTGTCAACAGAAGCTGAGCAATCACATAAATCAACAGGCTCAGCACTGAAATTTTTTGCCTTTCTCCTCTCATTTCCAAAAATTGATTATGTTAAGCCAGTGCAATCAAAAATGTAGGTGTTCATACTGCTAATAATAGGATAGCTGAAACTCAAAGAGAACACATCAACCAATCAACAAAGAACAAAAAACAAATCAAATTCAAACCCATCAATGAAACTTTACATACATACAAGTACATTGACAAGGAAAAGGAACAAAAAGAGAGAAAAGTGGATGCCTGTTTGTAGTGAAACTCAATGTTGTAGGACAAAAGCATGGGGCTGATAGCACTTGTGTCCGGTCATGAAACAGAGACAATCGTTGCCTTTGGGAACTCCTCGAAAATCTGGGTTGCTCTACTGCTGCTGCGCATTGCATGGAAGAATAACAACTACGTGGCAGTAGATGATTTGTATGATCAGAATATTGCATTTTGTTGTCAACAATGTGAACAACAACAAATTTATAAAATGTAAAATGTTCTGGATTGATTGAGTTACATGAAAATGAAAATTGGATCAGCTTTTATAGAAGCTGGAATCCTGATAATACAGACCGAACAAAACCAAACTTGCAAACAACAATAAACTAAAACCAATAAGCATCATCTAGCTACAACTGACCTCTGCAGCTCTAACATACAGCTACAACTGACACAGCTGAATCAACTAGACTACTAAATGACAATACAAGAGTACACACCAACACCTACTGACTAGCTAACAGCTAACAACTAGCTACAACTGACCTCTGCAGCTCTAACATACAGCTACAACTGACACAGCTGAATCAACTAGACTACTAAATGACAATACAAGAGTACACACCATCACCTACTGACTAGCTAACAGCTAACAACTAACAGCTATAATACTTGGTTTAAATCCTGCATAGCTCCCCTTAAACCAAGTTTTCCATAACTCACCATGCCCAAAGTTTTCTAAAGCTCAACTTTGAGCGGCTTCGTGAATATATCTGCAACCTGTTCCTCAGAAAGCCATATAATCATCGAACCTGAAATAAGCAATGCATATATATTAGAAAGGAATTGTTGCCTGATTGAGCAGCTAAAATTATGTCGAAATGTTCAGAATTCAGATATTTGCCCATAAGGTGACTGAAATGCAGCTTTTATGTGGAACTTGCCTTCTTCCGATTTCTTCTGCATAATGAAAATTGTTGTCAAGTAACGGTCAGCAATACCGAATTTCATTGACGGTCTTCAATGCACCATAAGAAAATTCTGCTAAATACACCGAAACGATGACAGCATATGTAAATGAGGGTCTGAATAACATCACACAAGTCCTCTAAACGCTGTTTTGAGAGAAAAAAGAGTGACTCATTTCAAAATATTTGGGATAGTGATTTCATTGACAATAGTTTTCCGTACTGTTAGCAGTAGTACAAACATCGGAGTTGAATGACAGTTTTGGATTTAGCCCAAAGCAAGGACAAAATATGCTATTTTGTTCGGATCATTCTTTGATTTCAAGTTCTGTTCCTACCAGCACGAGGCTCAAATAAACATTGCTAACTATGGAAACAAAAGAAAGGTTACTTGCAAGGTTCATATCAGATCAAGTATAGTGAGGTTTAGAACAAACCTGAGATTCATAATAAAGCCTGGCATATAGAGAAGCATAGAAGTACTCATTCATCGAACCGCTTGAAAATTCGGATCACCACCACCTTTGAAAATGTTATAAGCTTCCCTCATAACAAGCCGAGGATCTCTACCGACCTGCATTCAATATTGGAGATGGATTTTGAAGACTGTGAATTGTTTAATCAAGTCAAAAAGTAAGAGTTAACTGTTAATCCAAGATTTAAAAGTCAACTGTATAATCAGGCATCATCCTCTGCTTTGACACTAATATAATCGATCTTGGAAGCACTGAACTTCCAACCGAAATTGAAGCGCATATGACATTAACGATAAGTACTCACCAAACACAAAACAGCATAATTTTGGTATATGTCCTGCAATGAAAGGACATTCAGTTAATTAGTCTTAGAAGTGTGTTTGATCTAATATCACATATGGGTGTTCTGCTGAAGAGCAATTAAGATGACCTATATGGCTATATGTAATCATTCAAATAGGCATGTATAATCTTAGCTCTATTTCGTATCAAGCTTGTAGTGGGAAGGTGGAAACACTACTAGAAATGCAAAGACCTTCCTTACAAGATGTACCGTTGTGCATTGATAGCTTTCGTTAGCTATTGCTTCTTAATGAAATCCTGAGATTCATTCTAAACAAAAAGAGAGAAAACGTTAGACAATCTACCCAAAGAAAGAATGCAATGATTCTAAGAACAAAGAAGTGTGTGTATATATTTATATTTATAAATATAGGGAAAAGTAATAAGGTTGCTCACCACAGGAAGCTTGAACTCATCTTTAAGCATTTCCTGTGCTAGCATTTGGTGTGCATCAACTATTTCAACAGGTAATTCTGCCTTGATTGATGCTCATATCCTTGCTAGATCCTTTATAATACTGACATGCACTCTCAACCGAAAGATTCACTTAAGATCTCCAGGACCAAGGGGGCCCCAAAGAAAGCGGTACTACAACATTAAACTATCATAAGATGCTGCCAAATAAAAAATGCAATATAACAGCAGGGAAAGATAGTGCTTCTTCATACAAGAGTATATCAACTCTGATTGTCCTCTAGGAAATATGCTGGTGTGGGCAGCATTAAACCTGAAATCTTCACATTGTCATCAGACCCATCCTACATATTAATAAATCAAGATTAATTGAATTCCCATATAGAGGTGTTTCACAGAACTTGAACATGAACTGACACAATTAGGAAGAATATGTACATGAAAGCCAATAATTGTACCATCACAGATACAATGACCAGAAGCACAAGCTACTTGTTATGCTAAAATAAAAATAAGTTTGTACATCTATGAATTCTGATTAAAAATTCAAAGAGAAAATAACTAGCAGAGGATAAAAAATTTAGAACTAAACATACCACGGAAGACTACAACAGATCTCGATCACCCCCTCTGGATTGTAGACTAATCTGCGATCTATATAAGCAAAAAGGAAAGTGGGATATTTTGGACTAGTATTTTCCTCTATCCCTTTTGCATTCTTCTTCCAGAAATAGACAAGAATAAATATTTAATCGCACAAACGAGGATGGCAAACCCTGCTTCGGAAAGTTTCTCTAATGAAGGAAAATGATCGAGTAATCTTCCATAGAGTTTGGGACAATATATGATGGAAAGCTTACGAAGGCAAGGAAATGCGTCAACATACTCGTTTTCTTTGATAGATTCCCAATGTCCCCGTTCTTTCAAATCTTCAAAACTGATAGTCTCAAGTGATTGAAAAGGCTTTGAGCAACCCTTACCATAAATATCAGAACCTATACTTTTTAAACCTTCCATGTTTTTGAGGGTGAGATCTTTAAGCAAGCCTAATAACCCAAGTGACGGTAAGGATGTGCAATTTTTACACCCTTGCAAATGTAGGAACGTTATATTGGAAAATGACCGGTCACCTACCCATGATGGAAATCTTCTACCACCGTAATATGAAATTGTGAGCATTTCTAAATTTTGATTAGATATTAGCATGTCAAGCACATTCTCTTCTACCGCCTCTTTCCGTGAGTCATCAAATTGGGATTCCCATACTAGTGACAACTCTTTTAAATCCTCGTTATGTCTTAAAACTAAATCTCTTGAATCAAAATCAGTTAGATTATTTAATCTCGAAATACAAAGTATTCCACAAAGATGTTTTAAATTCTTCAAATCGTCTAGGTCAGATCCAATACTCTTGCCCACGGTAAAATTAGACAACCTTTGACGAGATTTAAGTTCTCTCATTCCTATAGGCATCTCCCTAATACATGTACCTCTAACATCAAGATGATGAAGATTAATCAAATTTCTTAAGTTGGAAGCCAACTTCATGAGATAAGAACAACCTCTTAACATCAAAATTTGTAAGCTCTATAATGAGCTTATTGACTCTGGTAAATGGAAAATGTCAGTGCAAGAAAGATTTATAAACCTTAAATTATTCACACCTCCAATTAAATTTGGTAGCTCGGTGATGTAATATTTTCTTAAAGATAGCGCCCTGCCCTCAATTTTGAATTTTGGCAACAAATCAGAAAGAACCATATTAGTTAAGGAATGTGTTTTACTCTCATCTCTTGCTACTGACAAGAATGTCCTTATTCTTGCCCTTAAGAACTCAGCTTAATTGAAGACTTCAAATTTATTTTTTCCATTGCACATATCAGCAATGTAAGAAAAACGACAACCTTTTCCAAACTTCTTTGCTGCTTATTGGCCCCCAAAATATCCTCCAACCGCAGGCTTATTCTCCAAAAACCCATTGAGCTAGATCATGAATAAGATCGTGCATTACAAATTTAGACCTATTGCTGCTAGATTGCTACAAATTGACCTTGACAATAAATCATAAAAATACTCACTGCCTACATCTTCTAGCTGCTTATTTTTTGTTGATTGTTGGAGAAGTCCTTCTGCCATCCACTAAATAACAAGTTCCTCCTCCTCAAAAACTTTAGAACCTCTGTCACGAATTCTATATACTGCTTCTTATTGACCTTAATAGTTAGAATGCTATGTAATTTAAGGGATTAGGGGTATGATTGTATGTAATTGATCATTATTCAATGCTAATACAAAACATTAATTAATTATAGCAAACTTGGAAACTTTTATTAGCAGAATCAGTATTCAGTATCAATGCTCACAATCTGAACATATGCTACAAGTTATACAGGTTCCATTAAGGTCAGACTTCTCAGAATAACAACACATTTTCGCACCAAAAATATTACAATAAAATTGTTCTACTAAGTATTAAGACAATAAAAGTATAAAACATTTTGATTCCTTACACAATAAAACAGCATGTCAATGTGCTGCAACATCAGCTTCATGCCCAGCAACCACTGCAGGAGTTATCTGAGATGCACAAAAGGGCTTGGTCCCAGATACGTTTAAGCACTGGACATCAACCATCAACTATGTATACAAATTAATAACTCATATAACCCAACAATATTATAATCCCAGACCTTCAAAGTGAAGCAAGACAATGACAAATAACTATCTACATTTTACTATTTCAAAAATGAAGATGGGAACTATATAATAGCAGTTTAGCTGTGTAACCACTTCAAAATGGAGAGCATTTCATTAGTGCTATTTGAAAGAGAGTATTGCAACTCAAAGAATCAGAGAAAAGTGAAAATATTTGTAAATTTCAAATCCACCAAGTTCAACAAACTCATGTCGTTTCGGTGGTTTCGGTTGGCAACCGAATTAACTGAAACCACCAAAAACTTGGATTCAATAATTTGGATAGAAAAAAGATAAGGTTTAATTGAACTAAAATGACAAGTTTAATATAGTTATAACTTATAAGTAACAAAAAAAAAAACTTGGAATTGTAATATGTGGAATTAGAGTGATCTCTTTCCACCGTTGAAGAGGCTGTTTATAAAACAAACATAAACATTTATTGATTTTCACAAATTGAAATCTCTCAAACAAAGAAGTAACCAATTCATAAATTTTGTCTTTAGAGGAAACCTACAAGAAAAATGACAGTCCAAGAAGGAAGAAACTTTAGCACATTCCCATGGCAGACACCTGCCTGCATGAGATTAGAACCTTCACTATCCACTTTTTGATAGGTACATTAAGATTGAACTGAATTATTTTTTTATTCTAACCATAAGAAGTAATCTTCTTCCAGATGCATCAATTTGAGATTACAGATAAAGCAGCAGCTGGAATCTGCAAAAGACTTTCAAATGGGTATTTAAATTGCAAAAGGCAATATTACACTATCACCTGTATTTTATAACAATCAAGTACCTGGACAATAGGCACCAAAATAACCCCAACTATACTCGAAAAGTCTTTCATGAAACAAAGATTCATTTCAGCAATTATTATATCAATCTTTTTGTAAATTTTATCTTTGAAAAGATGAAACAATATAGACTAAATGCTTTTAACTTACTAGCTTTCTCAAAAATGGAATTGGCATTATAACCAATCCCAGTGGTTCCACCTAATTCTGCCAGACACATCATCCCAACTCTAACCTAAATCAATGGACAATTCTAAAGAAAGATCAGATAATCACACACAAAAATAAAAACCGGCTAATCATTTACAGATAGGAAAAGGAGAAGGACAATGCTACAACCCATCAATTCATTATGGCATTAGTTTAGGCAATCGATGCAGCATTGAAGAAAATGAGCTCAGTTAACGCATTGAAAACATAACAAAGATGGAGCTATATATTTAAAAAGAGAAACATACCTGGATGGATCATGGAATCAAAGCGTTCAACTTTTCGAAGAAAGAAGAGATTTTGACATCTGGGTACTTGACAGACTGATTTGAACACAGTGTAAGCAGCTCTTGGAGAGTTTATTGTAGCAAGAAGAGAACAACCATCTTCTCTTCTGCTTATATTTTCACTACAGTAAACTGGGCTCTGTTTTCTCATTGTCACTTCTAGGTCCAAAATTTGTATTGACCCGATATGAGTTGGTATTTACAGCAAACTCTCTGGAAACTTTTATAAGTAGAAACAGTATTCAGTATCAATGCTAGCTCACAATCTGAACCAACACTACAAGTTATATAGACTCCTACACTTCATTAATCTGATTAAGGAACAACTTCTTACAACATATATAGACTTGGCAATCTTAAAATCTCCTTTTTTAGTAGGAGGAGATTTTCATGTCAACATTGAGCCTCATAGATAAACCTTTAGATCAAAGATCACATTAATATCACTATAAATCCCACAATATTATGATACCCTAGCAGACCTTCAAATGACTAAAAAGCTTTCACTAGTTTAAAAATGAAGACTTTTTCTGTATGCCCGCTTCAAAACAAAGAGTTGCAGGCATGTTTATGTTTTTTCTCGGTTAATTGAAGGACAGAATGATAAATTCATTAAAGCCAAAGTGATTTAAAGCATTGAATCGAATCAAATTTACAGAGAACGCGAAGAGATTACCTGGTTATTCGAAGCATTGAAGACAAAGACACGTGCTTGTATTTTTCTTTCGGGTTCAATCTTCTTGTTATTCATTTTCTCCTTCTTGTTCGTCGTCTTTTTCGTCTTCACTGTGATTTAACGATTTTTCAGGACTTTATTCTACAATTGGCCGATGAAGCCCACCAGTAATTTGAAGTAATTTACATGGAAAAACTAGTAGTAGAAGTATTCTTGTTGTTGTTGTCGTCTGAATTCTGATCAACCCACTAAAGAGTTGATCGGGCATGTCCCTCTTTTAAAGGGTTTCTGGTTTTTTATGTGAAGAAGATGAGGAAGAAGAAAAAATTGAAACTTGAAGAGAGGGAGAGGTAGTTTTTTTTTTTGAGAAAGGTGACACTTGACTGGTTTGGTGACAAGATGATGATTTGTTTTTTCATCAAAATGGGTTGTGATAGTGACACGTGGAACGAGAATGGGGTTATGTTAGTTTTGATTTACAAAAGTGGGGGTTGTCAAGATTGGTTGCATAGAGATTCTTGTGAATTAACCAAAAGGTGGTTGCCTTAGTGGTCCAAGGCTTTGGATGAAATCCAAATCCTTAGTTCTACTCTTGGCAATTACTTTGATGCCAGCCTTCAAGGTGTTTAGCCCTGCTGGTGGAAGGACGGACATGGGGCTAACGTCAGCAGTTTGAATCTTACCCAGACAGAGGCGAGTCCTGATTTATCCGCTTGCATCGTTGTGGGGCCAGTGGTGCGGGCTGAGGTTTCTTATATGTCCTACTCTGTATCCAACATACAAACCGGTAGGGTATACAGGCCAGACGTGTGTCACGCAGTTGAAGAAGGACGGACGAATTTGTGTCCGGAAGAAGTTCGGGATCCTCGTTACCAAAAAAAAAAATAGATTCTTGTGAATTGGTTGTTGTTCATGCTCAATGTTCATAGTGGGTTGTTTTCAAGTTCTGTTTTTACTAAGCAATCTCTAAACTACTTGGATTTGTTATTGGGAGACCTAATATTTTGGTTTGTAGTTTACCCTTATATTCTCATGTATTATCTCATTAAAGACAGCCTTCCTCGGCTTACATCAAATCCCGTGTTGAGTGGTTAAATTCCTGTATTCGGTAATTATGATAGTGTACATCAAACCCCGTGTTAAATGGTTAAATACTTGTTTTCCATAATTATGATAGTGTTCAAGCATGACCGGCTCTTGCTTTTTAGAGAACCGGAGTGAAAAAGTCAGGGGCGACCTTGATTCTATGCATACAAAAATTAAACCAAATCAAAATGCTGAATTTTCGGTTTGTTTGCTAAGAAATTACAGACCCCAAATTGTATTTTTATAAATTGTTACATGTTACGGGAGATAAAAGCAAAAATATAATAAATACAACATTAAAACAATAATTTAAAACTAAAGGAAATTACTTTGGGCTGATAGTGAGACCCGAAAGTCAAGAGAGAATATATAATGAAGATAACTGAGAATGTAGACGAACAAATGGATAAAAATATGAAACCCTTAAATTATTTAGATAATTTGCCTGACGAAAAAGCAAAAATCGAATTGGGCTTTTATATATATATATAAAAAAAATCTTGGGCCTCTATTTGTCTGATGCGAATTTGGGCCTTTTTTTCTAAGTTTTAGGCTTAAAAAAAAATCAAATGTTTGGGTTTTTTTTCCTTTGTCTGAAACAAAAAAGGGAACCTCCGTTTAATACTCGAGAAGTAACTTTTCCAAAAGGGCACGAGAGGTGGGCGACCCGTTAGATATGGTCTATATCATTTGGACACTAAACTTAAATAAAATAGTATTATTATTTTAAAAAAGATATAGGATGTATTAATTTGAAAAATAAGTAAAAGGATGGTCCTGTAAATAAATCAAAAAAACATTTAATTTTAAATAATTAATTAATTTTTTAAAAAATAGACATAAATTGTTCGGTAACGGAGGGTATTAGTAGCACCAATCTTTCATTTAATATGTTTTATATGTTATTTACCCGACCAGTAAAAATATAAATACAAATACAAAACAATTAGAATATTAAACGAAGTTCTCAGTTTTTTTAATCGATAATTGAAGTATCCCATTACAAGATCATGATCAAATTTATTATATTTTGAAATCAAGAACAAATTTATTATATTTTGAAATGAAGTATTAGTCTGGAAACTGGCAACAACAGGTATCGGGTACAACCGAACTGCAACCGCAACCTTCACAAACACCAATAGAGCGACACTTTTCTTTACAAGCGAAATTTGTACAATCCTTTATGTAGATAGTAGGCGGCACGCAATTTGGTGCCATCGCTGTCGTTGTACCTATCGTCAAACCAAATACCAAAACAAAAATTAGAATAAAAATGTATCATCAAGAAATTATATACGATGCTTTCTCTTTTCTAAAAACAAAAAAGATTTGGTTTGTGTTTGTGATAGATCTAAAAACTCAAACTGAAAATTGGAACATAATAAAAAGGTCATGTTTTGTTGTTTGTATATAAAAATGATATTTCATGCCTATTTCTAAAAAAAAAATTGTTTGCGGATTACCAACAAATGCTTTATATTCATATATTGAGGTTGTGAATTCAACACATGTCTCTATCTTCCAAACAAAACAAAAATGAAAGGAAATAAATTGAACTTGCATGGAGAGAAAACTATTACCACTAGAGAAAAGTAGGAAAAATAATACAAGAAGAGGAAAGTAGTTGAGAGTCTTCATGTCCTCACAATGAAAATGCATAACAATTGCTCCTTGCTCTCCCGCAGCCTTGATGAGCCTTTTCTATTTTATTTTATTATAATGCTATTTTGTCCTAATTTTATGTCTAAATGATGTGGAATTATTGTAATCAATTCATTTAAATTGTATTAGATTTGCATGATTTAAATGAATGGATTACAACCACATCATTTGGACACAGGATTTGGACATCAAATTTGGACAAAGTAGCATTACTTTTTATTTTATTATCTTAAAAAATATATTTATTATCATTTATAAAAAAAAAATGAATGAATTTCATATGGATAATGGCATACTGCTTCGGTGCTGACCAGTCAGCACCTAAAATTCTGACCCAGTGATATGGCACAGTTGAATTGTAACACATACATATGGGTTTGAATATTTGCCTAATTGTTCAACTTCTGTGTTTTATCATTAATATACTATCATTAATATGTTTTTAAAATTTATCATTAATTTCATACAAAACAAATTACCATTATTTTGATATTACAATTGATATTTTAATTTGTTTTGAAAAATATTTATTTATTATCATTTATAGGAATAATTATATTAAAAACAATAGGAAATAATCATTGTGTAATTAATGCATATTTAATACATCCTAAAAAACCAAAATAGAAAGAAAACAAAAAGGATAAAAATAGAAAGAAGAAAAACCCATAAAAAAATATATGTTTGAAAACCTCAATCCACACCCTAATATACTCGGAAATGCCATTTCTACCATTTTTTTTATAACAACACTTATTCTAAAAATATTTGTGGTGGTGTTTCATTTATAAAAAAAAAAAAAAAAAAACTATGGAGGTTATTGTCAAGCCTAGTGATAAATTAATTTATTTATCCACACTTATTTTCTAAAACATTACATCTTTTTAAAAAATAAAAAGATGAAGACTTTTATGGAGATAAAAAGAGTAGTGAGATTTTTTTATTATCTTACAAAAATAAATGTTTATTTATTATCATTTATACAAAAATTATGAGTAAATTTCATATATTTAGAAAAAAAAAATCGGTAAGCCAAGAAAAAAGGTAGGTGGGCTTTCATTTCACGTTATTTGGTCCAGTGTGTACTGCCCCCATACCATTGAATTAAGAGTAATAATTAATTTTTTTTAATGTGTTACCATTAATATTTGATTAAATATTTCTTTAGCATTAATATATTACCATTCATATTTTAAAAAAACAATTACCATTAATGCCATAAAAAATGGATTACCATTAATTTTGTATTACAATTGATATTTAATTTGTTTTGAAAAACATTTATTTATTACCATTTATAAGAATAATTAAAATTCAAAAACCTTTATTTTTGAATATAATCATTGTGTATTTTGTGCATATTTAATACATTTTAAAGACCAAAAAGAAAAGGAAACAAAAAGGTTAAAAATAGAAAAGAAAAAAAAATTAAAAAAATTGTCTAAATTTCCTTTAAATACGATATATGAATGAGAAGAGATTTTTAGGGTTTATAAATTAAATTTAATGGTTTGATTAAAAGCCAAATTAGGAATTAAAAATTTTACCCATAAATCGGAGGCTCATCTATTCAAAAATAGAGTAATGTTACTTTACCCAAATTTGATGTTCAAATCTGGTGCTCATATGTTCTGGCAACACTGTAAACTCGTGGAGTAGTTATCTGAAGTCAAAAACCTCTCTCAGTGTCGTGGAGATAGTTATTTGAACCGTACTAATAGTGTTTAATCTCAACAGATTTATGGTTCAATATGAGTGAATATGAGGGTAATTTGGTCATTTTTTGTATCAAGTGTGCACATGGCATATTCAAAACAGAATGAATAAGTTTGAAGAATATCCTGCTTTAATGTGCTAAGTACTTGGAATATGCTGAAAAAGTCTAATGATTGATATCTTGCAACTTTGCTAGTGATATACAAGCCAAAGACACATGAGAATGAGTGATGACTAGACTAATATTAATTTGGCATCTCACAATCCAACTTTTTATTCCAACCAGAAAAAGGAAAATTAGAAGAAAAATAAAAAGAAATTTCTTTTAATGCATGTTTGGGAGATTATGTCTTACACTACACCATATTTTATCCCTTAAAAGCATAATGTAGCTCTATCTAGTCGATCACTCACCGAATTTATACTTATGTTTGATGACATTTTTGGGCGAGAAAGATGAAGATTTATTTTTATATTATTTTATTTTCTAATTTTTAAAAATGAAAATAAAGGGTATTTTAATCGTTTACATTTTTAATCGCAGTTGGGAGTTAACTACTAGAGAAGTTAATGGATTTTGAGCCAAGCCCAGTTCAAATAAAACCGAAACAAAAACTAAGCATTTAAATATGAACAAGTGAAAATTAAATTTATATATGAATTTTAAGTTAACGCTAAACTTTAAATTTTAATATTTATTTATAGTTTATATTTAAATTTAAGCGTGTTTTTAAACTTAAATATATTTTTCAATTTAAATATATTTTTAAATTTGATTGAATGTTAAAATTTAAGTTCATAGCCTAAAATTCAATCATTTATTTGTATAGTAAAATTTATATATTTAATGGTTTTAAGTTTTAAGTGAAACTAAAAGCACCATTTAACACGTGCTGATTTGTGCAATAAAAATAATTTGAAATTCTCTCCTATTTTTTTCTAGTTTTATTTAATAGACTAATATTTATTTTAACGGTCTATTATAGGCTCTGCTGTATTTTTATTTGATCTGTAGTGCATCTATTTTTCAAAACCTATAACCATTAAAAACAAATTCTAATTTGAAATATTTGATCTCAAAATCATTTTGTTATGTCACTGTTCTGTTTATTAGTTCTGCTCTCTAATTTTACCGAAACTATTTTTTTAGTTAATATTTTGTTTTTGATTTAGCACAAGAGCACGACATAATAGGTCCAACCAATTTAGAAATGTAATATAGCTTTTTTTAGTCCATCTAATGACTTTACGACATAATGACTTTGTTTGGCTAAGCTTATTGAGAGTTTAAAAGCTCTTTTGGAGCCCAAAAGCTGCTTTCAATCATGTTTGGATGTTTTATGATAAGTGCTTATCATGATTATAAGCTCTTTTAACAAAAGCCAAGTCCAACTGGCTTGGGCTAAAAGAGCTTTCAGCAAAAATAGGGAAAGCTAAAATGAGGTTTAATGAAACTTTTATAATGACATATTTACCCTTGTATAAATAAATAACAAATCAATAATTTCAATTGTATCCTATCTCACTACTTTAACACATACAAACACGATTTTCCCCTTTTCAGATGAACCATAATTGTGATTTTTATCTCAAATTTCCTCAAATCATTTCTATGTTCTGAGTTTTTCAAACAATCAACTAAATTTCCATAGAAACCCACCAACTCTCACCGTGTAAACTCCACCATTGATACGATTTCGAAGAACTGAGCATTAACTCTTGTCTTTTGCTCCGAAAAATCTATTCAACTAAGTAAGTATTCGATGATCATCACTGCTTCTAGTTTTTGTAGTTTATCTTGTTCGAAAATGGTTGGATTTCGTTTGTTTTTGGCTTTGCTTGTGCTTTTTGGAGCTTTTGTTTTTTTGCTCTGTTTTTGTGCTCTGTGTTGGGAGCTTGCGTCTGGGTTGTTGCTGCTTCGTTTCTTTTTGGTGTGGCTTTTGTTTGGTTTCTTAGCTGTTGTTTGCTCTGTTCTGTTCTCTGAAGCTTTTTGATTTTTTGTTTGACTTTTTACATGCAGTGTATGTGTTTATTTGTGGATGTTTGAAATTAGGTTCTGATTATTATATTTCCATATCTAATTTGTGTTTTTTAATTTGTGACCCATCAACATTACTGTATACATTGTGTTTTATTTAACTTTTTTTGTTGCCCTTTGAGGAACAACATATCTTTCCCATCTTGTCTATCATAACAGCCTTATTATCGTGTTGTCCAGCTGTTGTGTGAATTCTTTAAGCAGGATGGTGATAGGAAAATGAACGGGATTTCCATTAGTTAATCAATGTACAAGTCCAGTTTTTATAGAGTTGCAAGAATCAGTCTCTGCCTGTCTATAATAACAGTTTTACTGAAAACAGGATCATGTTGGTATGTAGCTATTATAACCAACTATCCAATGTGTTATTTACAGATTGATTGATCTCAATTGTGATCAATTCAGGTTAGCCATTTGAACTTGCACTTGTTCTCAGTTGGTAGTATATAGTTATATACTATCATGGCTTGATTGAACTTGATTAGTTACATATTACAACTTGATTGCATTGCTTGAGTTGATCTTCCGCTCTATCCTTGTTGTACTTTGCTTCATGTTTGTTTAGAGTAATTATCTCAAGAGCTGGAAGAAAGTATATGGAATTATTTTAGCTATTATGCTTATATTTAACACAGTTTCTTCAGTTGGAGGATGGTAGAATCAATGTCAGCATGTTGTTTTTCATTGTCATCAATAATGACAAAACTATAAATAATACTATAGGTTTCCCCATGTCAATCTAGTCGTGTGTGTGGTTTATAAATTATTTATTTTTTTTGTGTAATTTGACCATCATAATAAGTAGAATATATGTTAATGATCTTTTGTGTGTAAATTCAAAACACAAATTCATAATCTTTTAATGTTTCATTTTATAATTATTTAATATTTAGTAATTCTAATTACTTTTTTAAAAAAAAATCTAATTTTAAAGTAGATGGCAAATGAGGGCACACAAGGAAAATCAAAAGCGGTATGGGATCCACGAACATATGAGATTTGGGTTGATTTGGCTATAGAACAAGTTAGGGCCGTGAATAGAAATGGAACACACTTGAGCAAACAAGATTGGAAAAATTTTATTGAAAACTTTAGCAATGCGACGGGTAGAAAATATGATCGAAAGCAACTAAAGAATCATTGGGACATTGTGAAAAAAGATTGGCAACTTTGGGATTCATTGGTAAGAGAAGAGACTAGACTTGGTTGGGACATGGAAAGACAAACTATTGATGCTTCAAATGAGTGGTGGGAAGCAAAGTTACAAGTATGTATCAATAAACAAATTATTTATTATTCTAATTTCATTATAACTTCTTGAACTAACTTAAAAATTATAACAGAAATATCCAGAAGCTTCAAAATTTCGTGTGAAGGGTTTGGAACATGCATTCAAGTTAGATGAATTGTTTCGAGATGTTACGGCTACAGGAGCTAGGGCTTGGGCACCAACTTCTGGTTTAATGCCTCATATGTATACAACATCTACGGAGGATAATGTTGATGTAACTAATAGTTTGGATTCTGAAGAAGTTAATCATCGTGAAGAAGTAGAAAGTAGCAAGCGAAAAGAGAAAACACTTGAACCAAATAGGAAAAAATTCAAGAAAGGGAAGAAAAAAAATAATTCTACAACATCAAAGTTATCCAAGCAACTTGATGAACTTTGTGAGAGTGTTAAGAATAGGAATTCATATATACGAACCGACCCACCTGGTTGTAGTGTTCAAGAGGTTGTTGACAAATTATCCACTCTTTCGGAATGTGAACCAATGAGTCATCTATTCAAGTTGGGTATTAGCTTGTTCACAAAGAAAGCAAATAGAGAGATTTTCGTTACTTTGAAGGAACCGGCATACCAAATTCAATGGTTGAAAGATCAACAATATTGAATATAAGGACAATGAATTAGTGAAGAAAAATGACACTTTTGTACAATTAATGTCACACTTTGCCAAGAACTAATCTTTTGTGTTAACTTGTTATATACTTTTGTAATATGATAGACAAAAAATGTTTTTTTTGTAAGACATGACACTTTTTGTAAATATATATATATATATATATATATATATATATATATATATATATATATATAAGTAGGATGTTCATGTTTGTTTATGGTCATGAAACAAAAAAGTATTGATGTTGATGTATGTTTTGAACTTGTAAATGGAATGTTAAAATATTAAATGAAATGATGATTACAGTTGTTTTATAGTTGATTCAATATGATAGACAATAGTATTTGATTCATCACTTATTACAACTAAATTGACTAATGATTACAATTGTTTTATATTTTGAACTCATGTTAATTATTTGTAATTGTTTGAATTATGTAACTACAGAATGAACACCTATTCAGAGGAAGAGATGGATCAAGAATTTGTTGAACAAGCCATTAGAGATGATATGGAATTTGATGAACTTGTCCTCGCAACCGCAAGAACATCAGTGTATTACCACAATAACTTTTTGATAAAAGAACCGTGTAGAAATTCTCCTCATACAGGATCGATGTTCATAATGGAATACTCAAAGGAAATGATCGACGTTGTCACGAACAATTTCGAATGGAGAAACATGTTTTTATTAAATTATGTAATAGATTAAGAAGTTATGGATTAACCTCTACTAAAGGAGTTCGGCTTGAGGAGGCAGTTGGTATGTTTTTGATGACTTTAGGACATGGTGTTGGGAATAGAATAATTCAAGAACAATTTCAACATTCAGGTGAAACCGTGAGTAGACAATTTGGAATTGTGCTTAAGAAAATGATCTTGCTTGCTTTTGATGAAATTAGGCCACCTGAAGAATATAATGAAGTCCCTCATTACATTCGTAGTAATGACAAATATTGGCCATACTTTAAGGTAATTTTGTTTATACTTATTTTTTGTTTATTTATAAGTAAATTAAACTTATAAGTCTTTCCTTTGATAATTGACAGGATTGCATTGGAGCCATAGATGGAACACATGTTCGTGTGTCGCTTCCGGTGGATGAACAAATTCCATATATTGGAAGGAAATGATTTCCTACACAAAATATTATGGTTATATGTGGATTTGATATGCTTTTCATTTTTGTGTGGCCAGGATGGGAAGGAACTGCACATGACACACGTATATTTTTAGAGGCGATAAGAAACACCGAGTTAAAATTTCCTAAACCACTAGATGGTATGTTATATTTATTTGTAAATTCTTTTAAATATTATATATATAATATTTTGAATAATATTGTATAATGACTGAAGTTGATACTGCAGACAAATACTACCTGGTTGACTCAGGATATCCAAATATGAAGGGTTATTTAGCTCCGTATAAGGGAGAAAGATATCATCTTCAAGAGTTTCGTAGTAGTGGTCAACCAAAAAGCTCTCGGGAAACTTTTAATTATGTGCATTCATCATTACGAAGTGTTATTGAACGTTGTTTTGGTGTTTGGAAAGCACGATGGAGAATTTTACAACACATGTCTAATTATAAGTTCGATAAGCAAGTAGTTATCGTTACTGCTTCACTGGCTTTGCATAATTTCATACGGAGGGAGGCCATTGCAGATGTTGAGTTTGAATCATGTGATGAAAATCAAGATTACGTGCCTGAGCCAGAAGACGAAGAATCGTATATGAATTTAACAATAGATGAAAATCAGATGGGGATTGTTCGTGATAGAATTGCTAGAGAACTAATGTTTTGATAATTTTCTTACTTTATCATTAAGATTTATTTTAGAACAATTATCATACTTAATTTGTAGTAAATTATTATGCACGAATGTATTTATAATTTTAAATGAATTTTATTACTTTATTTATTTTAGTAAATACTTTTTAAATAGATATAACTAAAAGAATGTTATATTATCCCATATAAAGTAAACTTTTATTTAAAAAAAATGTACATATATTATTTATTCCAATTAAGATAAAAATGTTATATTATAGTTAGAAGTGATTTTTAATTAGTTACAACTAAACAGGACTCAAAAGCTCTTCTTCAAGGGTAAAAAGGTCATATCATAATTATAAGAGATTTTAAAATTTTCCAACCAAGCAGTCTCAAAAACTCTTTCTGCTACAAAAGCTCTTCTAACATATACTATCCAAACAGTCACTGAAAAGCTCAGATTTTTACTTCTCTTCTTCTACTAGCAAAAGCCAAAAGCAAAAGTTATCCCAAACGGGTCCAATATCAATTTGTGATTGTAAAGTGGTTATAACATATCGTGTTAATTATCTTTCGATCACATTATTTATAAAGATACAATAATACAAAATAGAACAACACATCACGTTATGATACGGTACGATATGAATCGAGATATTGAGATGTAAAAAAAAAAAAAAAATTATTGCTTCCTAGGCGCTGGTCTGCCATACGACTGGCGCCTAGCGCCTACTAGAACACTAGTTAAAACTGATACTGAAATAAATGAATTAAAATAAAAAATGACACTGATCTTTCAGTGATGGACCAAATTCTGTGACAGATGATTATGAACAATAATTAAAGTGGCACTAATCATTTACGAACTTTGTAAATTGTTCCTATCTTTGTTATTGTTATATAAAACAAATTGAAACGGACAGTCGGAACAGAAGATAAGGGGGTTTTAAAACAAATCAAAACTTTTAATAATCACTTACCATAGTCTAATTCTAAAGACCAGTGCTTAAGCTCACCGGGAAGGCGTTGAAAATTGATTTCATTAACTGTTTAAAAAAATTGCTTTGAAACTTTTTTTATATTGAAAAAGAGTTAAAAAATCACTATGTAGATTTGATGGATCTAATTTCATTAAATAGACATTAAATCAAAACTGACCGGATGATGAACAAATTTTGCCTACCTTCTCTTTCCGATTCATCACAACCAAAGAAGTTCTTGGACAAAAACATTCCTGCAAATGTAAGTATACTACCCGGTGATCTTGGACAAAAACATTCCTGCAAATGTAAGTATACTACCCGGTGATTTTCTGGAGTTTTTTGTTACATGTCACTGGATCTTTAAGGACGTGTTTGGTATCGTTCTTAAAATGGTGTTTTTGAAAACATTTTAAAAAATAAAAATCATGTTTTAAAAAATGTCAAGTAATTGGTAGTTTTTGTTAAAAGCAGTTTTTAAAAATGGTAGACGACGAATGAATGAGTGTTTTTACCGTCAAATCAATGCATTGTTTTATTCAAACATTAATAATTAAAATTCATATAAGAATATAAGATAGGGATTTATAAAAAAAATTCTTATAAAAATAGTATTCGGAGTCCAAATAGTTTTGTGCCAGTAAAATGTTTGGCCCAACTGTTGAAAGATAATGGACCGTTATACCCCAAAGTATTTGGTCAATTGGTCTAAACTAAAACGATAAAATTTGAGTTTGGGCTAAATTTTTTTAAATAATTTTATTTCTTTCTAAGTTTAACTTTTTTTGTTTTGTTTTGTTTTTAGTTTTTTAGAATGTATTAAATATGCATTTAATACACAATAATTATTTCCAGAAATAAATGTTTTTCAATTTTATTTATTATTATAAGTGATAATAAATATATTTTTAAATACATTAAAATATCTAAGTAATGGTAATCTGTGTTTTTTTAAGGAATTAATGGTAAATTAAACAAACATTTAAATGTCAATATATTAATGATAATATATCAAAAAATTAAAATAATAGTCTTATTAAAATATTAATGACAACAAATTAGAAACATTAATTATTGCATTCAATTCAATAGATTCTTTTTTTAAAATGTATGAAATTCACTTTTAATTTATTTATAAATGGTAAAAAATAAATATTTTTTAAAATACTACAAAAATAACTATTTTTTTTTCTTTCAAACTCTCATTTTTTTTTTATAGAAACACATGATACTACCCCAATCATTTTTAACTCCACTACTATAGTACTATGTGTATCATATGGTGATAATATGATTGAAGAAAAACATTGATGACAAATGATTCACAAATATTTTACTTCTAATAGTGTTGATGTTCTAGTAGAGATTTGAGATTTTTTTGTGTAAAATATTTGGAAGATTGGTAAAGAAAAGTTTGTCTATTTTATTTTGTTTCCTCTTCTTCTTCTTCTTTTTTTTTCCTTTTTTTGAAATAAAAAAAATGTAAAATCAATTTAGGGTAGGCAGCAGAAGAGGGTTTACTGTGGAAGATTTGGCAAAAAGAGAGGATAGGGAAAAGGTATTTTGAAAAAAATATTAGGGTTTAGTTTTCTATTTTATTTTGATTAGGTGGAGATCCAATCCGGATCTCTAATTGGATCTCCACATAATCAAAAATAAATAAATTATCTCGATCTAGACAAGAAAATTTACAGTGAAATGTTGATTAAATTTTTTTAAAGAAAAATGGAAATAACTAAAAACAAAATCTCTTTATTTAAAGAAAAATGGAAACAAATTAAAATAAAATATCTCTCTCTCACAAAACCGTGTTTCGAATCTCTCTCTCTATCAAAACCGCTAGGGTTCAGAGGAGATTTGGTGATCTAATTAAATACCTCTTGACGCGTGATCCGATTGACTTACGTCGATTGGTAATCCGTAAAATCTTTTCTGATTCCCGTGAACAGTACCAGTGTGAACAGTGATTCCCGTGAACAGTACCAGAAAAACATTGATGACAAATGATTCACAAATATTTTACTTCTAATAGTGTTGATGTTCTAGTAGAGATTTGAGATTTTTTTGTGTAAAATATTTGGAAGATTGGTAAAGAAAAGTTTGTCTATTTTATTTTGTTTCCTCTTCTTCTTCTTCTTTTTTTTTCCTTTTTTTGAAATAAAAAAAATGTAAAATCAATTTAGGGTAGGCAGCAGAAGAGGGTTTACTGTGGAAGATTTGGCAAAAAGAGAGGATAGGGAAAAGGTATTTTGAAAAAAATATTAGGGTTTAGTTTTCTATTTTATTTTGATTAGGTGGAGATCCAATCCGGATCTCTAATTGGATCTCCACATAATCAAAAATAAATAAATTATCTCGATCTAGACAAGAAAATTTACAGTGAAATGTTGATTAAATTTTTTTAAAGAAAAATGGAAATAACTAAAAACAAAATCTCTTTATTTAAAGAAAAATGGAAACAAATTAAAATAAAATATCTCTCTCTCACAAAACCGTGTTTCGAATCTCTCTCTCTATCAAAACCGCTAGGGTTCAGAGGAGATTTGGTGATCTAATTAAATACCTCTTGACGCGTGATCCGATTGACTTACGTCGATTGGTAATCCGTAAAATCTTTTCTGATTCCCGTGAACAGTACCAGTGTGAACAGTGATCGTGAACCCCCCCCCCCCCCCCCCCCCCGTGAACAGTACCGCGAGATCTTCCAATCCGAACACGTACGTGAATCACTTAGGAGCATGGTCTCCCTTTTTCTTTGAATTGCAAACCTGAGAATGGATGAACAAAGTTTTCTTTTTCTTTTGTTAGTCACAAAACAATCAAAAGAAGACAAAAATTATTTCGGTCACTTTTGAGTTCTCAATCTAATGATCGAAACTCGCGTGAACCTAATTCGATGTTGTACACACAAGCTTATTGATGAACGAGCAATCAGTGCACTATCAAAGAATAATCTCTTCTCTCTTTTATGTTTAGTAGAATAAAAATTATCCTTTTCTATGAATTGAGAAGAAGAAGAAAAATTGAATCATTTAATCAACTATATTGGCCGAATTCTATATGTGGTATTATATAGGTGGCCGAAATTTTGCTTCCTCTTCTATTTAGGATTGCCGAAATCTTCCTCTAAATGGACTAGGGTTGCCGCAAATCACATACCAAAAAGAGTTTGTGTTGCACCTTAATTTCCATCAACCTTTAGACTTCAAAACCTAATCCAACTCATAGATATTTTTATTCTTTTATTGACTAAATAAAAAGACTTCTTATTTGATTAAATAAATAAAATTATTTATTTATTTTCTTATCAAACAAGTCTTTTACTTTTTATATATACTACTACCAATAGTATAACTTTAGGAAATATATATCCTGATCAGAAAAAGATTTGCTTCTTAATTAAACAATTAATTAATAAATTAACTAGTTCTTATTTAATTAAAACAATGAATGAAACAAAATAATATATTATGTTAATATATACACCTTGCCGCCCCACTTATATAAATGGGCCATATATTATTTTTTTATTTCATTTAATCCATTGGACTTTAAATAAAAGCCCACATGTGAACCAGACCCATTCTTACTAAAAGAAACAAGCACACATGTCTCCTTTTAATATATTAATATAATAGTGCAGCTCATTAATTAAATAATAGACATATTATATTCTTGATATATTAAAAACAATTCTAGATGGACCCTTAAATCGGCCCGGTAGAATATATCAAGTGATCCATGCAAATACGTGTGGATTGAGGATCTTGGCGGGCTATCTAAATTTAAGCTTCAATAGACACAACCTAATCACAATCAACAAATGTTTCACTTAGGTCCAATCTATTAATTTTAACTCATTCCACTAAAGAACTAAAATTGAACTCTTAAATAAAGATAGAATAAGGAGATGTTTCTCATTCATACCCTAGACAATCTTATAGGAGATGGTGTATCCTCGTGAATAATATCAGTAATCGCCAAGAGCTCATAGACCGCCTATAGCTCTCCAAGTTACCATATTTCCTCATATGACCACATTTCGAACTTGGATACTTTTACTTGTCCAG
Organism: Dipteronia sinensis; assembly: GCA_033220585.1. Lineage (NCBI taxonomy): Eukaryota > Viridiplantae > Streptophyta > Magnoliopsida > Sapindales > Sapindaceae > Dipteronia > Dipteronia sinensis. Next base: position 3,221,400 of record CM065642.1, read on the forward strand.
AAGCCATGTTTTCAATAATCATTATTGAAAACTCAACGTTAAGATTTAATATCCAATACCTCAAAACATCCATATGATGATATTATACTCTCATTTAATAAATGGAGCCACGATGTCCATATCTATAAATGAAGTCCTCTATCGATTAACAAATGTATACCACCAAACTATCGAGGATAGATTATGCTATATAATCGTACTCATTGATAGCTCTAATGATAACACTTGCAACCATAAGTCCATCATTTATCTCAGGATTAAGATAGACTCTCTGATTGTCCTCTTTAATGAAAAGACTTATATCTAGTGACGGTTCTAGATAAAGTATTTCATTGTGATCCAGTTCAATGCACCTAATGCACTAGATTCTTTTACTCGAAAACCTTTCGATGATTTTAGACTCATCATATTCATTTGATCTCACTCAAATGCTAGTAAAAGAATTCTACAACTTTAACAAAATAGAGGTGCCCAACCTTTAACTTAAGTTGTTAACGTTATTCAAGACTAACTAAAGAATTGTGTCTACCTCATACATATTCGGATGTATGAACAATTCTTCATGTCTCATAGTCTTTTGACCTTATGATTATTTACCTTGACAATTATAATAATAAATACTATAAGAAATTGTAAGAATCAGAATTCACTTTATTAATATGAGAAGATTGTCAATTACAATATTACACTCTTGCCATTGAGCATAATCCTAACACAGAGGAGATTTGGTGATCTCCTCCGATTCGAGTCGATTTGGTGAATATTAAAAGTGAAACAGTTGTAACAATAAAAATCATACTAAAAGTGAAAACAATCTTAACAACAGAAATCACACAAAAAATTAAAATGAAAATCATGACCAAAAATATTAAATTATAGAGTGAATTAACTTGTTTATTATCATAATTAATACGAATTAATCACATATTCGTTCAAGAAGGTAGCATACTTAATAAATCTAGCACATTGCAACTGAAATTGAATGATGTTTCAACCTCTTTGTTGAATAATTTGGTGCCTGTATCATTACAATTACTAGAACCATCGACAATATAACCGATTTCACTATTTGCATTTGCATAATCTCCCTTTTCAAAATAAGGAATTCCGTATGTTTTTACATGATAGCTACCTGTATCGAATTCTTCGATGCAAAATCGTATATTCATTTTCAAAAATGGGTCGGTGGCGTTTTCTCCGGCTTTGATGAAAAGCGACTTTAACTCAATGGCTTCTTCATATACTATTTCCATTGAGATCCTCGTTAAGTTTTTTAAATCGGTGGTAAATCTGCTACGAGGATCTCCCTCTAGAACTGATATGCAGGTATTTGGATACTCGGTCCCATTACAAGACTTTCTGATAAAAGGTACCATATCATTGTCAATTGTTGATGTAGCAATATTTTGATTGAAAGACAAAAGATGAACAACGATAAATAGAATTAGAAAAGGATGATAAAAACAAGTTGGATTCACCATTTTAATTATCTAGAATAATTACTAGAACTTTAGTGCAATTTTATCCTCATGGGAGGTGTGATTATTTATAAGGGTTATTGGCACTAGTCCACCTGAACTTTACGTAAGTTTGCATTTTATCCCTTAAACTTTTTTTAGACAATCAATCCCCTGAACTTTCATTTATTGACCTGATTGTAGATACCCCTGAAACAAGCGTTTATGGGACAATAAACCAAACTGTTTGCCAATAAATAAGAGATCATGGGATTTAATGCCTAAAAATATGTTCAAGGGTAAAATGCAAACTTTCATAAAGATTTAGAAATTCAATTAAAAAAATATTGATATTGATTTTAATGAGATTGTTTTGTTTTTGGAAATAACTTTAATGAGAATTAATGAGACCCAATAATGATTTTTCTATAATTAACTTTCTTTTCTATAAATTGGAAATGTATCAGATTTTATTTCAAAAAAATTGCTATTTATGACGAATACTAATTAATAGTGATTTACTGACATAAATATATATTTGGTGCATAAGTGCATTTACTGGATTTTAATAAATCTGTCCAAAATTCTTACCAAATAAGATTGACACGCATCTTATAAATTATAAGATTATGTGTTGAATGATGTGATGTTGACACGTCACGTGCCAACACCATTTGGGAAGCCTAACATTACTCTAAAATAAATTACTCAAGGATGTTATTGGATTTTTAAAAACATACTAATTTATGGTATACATACGGTTTTCAAGAGGTGCAAATATTGTTACTCAAAAAATATTACGTGTCAATTAGTCCAAATATGTTATATAACAATTTTAATAGTAAAAATTCATATATAATTAATAATTTAGAATGACAGATATTAAGGGTCTGTTTGATTTTTCCATTGAACACTTAATGTATATCACTAAATTGTTTCGTTTGATTTTTTAAGTTATATACCGACTGAATGAGCTCCTAAAATCACTTTTTTATAAAATTTCACTTAATGAAAAATGACTGAAATAAATATCAATTTATTACTTCCAAATTTATCCTTACAAATCTTTTTTATTTCAATTTACTCTTCTCTTACACCCCTTAACTATATTAATTTTTTTCTTCTTCTCACTATTTAAAAAATTCTCACTATTTAAAAAACTTTAACAGCCACTTTCACAACAACAACAAAATTAATAGAGAGATAGATTTCATTATACATTTATTATTATATTATTATTCCAGTCTTTGGACTTCAGTTTTTGGGCCCTCCTGCTTTTAACATCTAAAGTCTAAATATCTTGATAGTTGATATTTGGGCCGGCCCGCTTTGTTTTTTTGGTTCCGGCCAGCTTTTAATATCTCTAAACCAAAATAAATTTGCCTCCAACGGGCTCTTTCTTAATGAGAAAATAGTAATTTTTTTTTTGGTTTCTTTGTTGCTTTGGGATTTTAGCCCTCCATTTCACCAAAAAAAAAAAAAATTATAAAAAGTCCAAATATGGTATTAAAAAAGTTTCTATATAAAAAAAAAACTCCAAATCCTGTTGGGTCGACTTTGGCCCAAATCTGATTCGGCTCAACCTTGGAGGACCTTAATCCCAATGAGTTTATCAATTAGGTCTAATCTTTTTAATTCTGCACAGCCTATTTGGAATTCAAAAGTTATTTACTCACATATAGGGGTGGGTATAAAATGATGAACCGAACCGAACCGAATTAAAAAAATTCAGTTTGCATATCTTATTCGGTTTAAAGCGGTTTTGGATATCCAAAACCGAATAGTTTTCGGTTCGGTTCGATTTTAGATATCCAAAACCGGTTTAAACCAATGAACCGTATATATATATATATATATATATATATATATATCAGTAAAAAAAAACCCCATAACCCTATTGCATCTTTCAGTCTCAACTCTCAGCCGCTCTCTCACCTGACAACCTCTATTCTCTCTCTAACTCTCGACTGTTCATTACTTGTTTCTCGATCTCTTTCATCTCATCCCTCCGGCGACTTAATCTCCGTTGGAAAATCCATCTCCAACCAAGATTTGTCTTCTTGTCTCTCTAGCTCAATAGATCTGGATGATTTGTCTCTATTGTAAGGTAATAGAGGTCTGCGTATGTTTGTTTCAATGAAGATTATCTACTTTTATTAATGATTAAAACAAACAAACAAAATTATGGTCCGAAAAGCCTGGAAACATGATGAGTATGAGAGTAATTTGATTGATATTTGTATTTTTTAGGATTTATTTGAGTAGAAAATCCATTTTAGTTTTCCAATAAAAACAGAGTGATCATAAATTTTTCTTGATTCAGATCTAGAAATGATGAGATCAATTTGTATTTTTCTGTTTGTATTTTTCTAGATTTGTTTTAATGGAAAATCCATTTTAGTTGACAACAGTTTTTTTTTCCTATGGATGACATGATAAATATAAATTGACAAATTCTTACACAATTTTTTGTATTTGTAGGAGGAAGAGTGATAGTGGAATGCATACATGTTAGTTTTTTATTTTAGTTGTAATTTTGATTTTGATTTTGGATTTGGATTTGTGTTGTATTTTGTATTGGATTTTGGATTTGTTATTTTTGATTGTATTATTATGTATTGTATTTACTAATTGTTTTTTTTTATCTTATTTTTATATCTTTGCAAATTGAACAGACTATATGGATTGTCTGTATGTAATGACTATAGACTATATTTACTGTCTTATTTAATTTGTGATTTTTTTGAATGAATTAAAAAATAAAAATTAGTAGTTATGTTTGATTTGGATTTTTTGGGTTTGGACTATTAAAATATATAAAACTTTGGCCCAAAATGAATATCCAGCAACCCATTAAATTCCAAAAACATAAAAAATGATTCAAATCCATTAGGCCCAAAACCGAAATGAACCGATCCGAACCGATTAAAATCAGTTCAGTTCAGTACAATTCGCATGCCTTAACCGGTTCAAACCGGTTTCATTTTTCTAAAACCGAAATATTTTCTGGTCAATTCGGTTTTATTCAAAACCGAACCAAAGCGAACTTTGCCACCCCTACTCACATAAATATATAATTGGGAAAAAAAATGAAGAAGCAAAATTAGGGAAGTGTATTGGTTCAAGATTTTATTAGACAATTTGAGGAAGTAAAAGTCTGATGGTATTGGATTGAGACTTTTTAACTGGTTAGATAAGTCTAGTGGTATTCGATCATGACTTTTAAGATTTTTTTTTATAAAATCCATATGGTCTTGTGGTATTGGATCTAGACTTTTAAGATTTTTTTTTTAAAATCCATATTGTCTTGTGGTATTTAATCTAGACTTTCAAGCAGCAGCAAATTGTCTGGTGGTATTGGATTGAGATCAAGATTTTTAGGATTTCATAACAAAATGGATTTTTCAGACTTTTTTTGTGATTTGTATATATAACTTAAACCCAAAATTGTCTTGCCCTCTCCATCAATACTTTCTAAACTTTTATCTCACTCAAAATCATCTTCAGCTTCTCTCTTACTTTGCTTTTTTCCGGTTTCTGGGTTGTTGTCAAAATTTTGTTTTGTGTTTTGGTTTTGAGAAAATCATCATAATCATAATCAAATAGTAATATACAAAATACTGTTTTTTTTATCATGGCTGTTACTGAAAATGGGGATCAGATGGTTGTGTTTTGCTACTTCAAAGTAATGAAATTCTTGAACATCTTTTTGCTCCTATGGCTGCTTCAACTTGTTGGTCGGTGGTATTTTAAAATTTTATTACTTCTTTTCATAGCTTATATATGTTTCTCATTCAATTTTTGTTGATCAATGACTACCCTCAACATGAATATAGAGCACTGGAACTTGGAGAAAATTGAGTACTACAATCGACTTTTGAAAGTCATATTTTTAAAAGTCCAAAAAGTATTAAAATAAAGTCTATAAAATCCTAATAATCGATAAATAAAGTCCATAGACTCTTTCAAAATCTTAAAAGTCTAGTCCATATAATCATAATAATCCTAAAAGTATAATCCTAACAATCATAATAATCCTAACAATCATAATAATCCTAAAAGTATAATCCTAACAATCATAATAATCATAATAGTCTTGCATATCCATAAAATCATTGCACCCCAAAATTGTCTATTAAAATCTCAATCCAATACACCCCCTTAGTCTGTCTTCAAAGCAAGATATATATTTGGTGCACTTACTGGACTTTAATGCATTATTATGTTTGGCCAAACGTGCCAGCACTTAAGATTTGCATTAATATTTTTCTATTATAATAATAATAAATTCAATTAAAATATATTCAATATAATGAAAATAATACTGCACATATCCATCTTTCTTATTTTCATTATATCAAATACATTTTAATGAAAAATTAAAAAAAAAATTTAATGAAACATCATCTTTGTTGACTCTCTGACAACTAAACCATAAGATCATCATCTTACAATTCATCTTTATAGTTTTCATTATCACTTCTATTAAAATAAAAATAGAAACGTAAATGAAATCTACATGCGTCATTTCATGGTCATTCAATAAAATACCTAGACAAATTGCTAGTATTCTATACCAAAAAAACTGACTTTTGACATAAAAATCTCAATTTTAAACAAAACTTGCATGGGCAATTCCTTCAACAGGAAAATAAAAGGTCAAAAACAGAAAGACTCAAAAACCCTAATCCCAAAAGACAAGAGTAAAACCTAGATGAGAGTATCAAGTGTGATGTGATTCACATTCATCAAATTATATTCTCCCAAACAATACACAATAAGTCAGATTCAACAAGCTAGAAGTTCCAATTGTAATGAATCTCTAATGAACTGATGCCTATCTACCTCTTCATCCATTTCAGAATTAACTTGCAATTTTTATTTATATTTAGAGCTATGACTCGGGAAGGGTAATTAGCATAGCTGACAAGAACCCACAATTCATATCAATGCTTTGAGCAAGTAAAAAACTTGAATCCCTAAGTAATTGAGAAATAAATTTTTTTCTCTAATCCATTTCTCTGTCAGGAACAAACCTTCTTTTTCCAATACATATATATTTTACTTGCCTTCAACTCCCAGGACAAAAGAAAACAAAAATTATATATAAATGAAAAAGTAGCTTTGGTTGTTCTCTGTGTGTGTAGTGTGTACAGAAAAACAAATCTTTATATTTATGCTTTGAAGGATTCAACTGCAGCAGCTTTTTTTGCGTCAGCTAATGCATAAGCCATCTCAAACATATCATTTTTAGGAAATGTTCTAACATACGAATAGCTGTGTTTTTTTTTCCAAGGAGAACTATAGGAAATACAGGTGATAAAGTCTCACTATCGCCGGTGTTGATGAAAACTGCATCTGACATGTAATTAAAGCCCATGTCTACATTGTCATAGTTAGAGTCTTCCGGTAACCCACAAGGCCACAATCTAAGCTAATAACAGAGTAAGGCTTAATATTACTGTTAGAGCAAGAAACATATATTACTCATGCAATTATAACTTCAATATTCAGAAACATTAATGTGCAAACACAGTTAACAAATCATTGATTTAAACATTGGGTTGAACCTTATTAGTCCTTGAAATATTTTCTGGTGGTGGATCTTTTAAACCACACATAAGAAAATGCTAACCACGAACTCAACTACCGAAGAGACATAAATCCATACTAAGATAAAATGAATTATATCACATATAGCTAAACGAATTATATCAGCAAAAGTATAATAACATAAAAAAATTGCTTGCAAGAAACAAATTGCCCATCTGGTGAAATATCCACAAGTCACATTACAGAAATTGAGAGACCAAATCTCACTTGACATGTACCAAATGATAAACTGAAGTTACTGAACATAAACCTTAAATACCCCATATATATATATATATATATATATATATATATATATATATATATGATTATCTATGTATGCAACCTAACTAATTAACGCAGCTACAAGAATTCAGAAACCAAAAAAAATTGTAACTCCACCCAAAAGAATCAGAATTTCCAAATAGAGCAGAAATGGATATCATAAAACAAGTCAATTCTTAAAATAGAACAGGAGTGGATATCAGACGTGATTGGCTGTTTTTATAAGCCAATGTTTAATTTTTTTTCACTCATCAGGCATATAGAGAGAGTAAAATCCCCAATTCTCACTCACTTAAAACCCTAAAAATAACAAAAAGGCAAAGCAAAAACAAACTGATTTCATTGGAAAGAGTACCTGAGCAGCCTCCCTTTCGTCACGATTCACGAATCACGAAACATTTGAATTTTGAAGTTGATTTCATTCGAATTCGAAGTTTTCGGTTTTCGGCCAAGCAAATATTTATATAATGAAACATTTGTAGAGATGATTATTAATATCTTATAAAATGAAATCAAAAGCATACAGATGTCATGATCTGAGCGGCCAGTGACAGCTCATAATATACATACCCATCTTAAAATTGAATTTTACACTGGAAAAGACATTGTAACCCGTTCTCATGTAATTTAATTCACGTAGTTTTAATAGTTTTAAGGGTATAAATGTCTAATCACTGTATAAAGACCGTAATTATATAACTGGGGATAAATTGATTGGACTTGAGACTTTCATCCTTCCTGGTGTACCCAGAGATCCCTCCTTGGGTTGATATCCTTTCTAGGACTCCTTCCTGCTTGATTCTCAAGATCCTATGGCTATGGACACCTTGCCTTGTTTCATTTGTGGTGCCCAAGACTCAGACGACGAAGATCATGCCAATTGTAATCTTCACAGCCCGTAGCTCGTGTCCTTGCTGCCCACCTGTTAGGCCATGTTTGCTTTATTAGATATATATCGGGCACTTGTTAGGCCATGTTTGCTTTATTAGTGTCGGCCACCTGTTAGGCCAGACCCTGTTTGCTTTAAATGACTGTGGCAGATCGAAAAATAAATAAAATCCTCTGTCCTGTTTATCATGTCTAGCTAAGTCTTCTTCTTCCTCTTTTATTTTGTTCTATCAGAGGACTTTCAACCTGTAATATTATCTTAGTATGCTATGTGCTTGCCTCTAGTTGAGGATCCTGCACATCAGAAATTATGATATTGATCCACTGGCTTAAGGCCCTTATCTGTCTCTAGTATGTCCTGTAGCTTTTGGATCCCGTCCAGACTAGGGTTGCCGCTTTAGGGAAAAATAATCGCTGAGTGACTAGAAGAGACGGATTAAGGCTCCCTGCCACCGTCATGGTATTAGAGGCTTTTATTATCTATAGCAAGAGTTATACAAGTAATTTTATTGTTGTCCCTAAACACACTATCTAATCAAACTAGGGATAAAAGGGACTACTAATTTTGGAAGCCACTCACTTCCATAAATGAAATTTTCCACCGTAAAACTTTGGACATCATCAGGATTGTTTAGAATGTGATATCCTGGCCATTTAACTCTACCACCTGTGAATGATCCATTTCCAATGTTACCATACTCAGCATAGTACAATGAAGCTAAGTCAGACGAACTATCAAACTTTAGCCAACCTTGGGGATCAATGAATGTATCTAAATAAGACTACATGATAACCGTCCGTGAAAATTTCTTCCACGGTCTACCAAGTAGTAGGTTTTTACATTTGGATTCCCTTGAAGCTCAGGGGTGGAAGAAATACTACAATTGTGGATCACAATTGCAGTATTCAGTTTGTCATCGATTCTCCCATCTGCAGTGACCACAGTTTGACCACCACTTGCTAATCGAACACCTATGTATGAATTTTGAATGACAACTGCTGCATCTCCAAAAATGAAGTCAACAGTGCCATAAATATTACAATATGAAAAAAATTGATTTCTACCATCTGTACTCAAGGCTACAGCTTGGCCGGCATTTGAACCAGCATTATTGCTCATATCTCTGGCTAAGAAATATTTCGAAAAAAAAAAATTTTTATATATATAAAAAAAAAACAGAAGGTGTAAAAATCACTTACCACCGGAGTCTAATTCGAAAATCCAATGCATAAACTCACTGGGTAGGTTATGAAAATTAATTCAATTAACTGATTAAAAAGATGCTTTGAAAATTCTATATTTCTTAAAAAAGAGTTCAAAAGATTTTCCAAAAACAGTAGGGCCTGTCATGAGCTTTTGGGCCAAAAAGATTCTGTGACCCTTACAAATGGAAGCCTAAAGTGATATTTGGGCAAAAAAGATACAATATGCAAAAATAAAAATAATGAACTGCTACAGAACGTGTCATTTAACATTTTTAATACTAAAAAATCATAGATCAATAAATATCAATTTATAAACATACTACAAAAAAAAAAACAGTATAATGAAATTACAAATTAAATAAATTATCAAAATCAATTGTTTAAGGATTTAATTTCATTTTGTAGACTAGCAATTGAGTTCCTGTGGACTTGCATAAAACATTTAAACGTCTTAGAGTTGGGCCAAGAAAAAAAAAATATTAAATCAATTTAATCAGTAAAAACAAATTTTTTACTAATTCTAATAACCAGTGCTTAAGATCATTGAGTTGGCTTTGAAAATTAATTCATTTAAATATTGCTATGTAATTTTGATGGATAAAATTTCATTACATATAGACAAGTAATTGTGATCCAGTGGACTAAAAGATTTTAAGCGTAATATGTTTAGTGATGATATAAGTTACCAAAATTGATTCATTTGGTAAAAACATTTAAAAAAAATATTATATTTGGACTTTTGTATTTATTGTTTTCACATTAAAACAGAGTCATATATAGGGGTGGGCACAAAGTTTTGAACCGAACCGAATCGAATCGAACCGACCTAAAAATTGGTGTTCGGTTCAGTTCATAGAATGAATTCGGTTTAAAAAGTTGAAAACCGAAAAGTTTTTGGTTCAAACCGGTTTGGTTTCCTAAAAACCAATTAAACTTCCTATATAAGTAAAAAAAAAACTCTAACCTACTTATTTTCTTTCATTAAATATTATTATTTATTAGTTATGTTTGATTTGGATTTTTTGGGCTTGGACTATTAAAATTTAAGAAACTTTGGCCTAAAATTAGAATTCAACAATCCATCAAATTTGAAAACATATTAAAAAGACTCGTTAAACTCATCAAGCCCATAAGGCCCATTATGCCCAAAACTAAAATGAACCGAACCGAACCGAACCGATTAAAATCAGTTCAGTTCGGTTACCATTTCTTATTCGGTTTAAACCGGTTCAATTTTAGATAAACTGAAATATTTTCGGTTCAGTTCGGTTTTACTCAAAACCGAACCGAACCGAACCGTGCCCACTCCTAATCATATCAGTTGGAGGCAATATATATTTTGGTTTTTTCCCAATTATACATCCACCCGAGATCTGACTAATCAATATTTATTATTTTTCATCATATATAGCAACTTTCGGATTAAATCTTATACTTTCCTGATTTAAAGAAAATAAAGCTAACTGTAGAAAATTCATTATTAGGCAAAGAAAAACTTTTGAAACCAAGTCAATCAATTTCAATACCACATTATATTATATATATATATATATATATATATATATATATTCTATTGTCAAATCATTTAAATCCAACAATTCACGTACAAACAACTGATATATCTTATATCAGGTCATGTCGAATTGATAATAATTTTTTTATATATATTTATTAACATGAACCTTCAATCTATAAATTAGAGATCTGCTCCATGAGCAAAAGTGCATAACCTTACATTCTATTGAGATTAAGGCCGGGCCCGATAGGATTTGGAGTTTTTAAAATATTTTTTTTAAAAAACAATACCATATTTGGACTTTTTTTTTATTGTTTTCACATTAAGACGGATATGTGCCGGTGGGAGGCAAATTAATTATGGTTTTTTTCCCAATTATATATATTAATTGACTAATAACTATTCATTATTTTTCATCATAGCAACTTTTATAGATATTTGATTGAATAAAATCTTATACTTTTCAAATTTATAGAAAATAAAGCTAATTATAGAAAATTCATTATTGCGTCTCATCAATTCTCATTAAATTCAATAAATTTATAATTTTTTACTTAATTTTCTAAATCCCTATATAAATAGTCACGTCTCCCATCAACATAAAATTGTGCTAGAGTTCTTGTGAATTCCTATAAAATCAAAATGGCGAAACCAACTTGTTTTCATCTTTCTCATATTGTGCTCTCTATTGTTGTTCATGTTTTATTTGTCAATCATAATATCGCAACAGCGACAAGTAACAATGACGAAATTTCTCTTATCAAAAAGTCTTGTAGTAGCACCCAATTTCCAAATACATGTGTATCGGTTCTAGAGGCAGATTCTCGTAGCAGAAATGCAACCAATTTAAAAAGCTTGACGAGGATATCAATGGATATAGTATGTGAAGAAGTTATTGTGTTAAAATCTCTATTCATTAAAGCTGAAGAAAATATCACTGATCCAGTTTTAAAACATACCGTAGAATATTGCCTCAAAGAATTTGAAGACTGCATCTATCATATGAAAAAATATGCAATTCCTAGTTTTGAAAAAGGAGATTATGCGAAAGCGAATGATAAAGTCAATGTTTGTGTTATTAGTTCCGATGATTGTCACGACACCGGCATCAAACTGTTCAGCAGAGAGATTGTAACTTTATTTAATTTTAGTGTGGATGTGCTAGCTTTATTACATATGTTACCTTCTTGAAGAATTATGTGATATGCTTTCTTATTTAATAATAAATAAATCAATTCACTTTAGAAATTAATATTTTTGTCAAACAGGGTCAAACGGAATTAAGATCCTCCAAGGTTCGGCCGAATCAGATTTGGGCCAAAGCGGACCCAATAAGATTTGGAATTTGTAAAAATAAACTTTCTGTTTTTAAGAGTAATGATATTTATACCATTTAAAATTTATATTTACACTCCTCTCGTAAGTAGGGATGACATGGATCGGGTTCGGGTCGGGTCCTGTCAGACCCAAACCCATTAAAAAAATTTGGACCCAGACCCATGAAAATTTTCGGGTTCGGGTTCGGGTCTGGACCCGCGGGTCTTAAGCAGACCCAGACCCGCCCCGATGACCCGCGAAATTTCATGGGTCCAGGTCTAGACCCGTAGACCCGCGGACCCGTAAAACCTTTAATATACTATAAAACTCATTTTTTTCGTTTTTCCTTTCTATTTTTTTTACCTATTCAATTTTGAACTAATAAAACATATTCAATACATGAATAATTAACTTGAATTAAAATATGTTAGGTCACCTAAATGTATAAAACGTCGGTATTTAAGTGTTTTGTATTAATCGGGTCCACGGGTCTGGACCCGCGGGACTTAAGCAGACCCAGACCCGACCCGAACCCGAATCGGGTCTGCTATTTTGGACCCAGACCCGACCCGCGACCCGAATGTGAGGACCCAGACCAGGTCCATACGGTTCGGGTTCGGTTCGGTACTCGCTGGTCCGGGTACAATTGCCATCCCTACTCGTAAGTACATCTCATTAAAAAAAATAAAAAATCTCTATTTTATAATTAAACTCTACTTAATGGTAAAAATACATTTTATTTGTATTTATTGTATTGTATTTTTGTAACTACACCTCACCTACACCAATTGTATTATCATTTAAAATTTTGTTATTTTATTTCTTGTTTCTAAACAAAATATATATATATATAATTTTTAAATACACAAATTATACCAAAATGAATTAGATTTTGAAGTAATTTTAGTTAAGAGTGGTAGATTAAATTAACAAAAAAATTAGATAATACAATTAAAAAAAAATGCTAATTGCTTTTGCTGCAAAATGGGAGATTGGCGGTAAGCGAAATGCCTAGATAACTCACATATAAAGGGTGCCGTGTAAAAGGCCATACAAAGAAAAAATTGAATGTTTGTTTTGTTTGAAAGAGAACAAATTCAATGTCATTGCCATGTATGTGTTGACAATGCGTTCGTGTAATACGCATATACCGTACAACAAAAATAGAGGGGTAGAGGTATATAATTTTTCTCTCCTCCTTATGAGAATAGTGTGGATTTTTCAAGAAACTTTTCAAATTAATAATTGTTTTCAGACTGATGTTATAAGTCGCAGACGATTTCGATTTGTATTTGAAAATATAAAATAGTTTTTAAAAAAGAAGTTAGGGTTTAAGAAAATATAACGGGTTTTATGATACAGATGAAATCAAATAAATGATAGAAATCCGGTTAATATAACGATTTCAATTCGTTTGTTTTTTTGTCTGAAAACTGAATATTCCTGAATTTTACTGAAAACTGAACAGTGACTAAAATCTAAATCTGAATGACATGTTTGTTTTTTATTTTTATCACATCTGAATATAATATCAACTTGCTTATTTTTTTAAATATAAAATGATTTTAAAACAAGTAATTTGACATTTATACCCTTATTATTATTATTAATTATTATGTATTTTCATTTTATATGATATAAACAACTAAATAAAAAAAATTTAACAAATCTTAAACCATGTAATAATTACAATATATTATTCATGATTAAGATATGATAAATAATTGTTTTTTAAAATAAATAGGATAAATAATGATTTTAATTTAAAAAAAATTGAATTGAAGGTTCAACGATGGTGTTGAAAGTAATAATGTGATTAATGTTTTTTTTTTAGATGTTTAGCGTAAGTAATGGGTTTAAAAAAAATTGTATAATATATAATTATGATAAAATTGGAAATATGTTATCTTTTGTAGGATAATATTTGAAGAAAATATATTAAATGCAATTCAGTGATTTAGAATTAAGTTAAAAGTCAGGATTTGTTACTTTTTATTTTAAGTTGTTTTTTGGTATTTTTAAGTTGTTTGACCACTTAAAAAAACAAACAAAATAACTTAATAATTTCAATTCATATCCATTAAGTTTTAAATGTAAAAAACAAACGACCCCGTAATCTTTTAGTCATTTTAATCGAGAAAGACTAATCATCATACTAGTTTTAATTCTGTTTTAATTAATTAGTCTTAATTCTGACCAAAAGACTAATTATATTAACCAGTTTTCAATTAATTATTTGATTTAATCTGTATCATAAAACCCTTTTATATTTTCTCAAACCCTAACTTCTTTTTTAAATATTATTTTGATATTAAAATTAATTAGTCTTTTAGTCATTTTAATCACGTTACATGTAGTGAAACTAAAATTAATTAGTCTTTTAGTCATTTTAATCAAAGAAAGCTAATTATATAAAGGTCATTATTGTGTCTAATCAGTTCTCGTTATAGTCAATTTTAACTAAATTTTCTAAATCTGTAGCTATATTATGAACAATGTTGGATTCTTGATTTTGAAAAGGGAAAATATGGAGACGCAAATGTTGATGTCAGTTTTTGTGTTGATTGTGTTGGTGATTATATAGCGACACCGGCGTCAAATTGTTCACAGAAGAGATTGTAACTTTCTTTGATTTTAGTGGGATGTGCTAGCTTTCTTAAATATATTACCTTCTTGAAGGAAAATGTTTGCTTTCTTATTAATTATTATTAAAAGAAAATCGCTTTATAAATGAATATTTTGGTCATAATTTTTATTTTTATAAGATTTTTTTAAAGGAAATTATATTACTAAAAGAGAACTACAACTGACTTGGACAATCACTCACCAGTCACCACCATGGAGGCCACGTTAGGTGGGCAATCCTCCAACCGAAAACAATCATCAACAACACTTAAACCAAGCTTTGTAAGGCTATGAGCAGCAATTTGCCCTTTCTAGGAATAAAACCAATGGAAAAATTAGGAGAAGCCTCCAGCAACAAATATATTCGGGTATTCGGGTTTGGGTGCTAAAATGTTTGATGGGTCTAAATTGGGTCCAGTAGGAACCCATCCGAACCCAATCCATTGCCATCCTTAGGTGCTTCCAATATTAATAGTTTTTTTTTTTTTAATTCCAACATTAGTTTTGAGCAAAGCTATAAATTTTTTTAAAAATAATTGTAAATAAAATATTTAATATTTTGAACATTTTAACAAACATACAAAATTAATCATCTTTCGATCATATTATTGATTGTATTCATTAAACATATCAAGTAGTGATTATTTCAGTATTATGGAAATTTTAAGAAATCATAAAACCATAAAATCGTTATTAAACATCTACACATAATAATAATAAAAAGAAGAGATGTATTGAATATATGAGTGTTTGATTATGATTTTCTTTTTAAATATTTAAATATTTTATTATTTATTTAATATTTTGGATCAAATGTAAGCAAAAAGTTAAATGGGCTAAACCTGATATTGATCTAAAAAGATATTTGGGCTAAAATGCTTCATGGGCTCAAATGGTCTGGTTCTAGGCCCGAAATGGCAGTGGAGGGTTCAAAACCAGTCAAATCTCACTAGACAGATTTCTAATTTAGGAAAAGGTTACTAATGAGTCCACCTAATTAAGCAAGGATCAATTACTCATTAGAGTACACTAACAACAAAGTTGGGTTTTGTTTTCTTTGGTTTATTTTTGGTGGAGGAGATTGATCACCATCTCTCTTCTTCTCTTAATTTTGCAGTTTGGACTCCCCCATAAGAAGAGATCTTAAAGTTGAAACTTGAAATCCAAAACCACTCATTCAAACCACTGCTCCCCACAAAGTGAACCACAGCTAGGGCATATGAAGAGAAAGGGAGAGAGAGAGAGAAATCAAAGGTATCATTATAAGAAAAGGCCAAGCAAATCCATTCAAACTGACATATCTACAAGCCCCAAAAATTTTGACAGAGAGTGAAGGGAAAGGATTGGATTCTTACTTTTTCAAGGAAAGGTAGATTCGGAGATAAATAAAATAAAAGATAGGGTGTTGCCTGCAATAGAGAGAGATATATAGAGCTTTTTGTGTGTGTTGTGAGGAACATGACTTCCACTGCCCACACACGTGCTTCACTCACACCTTTTTTTTTCTTTTTTATATACAATATGGTTTTAACTCGAATCTGAACTATCATCAAATTAAATAAACGTTATTACAACTATTCATATTGGTCGGTGGTACTGGTCACTCATACCCTTTCACATTTAACTCTTTTTGTATCCTAAGTTTGATTTGTTTCTTTAGCATTCACTAATTGATCACAAATTTAAATTAATCATTTAATCATGCATTTTGAACACATTTTTTTTCGTTCTTTTATATATATATATATTAAAAAAAAAAAAAACTACATAAGAGATCAAGGTTGCCATATCAACCAAACAACTTATTATTTAAATAATTATGGGTCGTTTGTTTTTTCCACTTAAAACTTAATGGGTCTGAATCATAATTATTAAGTTGTTTTGTTTGTTTTTATAAGTGGTCAAACAACTTAAAAATGCTAAAAAACAACTTAAAATAAAAAGTAAAAAATCTGGATTTTTCACTTAATTGCAAATCACTAAATTGCATTAAATGCAATCCAAAATCTTTTCTTCCGATACTATCCTCTATATATAACATATTTCCAATTTCATCATAATTATATATGGTACAAAAATCTTTATTTGAATATATTATTTATTTTAAATAGCTTTAAAATTAAAAAAAAAAACCCATAATCACTTCTCGTATTGGTGTTTAATATCAATAATTTATTATGATATTATGGTGATGTATTTATATATTATTTGCTGTCCCTTTTATTTTTTGAAAAAAAAACATTTCTTTTTTTAATAAAAATGAAGTTTATTTGTAATTAAAGAAGAAGATCATGGTCATATGTGTGCATATATAATTATTATTTTTGGATTGTTTTATTCCATATTATATGTATAATTGTTTAACATGGGTATAAATGTAAAATTACTTAGATTCAGACAATTTTACTTTTAAAAAACAAACATGTTGACAATACATTCAGATGTGAGGAAAAAAAATGTCATTTAAATTCAGATTTCAGTCCATATTCATTCTTCAGAAAAATTTATGACTGTTCAGTTTTCTGACAAAAAAACAAATGACCCCTTAGTTATAGTATATCTCTAATATTACCCAAAAAATAATTTCTTGACCTTGACCTATTTATGTTAGTTTTTGTCCAATTAATAAATAATTTTATAGCTAGGTTTGACTTGTAATCATGCAACATGGCTTGTAAACCTTTCTCGTTGTTTTCATATAAAATAGTCTGCGTGCGTGAAACATAGTTTAATTTCTCGAGAAAGAAGTTCAAAGCAGAGAAAATCCTCATTAAAAGACTAAATAAATCACCCTAATCATTTGCTTAGCCTCATTATAATCCCATGCAAGAAATATTAAAAATAACAATTGAACTCCTAAACTTTCATTAATAGCAAACGGACCCCCATATTTGGATCATTTAATTATGACTGAGGAAGAGAAGAGGACAGTTTTGTCCTTTTCCTGATATACAGATGTCAATTTCGTCTTTTGAGGAAAAACATTTAAAGTATGGTTACCACGTCATCAGCCTTTTTTTGCGCTTTTTTTCAATCTGCCAGCTAGGCCAGTGAAGGTGGTGGTACGAGTTCAGAGTCAGTTTGACTATGGTTTGACCAAATAGGGTACAGAACTATGTCTGTAACCAAATCACATATTAAAATTGACTTTATTAAAAGA
Source organism: Dipteronia sinensis (assembly GCA_033220585.1). Lineage (NCBI taxonomy): Eukaryota > Viridiplantae > Streptophyta > Magnoliopsida > Sapindales > Sapindaceae > Dipteronia > Dipteronia sinensis. Next base: position 3,239,446 of record CM065642.1, read on the forward strand.
ATTTTGACAGCAAAAGTTATTTTTTTTTATAACAAAAATGACATCAGATTGGTTTTCTTTAAAAAAAAAATACCCCAGTTAAAGGCTTACACTCATCTTATATTCTTATTCATCATCAGTTGGGCGTCCTATGGATTTTTTTCCAACCAGATAGAGGCTTTTGGGCCTAAGATTTTGAAAAGCTGAGCCCAAACAAATTATTGGCTGCAAAAAGGGCCTTATGGACTGCCTATATGGTAAAAAAGTTTTAAAATTAAATTGGGCCGTACGTTTTAACCATTTCAATTCATCCATTAGTGCTAATGTTTGTGATAGACAAAATTCTGTGGTTAAAAATCAGATTAATGATAAGAACAAAACGTAATGGGGGTTTTAAAACAAAATTTAAAACAGAAGCTGTAAAAATCACTTAATTGATTAAAAAGATGCTTCGAAAATTCTCTATTTCTTAAGAGTTCAAAAGATTTTTCAGTAACAGTACGGCCCGTCATGGGCTTAAGGCCTGTATGGTCAAAAAGTTTTAAAATTCAATTGGGCCGGACATATTCAAGTGCTAATGCTTGTGACAGAAAATTCTGTGGTAAATGATCAGATTAAAATGATAAGAACAAAACATAAAGGGGGTTTTAAAACAAAATTTAAATTAAAAAAAAAAAAAGTCGTAAAAATCACCTACCACCAGAGTCTAATTCGAAAATCCAATGCCTAAACTAACTAGGTAGGCTATGAAAATTAATTCAATTAATTGATTAAAAAGATGCTTTGAAAATTCTATATTTCCTTAAAAAGAGTTCAAAAGATTTTCCAGAAACGGAAGTGCCAGTCATGGGCTTTTGGGCCTAAAAGATTTTGTGACCCGTACAAATGGAAGCCTAAAGTGATATCTTTGGAAAACAGATATATGCAAAATAAAAATAATGAACTGCTACAGAATGCCATTTAACATTTTTAACACTAAAAAATCAAATATATATAAATATCAATTTAAAAACACAACCAAAAAAAAAAAGTATAACAAAATTAAAAAGTAAATAAATTATCAAAATCAATTGTTTAAGGAGTTAATTTCTTTAGTAGACTACAATTGAGTTCCTGTGGACTTGCACAAAACATTTAAACGTTCAAGAGTTGGGCAAGGAAAACAAATTATAAAATCAATTTAACTAGTGAAAACAAATTAGTAACTAATTCTAATAACCAGTGCTTAAGATCATTAGGTTGGCTTTGAAAATTAATTCAATTAAATATTGCCATGTAAGTTTAATGGATATAATTTCATTACATAGACAACCAATTGAGGTCGAGTGGACTAAAAAATATTATTGAAAAGATGAGTTTTGTATAACCACTGCGGCACTGCCTCCTCCCAATTTTGGATTTGAATTTTTGCTTTTCTTTTTAATTTCTATGTTATTTTACTTTTATCTTTTTCTTTATTTTGGTTTAGTTGGTAAAAATTTGGTTTGAAACACACAATTCAAAAATTTCTGACCCAAAAGTAATTCTTTGGAGCAGAAACAATTTAATTTTTTGTGAAATACAAAAGTTTCCTATCAATAATTAGATATTAACATATATCATTAATAAGTCTATCCATTTTCTTCAATCCTAGATTATCTATTAAATATTAATTTTAAATGTATTTTCAATTTCTTTTTTAAAAAATACAAATTGATTGCTTCGTAGGGAGAACAAATCAAAATCATCCAAAATTGGTTGTCAAGTTTTGAACAAATTATTATTAGTTTCAAATACAAGACAATTTGATTTACAGAAGCAAAACCTAAAAACCATAAAACAATCATGAAATTGTTCAACTAGTCAAGGGAAGTGAAATGTTGAATAGGTTAGGTTCGGTTCGGGTTTAGGTCCGAATCCAATTGGGCTGATGGCCCATCTCATCCAACTTTTGATGCCCATTATTAAAATTAATAGAATTGGGCCAATTGATAAACTCATAGAGTGATGATAATGACACCCCTCAAAAACCGTATATACACTCATTTCGTAATCACATCCATTAAAAATTAAAAATCTTTAATTTTTATTTAAACCCCACATAATACCAAATGTACCCATTATTTAATTGTACTGTATTGTACTTTTGTAAATACACACCATCTATAATTATTATTATGTTATTTAATCAACTTTATTATTATTTCAAATTTTGTTTTTACCTTTAATTATTTTACTATTCTTTCACTTCCCTACTTCTCTTCTCTTCTCGGTTTTTTAAAAATCAAACTAGATTTTCGTTAAAATTCCATTTTAAGATTTTTTTTTTAATATTAGAAAATCACTTTCTGTTTGAGATAGTTGTTGTGATGCAATACTTTGTGCTATGTCCCAATTGAAGTGAAAGTATATAAGTATTAAATGATATGCAAAAAAAAAAAAAAAGGTATTCGATGAAATTGAAGAACATCTAATATATTTTTTTTAACAAGAACACCTAATATTGATATAAAAAACAGTCTAAATTCTAAAGTGGGTTTGAAAGAAATTAAAAAAAATAGATAATATAGTTAACTTAAAAGTCTATTTAAAACATAATGATTTTGTTATTCTAATAAAAAATAATAAAAATTATTTTAAAATATATAGACTTTTTATAAATTTATTGTTTCACATTAAGACAGAATCATGACAGTTGGACACAAATTATATTTGATTTAATTTCCCAATTATATATCCACCAGACTTTATATATATATATATATATATATATATATATATATATATTAATAATAATACTAGATTACATTATCTTTATTGTTTCACATTCAATATATTGACTTTTTATAAATTTATTGTTTCACATTAAGACAGAATCATGACAGTTGGACATAAATTATTTTTGATTTATTTTCGCAATTATATATCCACCAGACTGATCACTATTAATTATTTTTGATTTATACCATATTCGATATATATATAGTCCTTTTCTCCTCGGTACGCATTGATATAACTTATATTAGTGCGTTGCATGTGGACTACTGATTATGGAGAAGTTTTGATAGGTGCATATACTTTGAGTCAAAATATATAAATCTAATGGTACACATCTAACGCACTGCAGTTATATCAGTGAGTACTGACTTGAAAATTTCTATATATATTGACTTTTTATAAATTTATTGTTTCACATTAAGACAGAATCATGACAGTTGGACAAAAAATATTTTTGATTTATTTTCGATTTATTTTCCCATTTATATATCCACCAGACTAATCAGTATTCATTATTTTTCATCATATATAGCAAATTCTTTAGATATTTGCATAAAATCTCAAACTTTTCCAATTTATAGAAAATTCATTATTGGGTCTCATCAATTCTACTTAAAAAAAAAAACAACCCAATAAATGAATTTCCTAAATCTTTATAAATAATCACACCTCCCATAAAGATAAAATTGCACTTGAGTTCTTGTAATTCTCAATAAAATCAAAATGGCGAATCCAACTTGTTTTTATTTTCATTTTCTGATGCTCTATGTTGTCGTTCATGTTTTATTTGTCGATCAAAATACCGTTACAGCGACAAGTAATAATGAAGAAGTTTCTCTCATCAAAAAATCTTGTAATGGCACGAAATTTCCAGATACATGTTTATCTGTTCTAGAAGCAGATTCTCGTAGCAGAAGCGCAACCGATTTAAAAAGTTTAACGAGGATATCAATGGATATATTATATGAAGAAGCTGTTGGGTTAAAGTCGCTATTCATCAAAGTGAAAGAAAATGTCACTGATCCAGATTTAAAAAAAAAAGTAAGTGTTTGCATAGATGCTTTCGAATTTTGCAACCATAATGTGAAAACTTTTGGAATTCCTGATTTCGAAAAGGGAGATTATTTTCATGCAAATGCTGATATCGGTTTTTGTCAAGACGGTGCCATTGATTGTACTGATACCGGCATCAACATGTTCAACCGAGAGATTGAAACTTTAGCTAATTTTACTTTGGATGTGTTAGATTTTTTAAATACATTGGACTCTGGAAAGAATATGTGATATTGGTTCTATTTAATTATATTAATAAATAAATCAATTCACTTTATAAATGAATATCTTGTACTTAAGTTTTATTTTTATATTTTTGTAAGATATGTATTGTTATAATTGTTTCGGTTCAAACTTAGAATTGCCACGTAGGTAGAATTTTAATTGAGTCCATTTTTGCTCACCCCCCTTCAAGGAGGGTGAGCATTACCCCCTCCCCAATACATGTCACGTGTCTAGGGAGAGGGTAGTTTTATCCAGACACATGAGAGTTTTTGGACAAAAATACCCCTCTTTGGACACATGTCATTTATTAGGGAGGGGGGTAATGCTCACCCCCTTGAAGGGGGGTAAGCAAAAGTCATCTCATTTTAATTCTCTCCTAATAAGCAAAAGAGGATTCTCAACTCCCAACTTCAATTGCTGTTTATGTATTACTTCCAAAACAGTTCGAAACACAATTTTAGAATTGGGAATAAGATGATTAAGGGATTGGACTTAATTATTTGGGCCAGCCCGCTTTTAATATCTCTAAATTGAAAAAGAAAAATAAAGTTGGTGACAACCAATGACAGCTTGTCCCACTTTAATAGGTTTTCGATCAAACCGGTTCGTGGGCCCAAAAATAATTCTTGCCCAAACTTTAATGGTACAAAAGACGATGGAAAAATTGATTATAGGCCCAAAAGGCCGAACGAGTTTTTATATTGAACTAACCACTTTTTATACATTCTGTTATCATTCAAAATGTAGATGTTAAAAAGTAAATGATATGATTAAATAATAATCAAAACTCTTTTATTTATTATAAAAACAAGAGATACATAAATAACTAAATTTATTAGTCCTAAACTCAATTAAACTAGTTAAAAAAATTAATAAATAACTATCGAACTAAACCAGCGGAATAAGGTATATGGAATTTCGGAAGCCACTCATTCCCATTGATGAACTTCTCCACAGTAAAATCCTTAACATCATTGGGCTTGTTCAAATTATGATATCCGGGCCATTTTACTCTACCACTAGTGTTGGATCCAGGCCCAGAATTCCAAAATTCTGCATAGTACAAGGTGGTAACATCAGACGACTCATTAAATTTCATCCAACCTTCTGGATCGATGAAGTCTTCCATGTAGGTTTGCATGATGATTGTCCGTGCATATTTTTTCCAAGGTCTACCCAAATGTGTTTTCACATTAGGATGGGCTTTAAGTTCCGGTGTAGGTATAATACTGCAATTGTGGATCACAATTGCAGTATTCTTCGTATTGTTAACCCTTCCATCGGCTGTTATTACAGTTTGTTGCCCATCGAGGGGTCGCCTAACATGTATGGTCGAATTTTGAATAACCATTGAAGCAGCACCGAAAACAAAGTCTATAGTACCGAAAATGTCGCAATTGTAGAAAAAATGGTTAACCCCATGGTGTGTATACAAAGTGTCTTGAAAACCCTCAATAGAACATCGCAGACAGGCTATAAAATTGCCAGCCGTTCTTAAAGCTACGGCTTGCTCACCTTCAGGACCAGCATTGTTCACAATGCTGATATCTTTGGCCAGGACAAAGTCAGAGTTTATATCTATTAATAAAAAATAAAAATAAAAAAGAATTAGGAATTCAACTTAATAGGTATATACAAGGGGAAAAACATGCAATTTTAACCAGACCCAAATGATACTAGGCCCAAATATTAGGCCTGGCAGAATAAAAAGGATTAGGCAAATTAGGCTAAAAGGGTTCACGGCCCAAATAATTCTAGACCCGAATGGGAATTGGATGACCATTTTAAACATCTAATACAACATATAACGACGTTTACCATAATTAATTTATCAAACATTTGGGCTAGGGGTTCACAGCCCAAATGATTCTAGGTCCGTAGGAAAGTTGAATATAATAGAACCTATCTACAATTGTGTGGGACTAAAAACTTTTGGGCAAAAATAATTTATGGCCACAAATGGTTATTGGCTAAAACATTTAGCGCGTTTATGAATAATAAAACTTGAGAAAATCTAGAAAATAAAATAATATAGCATTTTTAAGCAGAATAAATGGAAAAGTGGGATATTTGTACACCTTAATGTTAATTTATTTTCAGAAATTCCAATAAACCCTAAATAAATTATAAAATTAAATACATCCCATACAACATATAACAAATTAATATAATAATATTATGAACATTTAACAAACAAAGACTCAATATTAAAGCTGGGCCAAAAAGGATGACGGCCCAAATGGAATCTGGGCTGAAAAGGGACAATGAAAAAAATTCAGACCCAAATGATGCGGGCAGAGTACTTTTGGGCCCAAAATATTAAAACTAGGGAAAATCTAGACACACAGAAGAGACAAAAATTAAAATTGGTTTTTGAGATCAAAATAATAGAAAATTGGTTTTGTGATCAAATTTTCAAATTGGATTTTTGTCCCTTACAAATATTACTAAAGCTACTATTATAATATTAGTATAGGTATCTACATTTTCCAACCAATGAATGTAAACACAGAATTATTGTGATAAAAAAACAATTGATAAGCATGGGATCAATCCAATTCTAAAGAAAGACGTCAAAAAAGTGATATTCATATTAAATTATTAATGATACTCAACAGCAACCGTAGTTGGTGAGTAAAAAAGTGAAAAGAGTCGGATATTATATTAGCACCTCTTAATATTGCATGTACACCATATACTAATGTTTTCAGAAATTCCAATATCACCCATAACCCATAATAAAATTATAAAAATTACCAAAATAAATATCGCATACAATATATATCAATGTTTAATATAATTAATTTAACAAACATTTATAGTCGATTGGGCCAATTGTTCACAGCCCAATTGATTCTGGGCCCGAGGGGAAATTGAATCAAATAGACCCCATCTACAATTGTGTGGGACGAACCAAATTTTTACGGTCACAAATGGTTATGGGCTAAAACATTAAGCAAGTCTATGAATAATAAAACTCGAGAAAATCTAGAAAATAAAAAAGGCCAAAAATATTAAAACTTATTATTGCATGTGCACCTCCTTATTTATATAATTTTGGGCACAGTATTTAATATTGCATGTGCACCCCCTTATTAATATATTTTTAGAAATTCCAATATTACAAAAATCAAAATTATAAAAATAAATACATAACATACAACAAATATCAAATTAATATAATATTTAATTATTCTGAACATTTAACAACCAAAGATACAATATTACGGCATGGCCAAAAGGGATCACGGTCCAATTGAATCTGGGCAAAAATGGGACTGGATTAAGAAAATCCAGCCCAAATTATTCTTGGTCCGTCGTGAAATTGAATCAAATAGACCCTATCTACAATTGTGTGGGACAAAAAAAATTTGGACAAAATAATTTTATGGTCACAAATTGTTATGGGCTAAAAAATTAAGCGAGTCTATGGATAATAAAAGTTAAGAAAATAGCGAAAACAAAATAATATAGAATTTAAGCAAAAATCAAAATGATGTGGTAACAGTAATTGGGCCCAAAATATTAAAATCGAATATTGCATGAGCACCCCCTTATTAATATATTTTAGAAATTCCAACATCACAAAAATCAAAATTATAAAAATAAATACAAAACATACAACATGTAACAAATTAATGTAATATTTAATTATTCTGAACATTTAACAAACAATTATACCATATTACGTCTGGGCCAAAAAGGTTCAAGGCCCAATTGATTCTGGCCAAAAGGGGTCTTGGACCAAAAAAAATCCAGACCCAAATGATGTGGGCAGGGTAATTTTACGCTTAAAATATTAAAACTTAGGAAAACCTGGCCACGCAAAAGAAACTACATTAAAATCAGACACAGAACAATTGATTTTTGAGATCAAATTTTCAAATTGATTAAAACAATTTCCTGATGTCCATTACAAATAAAACAAATATTACAGAAAATACAAGATTATTAGAAAATACAAGTTTCCAACCAATGAATGTACACAAAGAATTATTGTGATAGAAACAATTGATCACTCCCAACTCTAAAGAAAGATGGCAAAAAAAGTGATACTCATTCATTTGTGCTCACAAATTCACAAAGAACAGACTACAAGTTTTAAAATCATTTTCAGACTACTTACCGAGTGCAGCCGATTCTCCAATCCCATGGCCCGTTCTTTTTTGGCTGCGGGTGGAGACGATTTTAGTCTTGCCCATTCCATCTCCGGCGAGAATGACATTCCTCTTCTCTGCAGGAATGATCACATTCTCATTATACACCCCGGCTTTTATATAAATTTGAAATAAGTTTGGGCTGTTGATGGGAATGGCCCCAACAGCCTCTGTGATGGAACGGTAATCACCAGTTCCATCAAGGGCCACAGTTAGGTTCGGCGGCTGAGCCGAAACTGTGGCCCAAAGAGATTGAAGAAGAAAATAGACAATGACTGGAGACATCGTGGGAAGAAGAAAGCAGTGAAGAAGAGGAAGAAGAAAAACTCAAGAAAAAATACAAACAAGAAGAAATTGCAGTGTCTGAGTCTGGTATAACCCAGACTTTATATTGAATATCAACCCAGACTTCTTCCATTATTGAATATTACAGCACACTAAACCCAAAAACAGAAAATTAACAAACTATTATAGAGAAAAGTAAGGAATAATATGAAAATATTGGAAAGATAACTAAAAAAATGTAAGTTTGAAAATGATAGAATGCTCAAAAGAGCATTGGAGAGATTAAAACAGAGAGTTTTGAAAAAGTAAACAAGAATAATTTAAAAATTAAGGAAAAATAACAATAATAATAGAGTCTAAAATGATAGAATGCTCAAAAGAGTATAAGGAAATACTAAAACATAAAATTTTAAGAAAATAATAAGAATAATTTTAAAAATTATGGAAATATAATGATAAAAATAGAGTTTACTAACGTTAGAATGCTCAAAAGAGCATAAGGATAGGTTAGCAAGACTTGACTATACTACTTAAAGAGGAGAGGTTGAATTATGAAATTAGGAGTATTGGAGTTCTCTGAAAAGTACCAGAGAATTTGGGATAAAAGAGAATTAGCCGGTTTACATGTTTGGGTTTGGCCCAAATTGTAGTAGCCCTAAAAACATATTTTAGAGCCCAAAGATTGGGTTTAAAAGGTTAAAAGAATTTGTCGGCCCAAAAAAAGTTTGGGTTCAAATGGTAATGGGTAGCCCAAATAAGCATGGGCGAAAATGTTTTTGGCCCAAAAAGGCTTTTGGGTTCGAATGGTAATGGGTAGCCCAAAAAAGATTGGGCCCAAAAACTACCCAAAAAAGATTAGGTACAAAAGTTTTTGGGCCCAATCTTACTTTTAGTTAAAAACAATTTTTATAGATGCAATAGGTGCAGAGACTCAATGGAAGCTTGAAGCGGATGTTTCAAAGCTTGTTGGGCCTAGAGGAGATTGGTGCCCAAAAGAAAAAGAATGCTTAAAAAAACAGACAAAATTAAAACGGTACCTTGTCATCGGCGCGTCAGCTTCACGCGCCGCCTGTCGAAGCATGTCACGATATTCTGGCCTCTCCGGCAATCGGTTCAGCAGATCTAGCCGGATCTCGCCGGATCTGGTGGAAGGCAATCGGTTCAGCAGATCTAACCGACTCTCGCTGGATCTGTTGACGGCAATCGGTTCAGTAGATCTAACCGGATCTCAACAGATCCGGTCACAAAAAGCCATAAATCGAAAAAACACGTCAATAGCTATATAGAAAAAATAAAATAAGTTTGAAGGGGAAGTAAAGCGAAAATAGTTGTTTACCTGCGGAGAGGTGTGGCGGCACGGATGATGTAACGAACAAATGGCGGCGGCGACGGCAGCACTGATGATGCAACGAACAAAAGGCGACGGCGGCGATGAGAGGAATTGAGGGAAACACTAGAGATAGAGAATTCAGATAATGAGAGTGTATGAGGAATGTGGAATTAGGGTTGATTTTTCACTTTATACGTAGGGTTAAAATTACACAAATAACCTTGATAAAACAAAATGACATAATTGTCCACAGGATGCAATTACTTGAATGGCCAACACTCTATAATCTCAAGTGTTGGTTAATTTATTCTAAACTAATTGCTCCTTTGTAACAGGTTCAATAGGTTAAAATGTTCTATTCTATTCAACTCACCGGATAATAGTTGCTCAAAATAATAATAGATTAATAACGGAAAATGGGCTCAAAAAAAGGAATTAAAGTTCTAAAATTCTTTAAGATCTGCTCTTTTAAATCATGCGGATTTAAAAGATTTTTTTTTTCTCAAACTTGAACTCGAATGTAAACCCGCTTCAGGTTTGAATCAACAACCAAAACCTGTCCACGAACCCGATAAGCAAAACTCATATCTGACTCTAGAAATTTCTTTTAAAATAATATTTAATATAATAATTTTTTTAATCAAGCAGGTTTGCGGGGCAAAATCTACATTTTTTTTCTCAAACTCGAACCTGAATCTAAACTCTCTTCGAGTTTAAATTAACACTCAAAACCCATCCACGAACCTGATTAGCAATAGCAAAAGTGCAAGACCCATACCTATCCGTCCAAAGTTTTGGGTTCGGGTTGGTATCTACATGTGAGGGTGAAATTGTCATCCCTAGTCACTAGTCACATATCACTGCAATCATATAATCCCAAGCCAATTGGTGGATAAAAATGTTCAAGCTAGATATTATCAAGCAATTCAATAAAACAGGAAGCATATAAGTAATTATCTCTTGCTAATTCAAATATAATTCCAAAAGCTAATTCAAGACCCTAAAAAGAAAAATATTTTTTTATTTTCAATTTTTTTCCCTTATTGTATCTAAATTATTTACCTCAATTCCAACTTCCAAGCTATAACATACTATTTTCACACCCAAAAAAAAAACCCCTTAAAGAAATAAAAAACATTACCCATCTTCACCACTCTCCGGAGTTTGAGTACATCAAAAAAATGTCAAATCTTTGTTGGTCGGAGAAGGCTTCATATTGAAGAGCCATTATTATATATATATATATATCTCCAAGGATCAAGTCAAAGAACAAGTGAATTTATCAATATACTTACTAACAAAACATTAATGATCGATGGTGTGTAGAAATTCACGTCAGAGTAGGGTTAATCATTAATGAGAATAAAATATGGTGGCAGAAATTCAAATTTTGTAAAATTTCACTAATAACCGAAAGCTTGGATGGTTTAAATTCCTATCATCTTAAAGACAAACTCGTTCTCTTAAGTGTAGAAGTTCAAAAATAGGTGACTGAATCCTATGAAACTCTAATTTTGCACGATTCTATAAATTTTGCATCCTCAGATGGATCAATTATAGAGATCTGCTTGATTCTGAATTTAATATTTCTTTCATGTATTATTCAAGTATCATCATACCAATAAAGATTATTATAGTAATTATAACATCATGAGTTCATACAGTAAACACAAGCAGGATTAAAACTAGAGGGACATGACTCCTGGTGTAAGCCCATTTTCTCTAACTTTTGAATTACAACTGGACTGGACATAATTAAAAATATTAGTTGCTATTTATTGGGATTAAGGTCCTTAAAGGTTGGGACAGATCAAATTTGGACCAAAGCAAACCCAATAGGGTTTGGAATTTGGATGTTGGAGCTTTTAAAAGGAAAAATTACACACACTTACCTTGATCATGTGTAATTACACTAAAATAGGTGAAAATATTCATAATAGCACCGGCAACCCCTTGACCCATTGACTAACGGCTGACCACCGTTAGTTAATTACGGAAAAGGGACAATGTCACTTTTGCCATTGTACTTGGAAAATGTCAAATATTATATTTAATAAATTAATGAATTAAAAATATATAAAAATCAAATTAAAAAAAAAAATTACTCTCCTCCATCACTCCATGGAGATAGATATCTGGTATAAAATTGAGCTAATCTTGATAGTTAAACCTTGGTTGAACTTTCATACATTTACTCTGTTTCATTTGTTTTCTCGGTTTGAAGCAGTACTTTCATTGAGAAAATCCAAAAGAAAAAATACATCACACAAAAGAATTACACAACTGCTGAAAATACTACTCAACCAAGGTTCCAGATCTCCCACCAATTTTTCCAAACAGACATTTTTAGTCCACAAACAATTAATTCACGCAATCTCAAAAAATTCAAATATATATATATATTTGACTTTTTATAAATTTATTGTTTCACATTACGACAAAATCTGGAGATAAAACAATTTTGATTTTGTTCCCAATTATATATCCACCAGACTAATCACTGTACATTGTTTTTCATCGTATATAGCAACTTTTTTTTATAAAATAAACTCTTTTTTAATTCTATACCATATTTGGACTTTTTACATTTCAAATATATATATATATATATATTTGACTTTTTATAAATTTATTGTTTCAAATTAAGACAAAATAATGACAGTTGGAGATAAAATAATTTTGATTTTGTTCCCAATTATATATCCTCCAGACTAATCACTATACATTATTTTTCATCATATATGGCAACTTTTGTAGATACCTTCTATGCATAAAATATCACACTTTTCCAATTTATAAAAAATAAAGCTAATTATAGAAAATTTATTATTGGGTCTCGTCAATTCTCCTTTAAAAAAAATTCTCATTGACTGAATTTTCTAAATCTTTATAAATAATCACTCCTCCCATAAAGATTACATTGCAATAGAGTTCTTGTAATTCTCTATAAAATCCAAATGAAGAATCCAACTTGTTTTTATATTCGTCTTCTTATGCTCTATATTGTTGTTTATATTTTATTTGTCGAACAAAATACCGCTACAACGACAAGTAATAATGATGAAGTTTCTCTTATTAGACAGTCTTGTAATGTCACCGATTATCCAGATACATGTTTATCGATTCTAGAAGCAGATCATCGTAGCAGAAGTGCAACCGATTTAAAAAGTTTAACAAGGATATCAATGGATATATTATGTGAACACTCCATTGGGTTAAAGTCGCTATTTATTAAAGCTAAAGAAAATGTCACCGGTCCACGTGACGAAAGTAGTGTAAGAGTTTGCATCCAAGGATTTGATTACTGCAATTTTGATGTGAAAAAAAATGGAATTCCTCATTTCGAAAAAGGGAATTATTTTGAACTAAATCGTGACATAGGTGTTTGTGCTGTTTGTGCTAATGATTGTATTGACACTGGCATCAACTTGTTCAACAAAGAGATTGTAACTTTACGTGATCTTAGTATTGATATCCTAAGTTTCATAGATATGTTACCTTCTTGAAGGATATATGAAATTGTTTCTTATGTCTCATAATAATAAATAAATCAATTCACCATGGAAATGAATATTTTTGTCTTCATATTTAATTTTGTTTGTATATTTCTGTAAGATTTAAATTTTTATAATTGTTTTAATTCAAACTTTGAAATTGTCTGCTAAGCAAAAGAGTATATCTGACTTCACTTGCAGCTTATGTATAACATCCAATACAATTCAAACCTATTCAGCCTTGTAAGATCAAGCTTCCAAGAGATATGGGATTTGGCGATGACTTTGGATTTGAATTTTTGTTTTTCTTTTTAATTTCTATGTTATTTTACTTTTAGCGTTTTCTTTTATTTGGTTTATTTAGAAAAATTCGAAAAAGTAAAATAGTATTAAGAAATATACAATTCAAACCAAACATGGCGTCAAACAAAATTTCTGACCAAAAATAATTCCTTCGGGCAGAAACAATTTAATTTTTTGTGAATTTTTTTTTAAAATTGATTGCTAAGTAATTTCAAATATTAATTTGAAATTACTTTTAAAGAAATACAAATTGGTTGTTAAAGGTTTTGAATTAATTATTAAACTTTTCTACTTCCAAATCAAATAGGACATGGCAAAACCTTGCATCTCTATCACCTTTACAAACAGAAAATGGATCTATAATCAGAAAACCTCAAATTGTAGTGATTATGTGAACATAATACAATCAATAAGGAATGGAGAAAGTTGTTTGACATGAAGAGAGAGAAAAAAAAAGAAAAAAAAATAGTGTGATTTTATGGAATGAAAACATAAAAGAGAAAAAAAAAGAAAGAGAAAAAACAGTGATAGAATTAAAGATAACAATAAAATTAATTAAATAACATAATAATATGTGTACATGGTGTGTATTTACAAAAATATAATACAGTAAAGTTTATAAAATAATATTTTTATTATTAAGTAGGGTTTATTTACAAATTATAAATTTTTTTAAAAAGTTGATTTTAATTACGAAAGGAATGTACATATATTTTTTAACGGGTGTCATTATCGACACTTTTATATTAGGATTAAGGACCTTTTGGATGAATCAGATTTGGGCCAAGACGGGACCAGTAGGATCTGGACTTTTTAAAAACAAACTAAAAAAAAAAAAAGAGCTCCTTTTAAAAAAAACAGTTTTTATAGATTATTGTTTTCACATTAAGACAGAATCATACCAGTTGGAGGCAATTTTATTTTATTTTTTTTCCCAACTAAACATCCTCCTGACTAATCACTGTTCATTATTTTTCATCACATATAGAAACCTTTTTAGATATCCGCTTGAATAAAATCTCATACTTTTTCGGTTTATAGAAAATAAAGATAATTATAGAAAAATCATTATTGCGTCTCATCAATTCTCATTATTGCATCTTTCATTAAAAAAAAAAACTACCATTTATCCAACTCCTTATAATAATCACGCCTCCCATAAAGATAAAATTGCAATAGAGTTATTGTAATTCTCTGTAAAATCCAAATGGCGAATTCAACATATTTTTATATTCCTCTTCTTATACTTTCTATTATCGTTCATGTTTTATTTGTCAATCAAAATACTACTATTGTGACAAGTAACGATGACAAAGTTACTCTTATAAAAAAATCTTGTAATGATACCAAATTTCTAGATATTTATTTATCAGTTCTATATGCAGATTCTCGTAATAGAAGCACAACCAATTTAAAAAGTTTAACGACGTTATCAATGAATAAGAGGACTGCCCCGTGTTATTGCCTCAGCAGCCCCTAGAAAAAAAATTTAATCTTTTTTATTATTTAGAAAAATATAGATAATTAGTTTATAAAAATCTGGAATTGTTTTTTGGGTAATGGGTACTAATCTGAAAAATGGTTATTTAGAAAAATATAGATAATTGCTTTATAAAAAAAAATCTAAAAGGGCTTTTTTTTTGAATTAATTGAAAATGATTGTTGACGATATGATTTTTTTTTTCATTTTGTTCATGTACCTATCGTCGTGTTATAATCTAAAATCTAAAGATTAATATTAAAAATTACAACCAATCAATCATATTTGACAAAGTATTATTTGAATTTTGAATATATTATACAACTGGATACAAAATATTGTAATTGTTTGTTTTTTTTAAACAAAATATTGCATTTGTTAGATAGTTTTTAAAAATATGTAATTTTATGTTTGTTTTACATATAACATTCCCTTGATTTTATTCCAATCGACTAATTAGTCAATTTTTATTCACTACATTTTGTTCCAATTATTAGATTAAACAATTCAAAGTTCAAACTAGTCATTAAAATTAAATTTTCATCATGGGTAGAATTCATTTATATCATGATAATATGATGTAAATCTCATTGCATTTAAAAAATATATTAAACAAATACATTCAACAAAAATCATATAAAAAGTTTTTTATTCTTAATCAATTGCCCACATTTCCTACATTGATTTTATTCAAGTGTGTTTTCACATTGAATTTAATAAATTTAGTATAAAGTTTATATTTATTAAGACGTTAAAATAAATTGACTACAAAAAGTAGATAAATCCAACGATTTATTGCTAACGAACTACGTTAGTGTGTACCAAGAATAAAATAAAGACTCTTTGATTGGACTTAATACGGCCCATATCTGATCTTCAAACCCTTAAAAGACTATAATTCTAGAATTGGACTTCAATTTTGGGCCAGCCCGCTTTTAATACCTTTAATTTGAAAAAGAAGAAAAAAGTTGGTGGGAACGTGGGCTGATTGTCCCGCTTTAATTGGTTTTGGATCAAACAGGTTAGTGAGTCCAAAAACCGATTTGGGCCCCAAAAATAATAGGTTATTGGCCTAAAAAGCCGAACAAATTTTAATATTGAATTAATCGCTTTTAATACATACTTTTATATTACTGATACTTATAATTGATACTTATAATTGTTCTCGGAGATGTTAAAAAGTACATGGCATGATTAAATAATGATTGACACTTTTATTTATTATAAAAATAAGAGATACATATATAACTAAATTTACTATTCATTAACACAATCAAACTAGTTAAAAAAAAAAAACTATCAAATTAAACCACCAGAATAAGCTACATGAAATTTCGGAAGCCACTCATTCCCATTGATGAACCTCTCAACAATGAATCCTTTACCATCATTGGGGTTGTTCATGTTATGATATCTGGGCCATTTTACTCTACCACTAGTGTTGGATCCAGGCCTAGAATTCCAAATTCAACATATTATAAGGTGGTGACATAAGACGATTCATTGAATTTCATCCAACCTTCCAGATCGATGAAGTCATCCATATAGGACTGCATAATGATCGTCCGGGCATACTTTTTCCATGGTCTATCCAAATGTGTTTTCACATGAGAGTGGGCTTTAAGTTCCACTGTAGGTATAATGCTGCAATTGTGGATCACAATTGGAGTATTCATTTAATTGTTCCATCTTCCATCGGTTGCGATTACAGTTTGTTGACCATCGATTGGTCGCTTAACATGTATGATTGAATTTTGAATAACCAATGAAGCAGCACCAAAAACAAAGTCTATAGTATTGAAAATGTCGCAATTGTAGAAAAAAATGGCGACTCCCATGGTCTGCATATAAAGTGTCGTGATAACTGATACTCGTTTTTTGTGTCGTTTCCAAATTGCGATTATCAAAAGATATTAAAACTAAAGGTTCCTACGCACTGTGCTCTAAACCAGCAAAAAATTAGTAAAGCGGTAAACGAATGTATCATTCTGCAGGGATGTGGTATCCGTCAACCGGATCGAGTTCTAGCGATTATTGAAAGCATGTAAATAGAATGCGGATATGTGAGAATGGTGTGTGTGAGGTGTGTGCATAATGCGGTGTGCAAAGAAAATGAAAAGAAAGAAAGTAGAAAACAAACAAAAGAATATGGAAAGGTGAGGATGGTGTTTAATGTGACAAATAAAAAGGTGGCTTGAAGAGATGTAGGATAATGGTTACACAAGGGTTTACAAGTTCACCAAACATAAGTGCATATAAGTAATTGTTAGGCATTAAGGGCATTCAAATCAAATCGAGGGATTGTTCTCTTAATTAAGAGATTTGAAACACAAATCAATCCCCAAAAGGATCATGGATGGAGCAATTGTGCATCTAGTCTCTAGTAAGAGATTCGAAACACTAATCACTCCCCAAAAGGGTCATTCAAATCAAGTTGATGGCTTGTTCTCTCAATTAAGAGATTTGAAACACAAATCACTCCCCAAAAGGGTCATGGATGGAGCAATTGTGCCTCTAGTCTCTAGTAAGGGATTCGAAACACTAATTACTCCCCAAAAGGGTCATGGAAGAGCAATGTGCCTCTAGTCTCTACCATTAAGCATATAAACATAAAAACAAAACCTATTCTAGCACGATCATGCATAAAACAAGTCTCGTCTATTCTTTAGAGCTAAGTGATTACGATTATACCTGGATTGGTTATCAATGGAGGTACAACCGAAACCCATAAACACTCAAATCGATCCTAACATGACATTTCAAATCGTCCATCAACATACAAACACTCATGGGATACTTAATTACTCTACTCCTAATTTACATTAATCTACTCATAATCTCAATCATGGATACATATCAATTTCCAGCCATCCATACATATGCAATTCACAATAAGAGATTGTCAATAATAACAAGAACAAACAAAACCCAATTCGAATTAAAGAACAATCACTTATATATATATATAAGCACAAATATAGGTCTATAAATATTTCTCAAGTGAGGATTACACATAAAATAAAACATGAAATACAAGAGATGGGATTAAGGAAACAAAACTCTTGAAGAATCCTCCAAGAGCTTCATCCTTTGCTTGGCTTGAAATTGGTCCAAAACCACTCTCAATCTCTGCAATCAACTCTCAAATGTGGGGAAAGATAAGTAGAAATGGTATGGGAGAGACATTCATGGAGGAAAACCTTCATGGAAGCTCTCTCTCTCTCTCTCTTTCTCTCTTATTTGGAGAAGATGATGTTGGGAAAGTTTGGGGAAGAGAGGGGTCTGTAAAAATGAGGCATTTGGGGGTTTATTTAGTGTGGGAGGTTAGGGCTGGAAAATGATGGTGAAATGATGAAATTGCCCCAGAAAATCAGCCAGAATGGCCTCTAACTGGGTAATCGGCGGTTGGATTCGGTGGCCGGGAACCGTCGATCCAACCGTCGAATGCTATAAATCTTCTAGCCATAGACGAGGTGAGTGGCGAGGTGAGTGAGTTGGTCGCCGCGGAGGTCACCTCGTATGCTGGACTTTTAGACATGGTGGAAAACGGCGGTTGAATTCGGCGTCTTGGAGCCGCCGATCCAACTGTCGAATTGCTGATTCTGGCACTTGGTCAGTAAGCTGCTGGAAGGTTGAGTTGACCAGTGCCTCAATCTCCGTATCGCATTCTTGTTTGGCGACAGATCCACCCCGGAAACTTGTTGTGGTTGACCATGGATCGCGCCCCGGTTTGGGTCGACAGGGAGACCGTGGCAACTCTGAACACTTTCGATTCTTCACTGTTTTTGCTCATTTTTACCTCCCAAGCTGATCTTTATGCTGAAAATCTTATTGTAGGAAATATGTACTTACTCTTATATACAAAAATACACTCGAAAACGAGAACAAACGCTAGAAAATGGAGACCTCAATTAAGTACAAATATCGTCCGATCAAGAACCCACAATAGAGCATCGTAAACAGGCAATAAAATTGCCAACCGTTCTTAAAGCTACGACTTGCTCACCTTTAGGACCATCATTGTTCATAATGCTGATATCTTTGGCCAGGACAAAGTCAGAGTTTATATCCATTAACAAAAAAAAAAAAATAGAATTAGGAATTTAACTTAATAGGAATATACAAGGAGAAAAACATGTAATTTTATAAACCAAGACTTAACCACAACATTGACCGAGATCGCCACGTGTCGCAATCGCTACAGTTACCATCTAACCAAGGTAACCGTCAATGTTAATTTGAAATTCAATTTTTTTGATAAGTGTGCCCAAAATGAAAAATCGCGCCAAAAACAACGAGCCACGACAGCCCTAGAAGTTGAATCGCTTCGATTCCATTAGTTAAGCTTCTCAATGCTAACGAAGTAGTCGACACTTTATCGTAGCGCAAAATCATATCAATCATTCCACTCGACACTTTGTCGAATCCACGTTCGACTCGACTAAAATTGACACTCTCTAATTCAAAGACTTCCTCTTTAGAGAGTAGAGGACAAACCGTGGTAGCCAAAAACAGCCTTTATGCCTAAATGACTACGCCCACGATCAATTGTGCCAAACTCGGATCAGATGTCAAATACGGGTCGTCTGGGATCCTTCTCTGTTTGACTTGGTCAAATAACCAAGACAACTTTGAATCATTCACCAACTGAAACACTTCAGTTGATCAGTTGAGCATGATAAGCTTAGTCGATTTGAATCAGCTCGAATAGGTCAAAAATTCCACGATCACATCGAGATTTCTGGGATAGGATCTTCTACCATCCCACGATCATTCATACTAAGAAAGAGCCTATAAATACATCCATCTAGACGCAGAAAATAGATTATGATTTCTTCCACGGTTCTTAAAGCTATAGCTTGCTCACTTTTAGGACCAACATTGTTCACAATGCTGATATCTTTGGCCAGGACAAAGTCAGAGTTTATATCCATTAACAAAAATAATAATAATAGAATTAGGAATTTAACTTAATAGGTATATGCAAGGAGAAAAACATGTAATTTTATAAACCAAGACTTAACCACAACATTGACCGAGATCGCTACGTGTCGCAACCACTACGGTTACCATATAACCAAGGTAACCGTCAGTGTTAATTTTAAATTCAATTTTTTAGATAAGTGTACCTAAAATGAAAAATTGCGCCAAAAACAATGAGTCACGCTAGCCCTAGAAGTTGAACCGCTTCGATCCCATTGGTTAAGCTTCTCAATGCTAACGAAGTAGTTGACACCTTGTCGTAGCGAAAAATCCTATCAATCATTCCATTCCACACTTTGTCGAATCCACGTTCGACTCGACTAAAATTGACACTCTCTAATTCGAAGACTTCCTCTTTAGAGAGTGGAGGACAAACTGTGGTAGCAAAAAACGGCATTTATGCCCAAATGACTAAGCCCACGATTAATTGGGCCAAACCCATATCAGATGTCAAATACGAGTCGCTTGGGATCCTTTTTTGTTTGAGTTGGTCAAATAACCAAGACAACTTTGAATCATTCACCAACTGAAACACTTCAGTTGATCAGTTGAGCATGATAAGCTTATCCGATTTGAATCAGCTTAGACAGGTAAAAGATCCCACAATCACACCGAGATTTCTGGGATAAGATCTTCTACCATCCCATGATTGTTCCTACTAAGAAAGAGCCTATAAATACATCCATCTAGACACAGAAAAGGGATTCTGATTTCTTCCCCCATTCTTAAAGCATTAAGCGTGCTGAAACTCTGCTAAAACGAATTCTGACAACCGAACTTTCACCAATCACCATCTTAACCATAATATAAATTACCAATCGCTCAGCCCAAGTGTACCTAAGGCTCAAATTAACCACCACCGTGTTTTCTCTTTTCTTTGTTCCTTTTTTCTTTTTTTCTTTTCATCTTTTTTTGCAGGTTCTTGGAGTAGTCGACCAACTCAATTCAACTGGTTAGACCAAGTTGTTTGGGCCTAACTCGAATCCGACCCGATTCACTCTAGTTGTAGATCGACTATCTACATTTATCAGTCCTAGATGCAGATTCTCGTAGCAGAAGCACAACCGATTTAAAAAATTTGACGAGGATATCAATGAATATAGAGATGGATTGAAGAGAGGGCTGCCCCGTGTTATAGCCCCAGCAACCTCTATAAAAATATATATAAATATAATTTAATCTATTTTATTATTTAGAAAATTTAGAAAATTAGTTTATAAAAATCTAGATTTTTTTAGGTAACGGGTACTAATCTGAAAAATGATTTATTTAGAAAAATATGGATAATTGCTTTATAAAAAATCTAAAAGGGCTTATTCTTTGAATTAATTGAAAATGATTGTTGACGATATGATTTTTTTTTCATTTAGTTCATTTACCTATCCTCATATCATAATCTAAAATCAAAAGATTAATATTAAAAATTACTACCAATCAATCATATTTGACAAAGTATTATTTGAATTTTGAATATACTATACAACTTGATACAAAATATTTTAATTGTTTTTTTTATAAACAAAATATCACATTTGTTAGATAGTTTTAAAAAATATGTAATTTTATGCTTGTTTTACATATAATACTCCTTTGATGTTATTCCAATCGACTGATTAGTCAATTTTTATTCACTTCATCTTGTTCCAATTATTAGATTAAACAATTCAAAGTTCAAACTAGTAAATAAAATTAAATCTTCATAATGTGTAGAATTCATTTATATCATGATAATATGATATAAATCTCATTGCATATGAAAAAAATATATTAAACAAATACATTCAACAAAAATCATTTAAAAAAGTTTCTTATTCTTAATAAATTGCTCACATATCTTGCATTGACTTTATTATATAAAATCACAAGATTTTTTTCACATTGAACTTAATAAATTTAGTACAAGGGTTTATATTAATTAAGACATTAAAATATGTTGACTACAAAAAGTAGATAAATCCAAAGATTTATAGCTAACTAACTACATTAGTGTGTACCAAGAAAAAATAAAGACTCTTTATATATTTAATTTAGCCCGGGATATAAATATTATATGTATTCACTTCTGAATGAATATATTATACGAAGAAGTTATTGGGTTAAAGTCAATATTTATTAAAGCGGAAGAAAATATCATCGATCTAGATTTCAAAAAAAAAGTAAGTGTTTACATTGATGCATTCGAATTTTGCAACCATATTGTGAAAACTTTTGGAATTTCTGATTTCGGAAAGGGAAATTATTTCCATGCAAATCTTGACATCGGTTTTTGTTTTGACGGTGATGTTGATTGTATTGATACCGAAATCAATATGTTCAACCAAGAAATTGAGGGACAGTTTGGTATTACTGTAACTTTTATAATAATCACTGTTAGCTGTGCTGAAAGAATAATAAACTGTGAAGTTAATAAGTAGATGTTTGGTTAATTGTATTTTTAAATCCACTGTATAACTCAAAATCAGTATACATATGTCTGGTAATTTTATTACAAAAGTGCTGAGATTAGTTACGATGACTAAAATATACATGATTTATGACCTTATTTCATTTTTTTTTATTAATTATATATAATATTTAAGTAGAATATTTAAATTAGGAAAACAAATCCCATAAGAACAATAAAATATTTTTAAAAGATTTTATAAATCAAATTAATATTTAAATAAAATATTTAATTTTAAGATGAAATAAAGTGTATAAATGATTTTAACATTATTTTATAAGGATAATAATTATATTTTAAAAGATTAATTAAATGCTGAGATATATTATTTCATAATCACTTTTAAAAAGTAACCCCCACCTGCTTCTCAAAATCACTGTCGAAACTTAACAGATTATCAATTAATCACTTTTGGAAGTTTTACCGAACATCATTTTATGTCAAAATTTTAAAATAATCTGATTTTAATTTTTCAAAAGCAATATCAAACTGTCCTAAAACTTCATCTAATTTTACTTTGGATGTGCTAGATTTCTTTAATGCATTATCTTCTTGAAAGAATATGTGATATTGTTTAGATTTAATTATAATAAATAAATCAATTTATTTTTATAATTTATTCGGTTCAAACTTCACTTGCAGCTTATGTATAATGTCCAATAAAATTCAAACCAAATTTGATTGGACCTAATGCGGCCCATATCTGATCTTCAAAGCCTTAAAAGACCATAATCCCAGACTTGGGCATAAAATGATAGACTTGGGCATAATCCCAGATTTTTTTATATCTTTAAATTGAAAAATAAGAAAAAAGTTGGTGGGAACGTGGTCTTGTTGTCCCACTTTAATTGGTTTTGGATCAAATAGATTCATTGAATTTCATCTAACCTTCCCGATCGATGAAGTCATCCATGTAGGACTGCATAATGATCGTCCGTGCATACTTTTTCCATGGTCAACCTGAATTTGTTTTCACATTAGAGTGGGCTTTAAGTTCCGGTGTAGGTGTAATAATAACACTGCAATTGTGGATCACAATTGCAGTATCATTTTATTGTTCCATCTTCCATCGGCCTTGATTACAGTTTGGTGACCATCAAGTGGTCACCTAACATGTATGATCGAATTTTGAATAACCAATGAAGCAACACTGAAAACAAAGTCTATAGTACCGAAAATGTCGCAGTTATAGAAAAAATGGCAACTCCCATGGTTTGCATACAAAGTGTCTTGAAAACCCTCAATAGAGCATCGTAAACCGGCAATAAAATTGCCAGCCATTCTTAAAGCTACGACTTGCTCACCTTCAGGACTAGCATTGTTCACAATGCTGAGATCTTTGGCCAGGACAAAGTTAGAGTTTATATTTATTAACAAAAAAAAAATAGAATTAGGAATTTAATTTAATAGGTATATACAAGGAGAAAAACATGTAATTTTAACCGGACTCAAATGATACTAGGCCCAAATATTAGGCGTGGCAGAATTAAAAAGATTAGAGAAATTAGGCTAAAAGGGTTCATGGCCCAAATGATTCTGGGTCCTTGGGGAAATTGAATCCAATAGACCGTATCTACAATGGTGTAGGACTAAAAAATTTTGGACAAAAAAATATCTATGGTCACAAATGGTTTAAGGGCTAAAACATTAAGGGAGTATATGAAATAATAAAACCCGTGAAAATCTAGAAAATAAAATAAGGCCAAAATTATTAAAACTTCTTATTGCATGTGCACCCCCTTATTAATATATTTTTGGGCACATGATTTAATATTGCATCTGCACACCCTTAATAATATATTTTTAGAAATTCCAAGATCACAAAAATCAAAATTAAAAAAATAAATACATAACATATAACAAATAAGAAATTAATATAATATTTAATTCTTCTGAACATTTAACAAACAAAGATACAATATTACGTCTGGGCCAAAAGGGATCACGGCCCAATTGAATCTGGGCGAAAATGGGACTAGATCAGGAAAATCCAGACCCAAATGATGTGGGCAGAGTATTTTTGGCCCCAAGAAAATCCAGCCCAAATGATTCTTGGTCCGTAGGGAACTGGAATCAAAAAGACCCTATCTACAAATGTATGGGACTGAAATATTTTGGGCAAAAAAAAAAATGATGGCCACAAACGGTTATGGCCTATGGGCAAAAACATTAAGCGAGTATATGAATAATAAGAAAATCTAGAAAAAAAAAATTAGCAAAAATCAAAATGATGTGGGCACAGCAATTTTGGGCCCAAAATAGTAAAACTAAATATTGCATGTGCACCCCCTTATTAATATATTTTTGGGAACAGAATTTAATATTGCATGTGCACCCCCTTTATTAATATATTTTTAGATATTCCAACACCACAAAAATAAATACATAACATACAACATATAACAAACTAATATAATAATTAATTATTCTTAACATTTAACAAAGGTACAATATTACGTCTGGAACATTTTAGACGGAATTGGAAATTTTTTTGGAAAACCTAACATTACTCAATTTAACATTGCATGTGCACCCCTTTATTAATATATTTTAGAGATTCCAATACCAAAAAATCAAAATTATAAAAATAAATACATAACATACAACAAATAACAAATTAACATAATAGTTAATTCTTCTGAACATTTTACAAAGATACAATATTACGGATTCTCCAATCCCATGGCCCGATATTTTCCAGCTGCGTGTCGAGACGATTTTGGTCTTGTCCATTACATCCCTAGATAGAATGATAATCCTCTTCTTTGCAGGAATCACCACATTCTCGTTATAGACCCCAGCTTTAATATACATGCGAAATAAGTTTGGGCTGTTGTTTGGAATGGCCCCAACAGCCTTTGTGATGGAACGGTAATCACCAGTTCCATCAAGGGCCACAGTTAGGTTCGGTGGCTGAGCCGAAACTGTGGCCAAAAGGGATTGAAGAAGAAGAAAGGCAATGACTGGAATGTACATTTTGGGAAGAAGAAAGCAGTGAAGAAAAAGAAGAGAAAAATTTCAGAGAAGAAGAATTGCAGTGTCTGGAGTTTGGTACAACCCAGACTTCTTCCATTAATCAATTTTACAACACACTAAACCCAAAAACATAAAATTCACACACTACGATACAGAAAAGTAAGGAATAATATGAAAATATTGAAAGGTAGCTAAAAAAATACAAGCCTGAAAATGATGGAATGCTTAAAACAGACAATTTTAAAAAAGTTAATAAAAATAATTTCAAAAATATGGAACATGAACAATAATAATAGTGGCTATAATATGAAAATAATGGATAGGTAACTAAAGAAATACAAGTCTCTGAAAATGATGGAATGCTCAAAAGAGCAGCCGAGAGATTGAAACAGACAATTTTGAAATGACAATAGACTCTATAAACAGACAATTATGATTTTTGGATTACTCATAATTTGGGCTAAAAAGAGATTTAGCCAAATTACATGTTTGGGTTTGGCCCAAATCGTAATGGCTCTAAAATATTTCATTTCTAATCAGTCATTTAAAGTAATAAAACAGTTTTGAATTAAATGGATTGGGTCCATTCATAAACTCCATCTTGGGATTAAGGTTGTGCCGAAACAAATTTTGGACCCTATAGGATTTGGACGTTTTATTAATTTATTATTTTAATCATGCAAATTAATTTTGGCACCTGCAGAATGTTCGCCGACAGGTTCTGGGTGGTGTTGATAAGTATACTCACCCATCTTAAGTTTGTTTTAAATGAATTTGACTCTACCCAAGACTAAGGCACATTAGCATATCAACAACTGATGATCATTCTAAACTTTGGGTTTAGAGACGCCAATGGGTTAGGTTTTGCTAAATCCAAACCTCGAACCTGCACGGGTGGTTCACACGTGAAACCATGAAATTGAAAAAAAAAAATATTTGCTGAAAATAATAATAGATTAGTAACGCAAAATGGCATTTTCAGTTTAGATTTCCAATTTGCTCAAAACATTGAATTAAAGTTCTAGATTTCTTTTAAATCATGCACGTTGGCAAGTTTGGATCTGATTTTTTTTTTCACAAACCAGAACCTGAATGTAGACCCAGTACATGTTTAAATTAACACCCAAAAACCGTCCACGGACCCAATTAGCAAACCCATTCCTGACTCTTGTGACATTTCCTTTAAAATAATAATTTTATTATAATATAGAATTTAAACCAAGCTGGTTTGCAGGTTAAAATCTAGTTTTTTTCTTCTCAAACTCTATCCTGAATCTGAACTCGTTTCGTGTTTGAAGTAACACTCAAAACCCATCAACGAACCTGATAAGCAAAACCCATACCCGACTGTCACATTTTGGGTTTGGGTTGGTGTCTACATATTGGGTTAAAATTGTCATCCCAAGTCAAATATCACTGCAATCATATAATCCCAAGCCTCTTAGGTGGATAAAAATGTTAAAGCTGGATATTATCAAGCAATTCAATAATACAGCAAGCATTTGTGAGTAATTATCTCTTGCTAATCCAAATCTAATTCCAAAATCTAATTCAAGACCCTAAAAAGAATAATAATTTTTTATTTTACAAATTGTTCCCCTTATTGTATCTAAATTATTTACCTCAAAATCAACTTCCAAGCTATAAAATACTATTTTTACACCCAAAAAAAAAAAAAATCAAATCTCTTGACGAAAAAAAAAAAATTACCTTTCGTATACAACAAAAAAATGTCCAATCTTTGTTGGTTGGAGAAGGCTTCATATTGAAGAGCTATTATTATAAGATCAAGTCGAAGAACAAGTGAATTTATCAATATACTAACAAGGCATTAATAGCTTTGCTATCTAATGGTTCAATTAAACTTACATGGCATCTTTATTTTTTATCAATAAAGATCTAGGGTAAATGGGTAATGTTTTTTTTTATTTCTCATGATAATTAGCATTGTTTGCCCTCCTAAACGTATATAACATAGGTTATTTCATTAAATTGCATTTAAATTGCTCACTTGATGAAAATAGATTAATGAAACTACTTAAGTTTCTTATATTTTCAATGGCTGGAATTACTGAATCTCCACATTAAAAAAAAGAGTAATGCTAAACGTCCCAAATTTCTTTCCCAAATTCTGTCCCAAATGATGTGGCACGTGAGGTGTCAGAATCTTATAAATCATGTTATTATACGGTAACTGATGTGATGTTGACAACTCACGTGCCACAACATTTATGTCAGAATTTGGGAAAGAAATTTGGGACGTCTAGCATTACTCAAAAAAAAAATATAGAATACTCCTAACACATATCATTGCAATCATATAATCCCAAGCCTCTTGGTAGATAAAAATGTTCAAGCTAGATATTATCAAGCAATTCAATAAAACAGTAAGCATTTGTGAGTAATTATCTCTTGTTAATTCAAATAAAATTCCAAAAGCTAATTCAAGAGTCAAGACCTTAAAAAGAAATTTTTTTTTTTAAAAATTATTTTCCTCAATTCCAACTTCCAAGCTATAACATACTACTTTCACCAAAAAAAAAAAAATCAAACCTCTTAAAGAAAAAAAAAACATTACTTGTTTCATATAAACAGATAGATATAAAAAGATTTGAGGAATAAACATAATTTTGGGCCAATAGATATAATCACTTGATGTAGAGAGCACTTAGGCAAGCTTATTTATGAAATAATACATTCAACTTTATAAACTATAGCTTTGGAGCCACTTGAAATAGATTTACTTGATGCAAAGATGAAAAAGAAATGCAAGCTCATGTATGGTAAATAAATTAATCTAAATAACCTTGTCTTTAAAATGCAATCATGGGATTTCCCCACCCAGGCAAACATTGTGGAGTTGTAAAACCAAAACTAAGCAATAAATCCCAACAAATCTGGTGTTCATCTTTTACCTTGGCAATTGTCTTCATCTTTTATCATCTTCATCTTCACATCCCAATAAATCTGTATTAATTTTCTTCACTAACTTCAAATCTCGAAGAAACTCTCCCTCCTCCAGAATATGTACCTTTTTGTTTTGGGGAATTTTTTGGGTTCTGATGATTTCATAAAAGAGATTTTTTTTTTTTTTTAAATGAAGAAGCTGAAGTTGTTGATGTTGGAGATGTTGTGCTCCCGTATCCGACATCAAACTCTCTCTCATTCACATCCAATAAAAAATTTCAATCAAAATTACTTGAGGCTACTTGGAATGTAACAACTACTTGTCAATTGAATGATTGATCCGGCGAAAGAGAAAAACAATTAGGGGTACCCAGTGTTGTACTAGTGGTCGAAGATTTATTATTAGAAAATGCAGATCTTCTCTGATGATGAAGGTTAATTGTTTGGAGTCCTTTTAATATTGTTGTTTCTCAGGAGATATGAAAGTTACTGCTTGTAAACAACAGAGCCTTTAAAAAAAATCAGATTTCAGAGGAAGTATTTCGGATGTCGAAAGACTTCACATCAACCCTTATGCTAATCTTGTCAAAATTGAAGAGGAAACCGGTTGAGAACTGACCATAAAAGATGTGAGAAGATTGCCGGAATGGTATGCGAAGATGAAGATGATAAAAGACAAATTTTAAAATTTATTAGCTTATGTTGGCTTAGGTTTGGTTTAAAAACAAAACAATGTAATTTTAAATTTTACTTAAAAGAATAAATTAGAAAATCAATCTGAACCACACTTTTATTTTAAAGCCACATGTCACTAGATCCTTTAAAGGAAAGTATGGTTTAGCAGAACGGAAGCTCAGCAGAAGATCCTTGTCCTACAGATAGATCCTCACAATTTGTAGCACTGTTCTCCCATTTGTGTTTGTCGATTTGCAAGGAAATAACTTAATTTTTTGGTCGGCACATGCTTTCTAAACTTTACCTCTAGATGCAATTTTTTATGAATTGAATTTCATGTAATTTAGAAATTACAGAGAAGACATAAATCAAGCATTGACCTACCCATACAGTACATGATATCTACAACTATAGAGCAACTAGTTTCTGTAGATAATAACTAAACAAATAGTCGGGTGACAGAAAAATATGAATTTTTCTACAGAGGAGTTGACATAATTATGAACTTTTATCCTGCACACATATTGGCAAGTTTGAGTGTGTTATATTTTTTCCCTTTTTCGCCTATAACATATAATTATGTAAACTGCACATAACCAAAAGAAAAAAAAAATCTTATAAAGAAACATATAACTCAAACTTATTGCAGAAATCTCTCTATTAGAATTATCACCACCTACAATGTAAGTTCTATAGTTGATGGAATTCTATATTGTTAAAAAAAATGATAGTGTGTTCTATAAGGCTGCGCTTCCTTTCAAAAGATTCACAATATGAGATGAGATAAACTTAAAACTTGAAACATCGGAGAAAATGATGAACTTATATCATGCACACTTATTGGCCAAGAAAAAAGTAGCTGAGAACAACATTCATCTTTCTACTCCTATTTTATCCTTTTGAAACCAAGTTCAATTACTTTTTCGTTTCAATATTCCGACATTAAAATCTCATTCAAGTGATCATTTTTCTCCCTAATATATATTTTTAATTATTATAGGGTTAAGCTTTTTATGTGGCTTGCACAATCGACAATTCAAGCTTTTGGTATCTCTTAGTGTTCCCATCACAAAAGAACCAGCTAATCTCTAATGCTAACCGGAGAACAAGTCAAGCTCAGCATATGCAATTACTACATAGGCACAAAGATCGTCTTCGCTTCAGAAAGCAGTACCTTGCATCGATATAAAAAATTCAACATACATATTCTTTTTTAAAAAAAATTGATGTAAATATAGTTATTTCATGTAAACCTTAGAATTCAAATCCTATCATCACTAAACATCAATTTCATTTAATTGTTCTTGTATGGAAAGTTCATGGATTTATGAAAATTAAATCCATGCACATAAATTACAAAGCAATTAACAGTGAGTCTATTAGGCAACCAAAAGAGAACATCTAAATATTAAGAAACCAATGTCCTAAAAAGAACATTCCATTTAGTGTAAAAATATTTGATTAATTCCATGCCAATAAATTATAAGACATAGCGCAACCTAAAAAGAACAACAGAGTTTTAAGAAACCAAAATTAAGAGATACATGCATTCTTTTTAAGGTTTTGGTTTTGCAAATGATTGGTTTTTAATGTTATGATGCAACAACATAGAGCAATGATTGGTTTTTAACACCAAAATTTGAATTCAATCAATCCATCATGTCTTCCGTATAACATTTCTAGGAAAGAAAAATTCTATAACTTGTGATATATCACTTGAGAGCAATTAGAAAAAAATATGAGGTCTCATTACTACCGATTCAGAATATTATAAGTTCAAATTCTTAGACTGGAATAAAAACACCAAAATATCACTCCATATTAGGTCAAGCTGATGAAACACCATCCACAGCTCAAGTATGACAATAAAAGTACATCATTCAGTTTCTACTAAAAAAATTAAAAAAAAATAACCAAACATAAACCAGGGTGTCTCAACATTATAGATCAGCATAATAATTTAATTACTAAAAGATGTTGCTATGTAGTTTTATTCAAATGAAACACTTTCACAACAAAACTATATACAGTCCCGTTAGAAGCTATTAAAAGACAACAACCATCAAGAATATGCTATAAAAATTAAGATGATAACCAACAATAAGAAATCATTGCAATTTCCAGTAACAAAAATCTGCACAAGCAAAATTGAAACAGCATATCCATATAACCATGTTGGAAAGTGTTGACTAAAAGAGTAATTTTAGGAGTAAAATCCTAGGAGGATTTCTAGGAATTAATTTCCTATAACTGTGGTTTTGTAAATTAATTGTTAGTTGACTAATTGATTAGCTAAATGTTAGGAATTAATTAGTTAGCATTTATAACCTAATTGTAGGTTAAGTAAGGAAACGTCTATTGTATATATATATGTCTTATTGTAACTTTTTGAACATATAATCAATATACGAAAATCTTCATGGTATCAAAGCCTTAACAAATTTAGGGTTCGTTTTCTTATTTTCTAAATTGTTCAGAGTCTATAACTCTTTAGGTTTACTGTTTCAATTTTTTTTTCCAACATGAAGACCATTTCTGCTAGTGCAACTCTTGCCCAAACAGGTAATCTTTCTACTAGCTATTTGAGTCAATATAATTCTGCACCATGGGTCATCGACTCTGGTGCGTCAGACCATATGACAAGTATCTCCTCTTTGTTTAATACATATTCTCCCTGTTCCGGCAACAAAAAGGTCCGTATTGCCGATGGCAGTTTGTCATCCATTGCTGGAACATGTTCTATTAAGATTTCTGATACTATCATTCTTCATTCTGTCCTTCATGTCCCAAATCTCTCTTGTAACTTATTATCAGTTAGTAAACTCTCTTTTGACTCTAACTGTTCAGTTGTGTTTTCTCCAACACTATAAATTTCAGGAACAAACTTCGGGGACGGTGATTGGCAGTGCTAAGATGCTGGATGAGCTCTATTCTTTTGAAGACAGTATAAATAAGTCGGAGTTGTTTTCAAATAGTGATGTAAGTTCTCTGCCTGTAAAAGAGCAGATAATGATCTGGCATTTCAGATTAGGTCATCCAAGTTTTGCTTATTTAAAACACTTGTTTCCGACTTTATTTCAAAATATGTCTCTTTCTCAATTTCAATGTGATATTTGCTGTTTTTCTAAAAGTACTCACAAACATTATGTCTCCAAACCCTATAGGGCCTCAACGCCTTTCTATTTAATACATAGTGATGTTTTGGGGGCCATTAAAAATTCCTATTTTAAATGGAAAACGATGGTTTGTAACTTTTATTGATGACCACACTAGATTATGTTGGCTCTATTTGATGAACTTCAAATCTGAAGTTGATTTTTTTTTTCAAGAATTTTATACTCTAGTTGAAACTCAATTTTATACTCTAGTTGAAACTCAATTTCATACCAAAATCAATATTTTAAGAAGTGATAATGGCACATAATATTTTAACCAATACCTTGGGAATTTTTTAAAACAAAAGGGAGTTCACCATCAATCTACGTGTCGTCATACACCTCAACAAAATGTGGTTGCGGAAAGGAAAAACCGTCATATTTTAAAAGTATGTCGGGCTCTCATGCTTTCAATGCATGTCCCAAAATATCTGTGGGGGGACGCTGTTCTAACAGCTACATACCTTATTAATAGGGTTCCCTCACGGATCTTGAACCATAAGACACATATACATTGTCTTAAACAATTTTTTCCCAATAATAGATTAATTTCTAATCTTCCTCTTAAGGTTTTTGGTAGCACTGTTTTTGTGCATATACCGGACTTACTTCTATCTAAACTTGACACTAGAGCCGAAAAATGTGTTTTCATCGGCTATCCTCCTAATAAAAAGGGGTATACGTGTTTCAATCCCCTTACAAAAAAAATCCATATTAGTATGGATGTGACTTTTTTTGAACAAAAACCTTATTTCTCTAAAACTCATCTTCAGGGGGAGAATGAAAATAAATATGAGTTTGAAAATCTTCTGGAAACTAATTCAGTTTTACCAAATTCTTTCTTTCCTAATAGTTATCCAAACTTTTCTCAAAAAGAAACTATTTTTGAAAAGGAAACGAGTGAAAATGAACAACAATTAGGAACTCATATGGTGCCAGATCTTACTAATTCTCGTTCAGGGGGAGAAACATTACTTAGTGAAGATCTTAATCAGGATAATCATCCTACAACAGAGTTACTGGTTTATACTAGATGGAAGTCTCAAACTAATAGAGAACAACCTCATCTGGTACAAGACCAATCAGCTTTCCCGAGGTCCGATCTTGATTCTCTTACAGATAAACATAAACCAGATAATACTTCTGACTCTCAACCTATCACTCATCTTCCTTCTACTTCTCAACTCAATGTCTTTTCTGATCTTGACATTCCCATAGCTAATAGGAAAGGTGTCCGAGAATGTACCATACATCCTATAGCCAAATACCTATCTTATCACAAACTATCCGAAATTTACAAGGCCTTTACTTCAAAAATTTCCCACCTAGTACAAGAAGCCTTAGGACACCCAAACTGGAAGATAGCTATTATGGAAGAGATGAATGCACTAGCCAAAAACAAAACATGGGTTGTTGACGAGTTACCAAAAGGGAAAAAAACTGTGGGATGTAAGTGGGTTTTCACAAATAAATGTAGAGCTGATGGATCCTTAGAAAGACACAAAGCTCGCCTTGTTGCTAAAGGGTTCACTCAAACCTATGGCCTTGACTATCAGGAGACTTTTGCACCCGTGGCCAAGATCAACACCATTCGAATCCTCCTATCTATAGCAGTAAATCTAAACTGGTATTTACACCAGTTGGATATAAAAAACACTTTTTTGAATGGAAATATGGAAGAAGAGGTATTCATGGACCCTCCATCTGGGTTTGAGGGAGAATTCAAGAATAGTAAAGTGTGCAGACTAGTATAATCCTTGTATGGATTGAAGCAGTCACCTAGAGCCTGGTTCGAGAAGTTTGGAAAGGTTGTGAGAAGATTCGGGTACAACCAAAGCCAAGGAAACCATACACTCTTCTTTAAACATTCTAGTGAAGGTAAGAAGGCTATTCTAATTGTCTATGTAGATGGCATCATCATGACCGGTGATGATATTGAAGAAATTGGAAGACTAAAACAGTTGCTAGCTCAAGAATTTGAAGTCAAGGATCTAGACGACTGAAAGTATTTTTTAGGAATGAAATTTGCCAGATCAAAAAGGGGAATTTTTGTTTCTTAACGAAAATACATCCTAGATTTATTGGGAGAGACTGGGATGACAGGTTGCAGGGCTACAGAAACTCCAATAGAACCAAATCTGAAACTTGAGGCTGCTAAACCAAAGAGTTAAGTAGACCGTGAACAATATCAGAGGTTAGTGGGGAAACTGATCTACTTAGCTCATACTCGACCTGACATCTCATTCGCAGTCAACATGGTGAGTCAATTCATGCATTCACCAGGACCAGAACACTATGAGGCAGCTTTAAGAATCCTGAGATATCTAAAGGGGACACCTAGGAAATGACTATTATTTG
Organism: Dipteronia sinensis; assembly: GCA_033220585.1. Taxonomy (NCBI): domain Eukaryota; kingdom Viridiplantae; phylum Streptophyta; class Magnoliopsida; order Sapindales; family Sapindaceae; genus Dipteronia; species Dipteronia sinensis. Next base: position 3,274,006 of record CM065642.1, read on the forward strand.
CTAACAGGGGTCATTTTCAGGTTGAAGTCTTTACAGATGCAGATTGGGCTGGTAGTGTAGCAGACAAGAGATCTACATCCGGCTACTGTACCTTTGTTGGAAGAAACTTGGTGACTTGGCGAAGTAAGAAGCAAAGGGTTGTAGCAAAGAGTAGTGCTGAGGCAGAATTCAGAGCAGCTTCCCTTGGAATTTGTGAAGTAATCTGGATAAAAAGGCTTCTTGAAGACTTAAAGGATCAAGTTTTCTCTCCCATGAAGCTATATTGTGACAACAAGTCAGCAATTGCCATAGCTCACAATCCATTTCTACATGATAGAACCAAACATGTGGAGATAGACAAGCACTTCATCAAAGAAAAGATAGATAGTGGACAGATTTGTATGCCCTATCTACCCACCACAGAACAAGTGGCAGACATCCTCACGAAAGGCTTACCAAAGAAGCAATTTGACAAGTTATGTTGCAAGCTGGCATTGGAAGACATTTTTCGACCAGCTTGAGGGGGAGTGTTGGAAAATGTTGACTAAAAGAGTAATTCAAGGAGTAAAATCCTAGGAGGATTTCTAGGAATTAATTTCCTATAACTGTGGTCTTGTAAATTAATTGTTAGTTGACTAATTGATTAGCTAAATGTTAGGAATTAATTAGTTAGCATTTATAACCTAATTGTAGGTTAAGTAAGGAAACGTCTCTTGTATATATATATATATGTGTGTGTGTGTGTCTTATTGTAACCTTTTGACCATATAATCAATATACGAAAATCTTTCGACAGTTCCACTGCCTTGGTTCTTGTTTTTAAACCCACCCACACTCACCCATACCCATTACTACCCAACCCATAACACAAAAAATACCTCCATCCATATTGATTCATCTCTCTCTCTCTCTGACTTTCTCTCTCTCTCACACACACACACACCCAAAATCAAATCACCCAACCCCAAATCAGCCATCATCAGTTCATCACCCTTCTCTCTAACCCTTCATCTGAACCAAACTCCTTCTCTCTCGATCTCATCTCTCTCGATCTCGTCTTCCTTAGCTTATTGGGTTTGGGTTTGTGGTGGTGTGTGTGTTTGATTGGTTTGACAAGTGTAGTGTGTGTGTGTGTGTACTAGTTTGTGTGTGTGTGTGTGTGTGTGTGTGTGTGTGTGTGTGTGTGTGTGTACTAGTTTGTGGTGGTGGAGTTTAGGTGATGGTTGATTGGTTGAATGGTGGTGGAGTACTGGAGATCCACAGATCCTCAGTTTTAGTTTTTCGATGTAAAAAAATATATGGCAAGGGAACTGCTGGATCCAGAATCGGAACTGAACCGGTGATTCAAACCGACGATTCCGGTCCTGTTCTGCATTTTGGGGAACCTAAATCGGAACCTCCATGGTTCCGGTTCTGAGGCCCACGGTTCCGGTTCGGTTTGACTGTTAGAACCAAACCGGCGTCACGTCTACATATGGTGCATTAACATCCGTGTTATAAAGCTAGGCACTAGTTTGGCAGTGGCCCGACGCCTAGCGCGTAGGAAATTCCTCGGTATGAGCGAGACGATGGGATGGTCGGCTACTGGTTTTAGGAGTTGTTGAGAGAAGAGAGGCTACTGTGAGTGTTGATCGAATAGTGAATGGAGAAATAAGTGGTTAATGTGGAGGAATTTGAGTTTTTGTTCAATAAAGCCCAAAACGGTGTCATTTAAAAAAAACATATACCTAGGCAACACCTAGAGCTAATTAGGCGTCCGACCGCCTAGGATCACTAATTAATCGGTGCAACCGATGGCCGTCGAGCGACTAAGCCCTAGAGCGTTTTTTAGAACACTGATTAACATAAGGTTACATGCAGCGATTTTTCATGCAAGCATGTTGTTACTGAGTTGTCAATCAGCAGAACATCAACATTTATATCCAGGGGGCGGAACTCTGTGGAGACCGGGGGCATAGTATTTAAAATATATATAAAAAAAATGTATATTTTACATTTTAGTCCTATAATTTTTCAGTTTTTGTTATTTGCCCCCTATCCAACTATGTATTTTCAATTCTGCCATTGCTGATATCTTAACAAGTACATATTGAATTTTAAGTCCTTTTGGGACACCATATGCAATCAAGATCATTAATAAAAATGATATCAGTTTTTTTTAAGGTAAAATGATATTAGTTATATATATATATATATAACCCGAACCTGAACCACGCGGTTCAGGTTTGGGTGAAAATATCATCCCTAAAAATTTTCGTCCCATCCTAAACCAGTGGAGATCCAATCCGTTTGGGGTGGGTTTGGATTACTTTAAATGGGGCTTAGGTCAGGTATGGGTTAAATCTTGTTGATCCAGATTGTAATTGGGTCAGGTATGAGTCTGACCATTATACCCCACCCCGCCTCGATTTACCAAGTATTTATATAATTATTTATTAAAAATATTAAAAATATTAAAGAAAAAACAAAAATCTAATCTTTTTATTTCTTTGTCTAATTGTAGTTTTTATTTGAATTTAAATTTATGTAATTTAAATGTTATATTCTATTGAGTTTAAGTTATATATGAAATTTAAGTGTGCGCTAAACTTCAAATTTTAATATTTATTTATAGTTTATGTGTAAATTTAAGTTTATGTTTAAATTTTAATAAATTTTTTGATTTAAATATATTTTTAATTTGATTGAATTATAAAATTCAAGTTCTTGTCATAAAATTCAATTGTATAGTAAATTTTTATATTTCATGGTTTAAATTTTCTAGTTAATTTAAGCACCATTTAGCACGTGCCGATTTGTGCACTAAAAATAATTTGAAATTCTCTTTTATTTTTCTTCCAAATTTATTCCACAATAAATTGTAATATGCTAGTATTCATATGATACCTCTATAGTCTCCAACTTAAAACTATCTAACAAAATACAATTACTCACTCAGAACGGTCAGATCTCCAATTCCAAAGCCACTACGGTAGCTGGGCTTGATATGATGTTGGTTTTGCCGATGCCATCCCCCAAAGTAATGATGTTTCACTTTCTGCCCCTAAATAGACATTCTCATTATAATTTCCATTTTTTATATAGATGAGGAAGAATGACTCACTGTTGTTGGGAATGACCACAACAGCCTCTACAATGAAACAGTAATCCCCTATTCCATCGACATCAATAGTTTCGTTCGGCTGCTAAGCCGAAACTGTAACCAACAAAAAATGAAAGGAAATAAGGTGTTGAACATACATTATGATAAGAAAGATTAAAGAACACATAAGAATAACATAAACAAAAAGACTTTGAATAAGAACCGCCTACCACACCCAGTGAAATGTCATTAATTTTTGTATCTATATGTTTAGAAAATTTAATATAACATATAATTAAATGTGAATAAATTTTATATAATTAAAATAATACAACACAATATGATACGGGCACGATAAGTTACGATAGGTTCAAAACCAAAACATTTGTTAACCCCAAAAAGGTTTTGGCTCCAAATGGTTATGGACACAAAAATAAGTAATTATGTTTGCAAAACTCTAGGTTTCACTTAGCGCGGTAGATTTCAGTTATTCAATCAATCGCATAAATGGACACTCACGATATTGAGTTAGAGAACTTGGGATGATTTACAGGTCATGGAATCTGAAGCTTGTGGAGCTTTACATAACATGTTTGATAAAGAGGTTATCAATGAACCTAATAATAATAAAAATACTAGAGTATATTGACATTGTGGACGATTCACTTGAACCTAAAAAACGTCCAACTTTGATGGAGTTGGATTCTTCTAATGACAGTGAAGACTTATGAGTCGTTTGTTTTTTTCACTTAAGACTTAATGGGTCTGAATTGAACTTATTAAGTTGTTTTGTTTGTTTTTTTAAGTGGTCAAACAACTTAAAAATATCAAAAAACAACTTAAAATAAAAAGTAAGAAATCCTGACTTTTAACTTAATTCCAAATCACTGAATTACAATTAAAATATTTTCTTCCAAGTCTATCCTCCAAAAAAATATTTATTTCCAAATTTATATTAATTTAATATGGTATAAAAAAATTTCTTTTAATATATTTCTTATTTTAAACATGTTTTAGAAAAGAAACAAAAAAACCTAAATACTTTTCATAATGAAATTTTTCAGAGATCGAACAATTGAATTTCTCTCCTGCCAAATCCCGGTAAGAACTCTTTATTTATTTATTTTTATCTAACTATTCGTATAGTGCTCAATAAAGTTGTCTATCATATTAAGTAGATTTCGTGGCTCGAATATGTTATAGAATTATTGTATATAAAAATTCAAGAACCTTTTTTTTATTTGGTTTCCGGTGCATATGATCCAGGAAACAAAAAAAAACAAAGAAGGTTTCATGAATTATATTCACCGGAAACGTGGACAACATATAAAATTGAACTTGAATTTGAACTTTTTTTTGACAATAAATTTAACTTAAACTTTGTTTGCAGAACATGCAAAATTATATTCTTTGTTTAACTTTTTATTTTGTTAAATTAAACTTTGTTTGCAAAAAAAAAAAAACTCATACAAAATGTTATAAAGAATGGTGCATGTTAAATTACTTCTTTTAATTAGTATGGGTATAAATGTACAGTTACTTATTTTCAGACAGTTTTATTTTTAAAAAACAAACATGTAAACAACACATTCAGATGTGAGGAAAAAAAAACAAACATGTCATTCAGATTTAGATTTCAGTCTCTATTCAGTCTTCAGAAAAATTCAGGATTGTTCAGTGTTCAGACAAAAAAACAAACGACCCCTTTGACTTTATAACTCCAAAGCCAAAGGATGTTAGACGTAAATTCTCTTCTTGGCTTGATGGCGACATTCATTCGTTTACTCAAAGTCTGGGCAAACATTTTACAAGACCTATGTATAGTAAGAGTTTCCAACTAACATCGTTTACAGTTTTTGTACCGAAATGATGATTTATCATTGCTAGTTGCATTATAAAATGAGAAACTTGTGCTTGTATACCGGTGTATATTATCGATTCCATATTACATTAGTGTACTTGTTTGCCTTTTACTGCTATAATGCGAGTGTAAAGTGATGTTGGACACTGAAAATGTCTGTTTATTTTGAAGGATTCTAATAGCTTTGTCACTGACGGTTCAGTCTCTTCAATTTCCAAAAAGAAGCAGTGCTCCAATATATCAAAAGATAACACATGGGGTTCTTAATTTTGAAGAATTACAGGCATGGGATGATATGGAACTTGAAAATTTTGTAATATTTGGCAATAAGACATTTCAACTACTTGCAGCATCAGGCTTGTAATGACCCGGCAAAATGTCATTAATTTTGTATCTGTATGTTTACAAATTTTAATATAACATATAATCAAAACTGAATAAATTTTGTAAAAGTAAGATAATACAGCACGAGACGGCACGATAGGCCTTACTGACGGGTTGCTAGGGAATAGGGATGATGACTGTGGACATTTTTCAAAGGATTGAGGATTATCAAAGGAAGACAATAAATCTTATACTAGTCTATACTAGTGGTGGCAATACGGGCCGGCCCGGCTCATTAGGCCCGTCTGTGAAACGGGCCGGGCCAGGCCCAAACCGTCAGGGAAAACGGGCCAGGTCAGGCCGGGCCGTTAGACAAAAAAGGGGCCCGGTCCGGGTCCAAGGCCCGTGTAGGGACAGACCGGGCCGGGCTTGGGCCGGACCTTAAACGGGCCGGCCCGTTAGAGCCTTAACGGGCCGGCCCGTCACAGGCCCGTCGGGTTTGAATTTTTTTTTTAAATTGTAAAAGATTTAAAAAAATGTAATTTTTAAAAGTTTTGAATATTTTTTCCCTCATAACGATCACCTGGCTAATTATAAAAGCCACCCTTCAATTCAAATTTGAAAAAAATTGAAAAACAATTTCTGGCGGGCCTTGACGGGCCGCCCATGGGCGGCTAGTCAAGGCCAGCCAGAAAATTGAAAAAAATAAATTAGCGGGCCTTGACGGGCCGGGCCCACGGGTGGCCCGTCAAGAAAAAAACATTTTAAAATTTTTTTAGGATTGCGGGCTTTGCTGGCCTTACCGGGTCCGGTCCGGTATTTTTCAAAGGGCCCGGCCCAGCCCGGCCCACTAACGAAACGGATTTGGGCATGGCCCATTTCACTAGCGGGCCGGGCGGCCCGTTTGTGCCAGCCCAAATTGCCAGCACTAGTCTATACTATAGAGACAAAAAATGTGTGTCTCAATGAGATATAAAGGAAATTGTCTCACACCAACACTTCTCTTTACATTGTAATCAGGGAAAAGAATGACATGGTCAAATCTTTTAATGATTTTCAAGTTTAATAACATTTCTAAAGATGAAAATTTTATTATATTAATTTTTTCTTGTACATTATTTAGTTTTAATATATTTAGTTTTTATGATGTTTAGTTATAAGTATAACAAAGATGCAACAAAATGATTGTGATTATAGTGAGAATATCTTTTTAGAGCATTAGAGGGTTAAATTGCAGTTGGATGTCCAGGAGAAAGAATTAAAGAAACGTGACTAGAAACTGCAACATCAACAAGCTCAAAATAAATCTGAGAAGAAATAATTTTATCATTCCAAGAGAATTATAATATATGGTGGTTTCCAAATTTAATTACTGCCCATGTTAGTAGTTGCACACTCGCATATGACAACAACAAATGAACTATCATAATTAAAATGAAAAGACAACCGATTGACATAGACACATAACACATCATAATAAGTTACGACACAATTTATATATTAAAATATTAAAAAAGATTACGTGGTGTTATATTTAAAAAAATTATTAAATATCATTATTTAAGTTCTTTATTAGTATTTTTATTTAATAAACCGTTCAAAAGATATTAGACATGTTTAAAATATTAAAGAATATATAATTTGATATACGGGGTGTATTTATAATTTACTTGGTATTGTGAAAAATAAATATCAATTTAGGATACATATACTTTTTTAGACGGTATAAATATTGTTATTCTTTTTAAATATTTGAGACCTGATTTTGATTCTCTCTATAGTATCGGGTCAGAATAGACCTGATTCAACCCTTTTAATACCTCAATATTCTTGCTTGAGCTTTTAAAATTTTTGTATCTATATGTTTAAATCTTTTAATATAACATATAAACAAATATGAATAAATTTAATAAAAACAAAATAATACAGAACGATACGGCACAATACGGCACGATAGGCCTTATGGATGGGTTGCTAGGGAATGGAGATGATGACTACAACTCAAAAGTCTTGTTTGCGAACATTTATTAAAGGAGTGAGGATTTAAAAACCGTTTTAGAGAGTTGATCAAAGGAAGACAATAAATCTTATGACAAAATTAGTCGATACCTTAGAGACAAAAAAATGTGTGTCTCAATGAGATGTAAAGGAAATGGTCTCACACCAACACTTCTCTTTACATTGTAATTAGGGAAAAGATGATATGGTCAAATATTTTAATGATTTTCAAGTTTAATGATATTTTTAAAGATAAAAATTTATTATATTAATTTTTTATTGTACCTTATTTAGTTTTAATATATTTAGTTTTTATGATGTTTAGGTATTAGTATAACAAAAATGCAACAAAATGATTGTGATTATAGTGACTAGTGAGAATATCTTTTTAGAGCATTAGAGGGTTAGATTGCAACTGGATGCTCGGGAAAAAGAATTAAAGAAATGTGAGAAGAACTAGCAACATCAACAAGCTCAAAACGGAACTGAGAAGAAATGATTTTATCATTCCAAGAGAATGGTAATATATGGTGGCTTCCAAATTTAATTATTGCCTATGTTAGTAGTTGCACATACAACAGCGGAGGAACTATCATGATCAAAATGCAATGGCAACCAATTAAACATAGATACATAACACATCACAATAAGTTATGACACTATTTATATATTAAAATATTAAAAAGTTTGTGTGGTGTCATATTTAAAAAACTATTAAATATCATTATTTTATTTCTTTATTATTATTTTTATTTAATAAGTCATTTTTGAGACTGAGTTTTAGCTCTCTCTATACTATCGGGTCGGAATAGACCTGATTCAGCCCTTTTGATATCTCTATATTTTTGCTTGAGCTTTTAAATTTGGTTACAATTTGCATGACATGTTATTTGTGTTTAGTACTACATGTTTTGAAGCATTCAATGGTACATGTGTTGGTAGTGTTTTGTTATACATGTTAGTAGCGTGTATGTATATGTGTGTGGGGCATTCAGTTCGGGTCAATTCCGCTCGGCCCTAATCATTTTGGGTAAATCTGAGGTTCGGGTCAGTCAAACAAATAAATAGCAGTAAGTGAAAATCGATGTCGTTTTTACAAATTATCTTATGTCCAATACGGCATGAGCACGATATGGTACAATACGACACGAGCAAGATATGGTACGATAGGCCTAAAATATATTATGTCCAAAACAAAAACATTTTTGAATGACAAAATTAGTCTATACCTTAGAGATGAAAAAACTTGTCTCAATGAGATGTAAAGAAAATGTTCTCACACCAACACTTCTCTTTATATTGTAATTAGGAAAAAGAATGACTTAGTCAAATATTTTAATGCTTTTCAAGTTTAATAATTTTGCTAAAGATGAAAATTTTATTATATTAATTTTTTCTTGTACATTATCCAGTTTTAATATATTTTGTTTTTATGACATCCAGGTATAAGTATAACAAAGATGCAGCAAAATGATTGTGATTATAGTGAGAATATATTTTTTAGAGCATTAGAGGGTTAAATTGCAGTTGGATGCTTGGGAAAAAGAATTAAAAAACGTGAGAAGAAATTGCAACATCAACAAGCGCAAAATGAAATTGAGAGTGGTCATTTTCATCTATTTCCGTTTTATCATTCCAAGAGAATCGTAATATAGTGAGTTCTATATTTAATTACTACGCATATGATACTGTGTTAGTAGTTGCACATGACAACAACAAATGAACTATCATAATCAAAATGCAAGGATAACCGAGTGAATATAGACATATAACACATCACAATAAGTCACGACACTATTTATATATTAAAATATTAAAAAAAAACTGTATAAAATATTGTTATTTAAATTCTTTATTATTATTTTATTTAAGAGTTTTAGCTCTTTCTATAGTATTGAGTCGAACTAGATCTGATTCAACTTGTTCAATACCTTTATGGTTACGTCTGGTTATTAGGGTGAAATGATAATGATAATGAGAATGAGAATGCAAATGGAAAGGATATGAATTTTTTTTTTGTTGGAACTTTATAATTAGTCTCTGAATCAATATTATTTTGTTTGATTAACACCTGAATGGAATGAAGTTAACTGTATTTTGATCAAAATACTCTTAATTACAAAACATTTATAATAACATGATATATTATAGATAATAATAATAAAATATAAAAGCATATATAATATTATATATACATTATTATAATGTTATATAATATATATATATATATATTATTACATTATAATATATTACATAATAATATATATAATATAAATATTATAATATTATATATTATTATATATTACATAATATAAATATAATATAACAATATATAATATATAATACATAATACATATATAACATATATAATATGTAATACATAATATATATATATATATAATGATATATATATATATATATATATTATAATACATATAATATATAATAATAAAATATAATATATACTTTGGATAATAATATATAGAATTAATATATATATATAATAACATATATATATTATAATACATATAATAAAATATAATATATATTTTGGATAATAATATATAATATATAATACATATAATATATAGAATAACATATACAATAATATAATATATATAATACTATATATATAATATTATATTATATATATAATAATATAATATATAATATATAATACATATAATATATAGAATAACATATATAATATATAATACATATAATATATATACTAATATATATATAATAATATAATATATATAATATTATATATATAATAATAATATGATATATAATACATATATATATATTATATAATATATATATATTATATTATATTATATATAATAATACAATATATAATACATATACATGTATATTATAATATATATATATATATTTATATATAATATTTAAATATTGGAAATGAGGGTATTCTTAGAATCGAGTTGGGGCATAGGAGGGTATTTATAGAATATCAATTTTAGTTTGGAATTAGAATTGGAATACACATAACATTTATTTTATGATGAGCTTAAAAAAAACATTTATTTTTGGATAGAAAGCTCATTCCACCAAAATGATAGAATCAATATTCAAATGAAATTCTCATTTCATTACATTTTAGTAAACCAAATATTAGGAATGACTTTCTTTCCATTATATTCTATTACAATCCACCCAACCAAATAAGACCTTTATTCTTGCTTGAGGTTTTAAATTTGGTTACAATTTTGCGTGGCATGTTATTTGTGTTTAGTAATATATGTTTCTAAGAATTCCATGGTACATGATTGGTAGTGTTCCGTTCTAGGTTGCATGGATACAAATACAGATACGGAATACGGATACGGTACGATACGTAGATACGGTAAATCTTTAAAAACTAGGATATGGATACGGCAGGATACCGCAATTACAATAATATATATTTATTTATTTTATATTTAAAAAAATATAATCCAATAATTCATTCAAAACATATTCTATAGAAACATAATCCAATAATGCATTCCATTCAAATTTCAAAATAAAAACATAATCCAATAATCATTCAAAACATATTCTCAATAAACATAATCCAACAATCCTTTCAAAATGAAAACATAATCCATTCAAAATATATTCTCAAAAAACATAATCCAATAATCCTTTCAAAATGAAAACATAATCCAATAATTCATTCAAAATGAATTCATAATCCAACATATATAAGTCCTAACATATTACAAAACCCAAATCTTAATTTGACCCTTCAACTTTATAAAATCTTAATTTGACCCCGTTTTAAACTAACATAATTAAATTTTTACCCCAAACGTATCCTCACTGTATCCTTGCCGTATCCCTGCGTATCCCCGTCGTATCCTAGCCATATCCCACAGTCAAACTTGAGAAAAAAGTCAACGGATACGTCAAATGGTGTATCGGATACGTATCTTGGTACATCGGGAGTGTATCCGGACAGGATACGAGTTCGATAAGAGTTCCCTCCCAATATGGAGTATCCGTGCAACATAGGTTCCGTTATACATGTCAATACTGTATATGTATATGTTGATATTTGTGTGGGGCATTCAGTTCGGGTCAATTCCTCCCGGCCCTAACCATTTCGGGTAAACCCAAGGTTCGGGTTAGTCAAACAAATAGATGGCGGTAAGCAAAAAGCCGACGTCGTTTTGAGACTTCGTATAAATTAAACAGATTGATGTGATTTCACTCAAGGTTTCACTTAGGCGCGGGAAATTTCGATTATTCAATCAATCACAGAAATGGACTCTCACGATCTCGAGTTGGAGAAAGCTCGATTAATCAGCTTGGCTCTTGATTTCGGTTTCGATGAAGAATCCGCAAAGAAATGCCTGAACCGTTTGATTTCTCTCTACGGTAATTTTTTTTTTCAATTCTGTGGTTGTTTGATTTTGTTGAAAGTAGAAAATTTGACTTAAATTGAGTATAAACGAATTGGGTTTGATTAAATTTCATATTTTTTAATTGGGATGTATTATAAATATGATTTTTTTTGGTATGATATTATATATTGGAAGTATTGGGTAGTGTATAGTTTTTGTTACACTAATTATTGGTAATTGAAGGTTTCTAATGAAACTAAGTGTTCTTCATGGTTTCAAATTCATCAAATGGTGTTGAAAATTGTAATAAAGTTATAAATTTTCTGGAGTTATAGTGATTGTTGAATCTGTGAAAATTTGAGTGTTTTTGATGCTGGTTTTTTTTTTTTTTTTTAAATTTTATTTTGGGTGTCAATTTTGATTTTTGTGAAGGCGACGATGGGCGGGATTTTATCTCTGTGGAGCATTGTGGGGATGATTTTCTTGCAGCTGTGGCTGAAACTATGCAGGACACTGAGGACTGGGATGATTTACAGGCTGTGGAATCAGAAGCTTGTGGAGCTTTAAATAACATGTTTGATAAAGAGGTTGTCAATGATGCTAATAGTAATAAAAATACTAGAGAGTATATTGACATTGTGGACGATTCGCCTGAACCTAAAAAACGCCCAACTTTGATGGAGTTGGATTCTTCTAGTGACAGTGAAGACTTAGACTTCATAACTCCAAAGCCAAAGGATGCTAGACGTAAACTCTCTTCTTGGTGTGATGGCGACATTCGTTCGTTAACTCAAAGTTTGGGCAAACGTTCTACAAGACCTGTGGTAAGAGTTTCCAACTAACATCCTTTACGGTTTTTGTAGCAAAATGATGATTTATCAGTGCTAGTTGCATTATAAAATGAGAAACTGTGCTTGTATACCGGTGTATATTATTGATTCCATATTACATTAGTGTACTTGTTTACCTTTTCCTGCTATAATGCCAGTGTAAAGTGATGTTGGACACTGAAAAGGTCTGTTTATTTTGAAGGATCCAATGAGCTTTGTCACCGATGATTCAGTCTCTTCGATTTCCAAAAAGAAACAGTGCTCCCAGATATCAAAAGATGAACATGGGACTCTTAGTTATGAAGAATTACAGGCATTGGATGATATGGAACTTGCAAATATTGTAATATTTGGCAATAAGATATTTCGACCATTGCAGCATCAGGCTTGTAAAGCATTCGTGTCAAAGCAAGATTGCTTTGTTCTCATGCCCACTGGAGGCGGCAAAAGTCTATGTTACCAGGTGATATCTCTTTCTTTGTATACGTGAAAGCTGTCTTATTTTTTCCACAAGTATATATAGGTTACAGGGTGTTTTGTACAGCTTCCAGCAACTCTGAAACCGGGTGTAACAGTGGTCATATCTCCCTTACTTTCACTCATTCAAGATCAGATAATTACATTGAACCTCAAGTTTGGAATACCGGCAACATTTTTGAATTCTCAACAAACTTCTTCCCAAGCAGCAGCGGTCCTCCAAGAGCTAAGGCAAGGTTCAATTCTTTTTATGCACTGGGCTCTAATAGGAGACTATTTTGGTTCCCTTATTTTTAGTTCATATGAAACTTTACCTCGATAGTGTAAATCAAGAAGCTCCTTCGAATGAATAGTATTGAGTTTGTTTTTGAGATATCCTAGGATTATTTTGTCGTATTCAAAGAATGTTGTCTATCTTTCAATTTTTAAGCATTGCTGACTAGATTATGTCTCCTCACATCTACTTTTTGTGCACATACCTCCAGGAAGGACAAACCGTCATGTAAGCTCTTATATGTGACTCCTGAAAGGATCGTTGGGAATGCAATGTTTTTTGAGATGCTGAAATGTCTTTATCGGAAGGTATTGTTTTCATTCTGACTGAATGATCTAAATCATATAGTATCATGAACTTGTGATATTTTTGTCAGTGATGTAACTAGTAATACCACATCAATTGCAGGGACAAGTGTCTGGTTTTGTTGTTGATGAAGCTCACTGTGTGAGGTATGTACTTTGTCATTCAAACTTCATATATGAGTCATCTGAAAGGTGGATTGTGATAATCAATAGATATTAGAAGTTGTAAGTTTTATAGGCAAAAACTGGGACAAAGTTGGAAGCCGGTAGCAGTGGTAAACAGTAATATTTTGGGGTTTATTCTGTTAAAAAGAAAAAATTCAAAGTAAGAGGTTGGTGGGGTTTCACATTCTTTTTGAAAGTGATAGACTTCACATTCTTGCGCTTCATCAGAAGTAGTCCAATCTCATGTGCTTCACAAGAAGTCTATATAATATATGATTCATTTCTCATTAAATTTAAGTAATTCACAATTTCACATAAATGAATCTTCCACTAATTAATTTCATCTTCTTCTACTTGTGCTTCGCAGCCAGTGGGGACATGATTTTCGTCCAGATTATCGGGGTTTAGGATGTCTGAAGCAGAATTTTCCGAATGTTCCTGTGATGGCTTTGACTGCCACAGCAACCCTACCAGTTCGTGAGGTAATTGGATTGTAGACTTGTAGAGTTGTAGTCATGGATTCTTTTTTCTCTGTGTGAAATTTATGTTTTAGTTATCTCGATGATTCTGCAGGACATACTAAAAGCTCTAAGGATTCCCCGTGCTCTTGTCCTTGAGACAAGCTTTGATAGACCCAACTTGAAGTATGAAGTAATTGGGAAGACCAAGGAATCATTGAAGCAGCTCGGGCAGCTTATAAATGACCGTTTTAGTAATCAATGTGGAATCGTATACTGCCTTTCAAAAAGCGAATGTGCTGAGGTTTCAAAATTTTTAAATGAAAAATGCAAGGTTAAGACGGTATATTACCATGCTGGTTTGGCAGCTCGTCAAAGAGTTTTTGTTCAGAAGAAATGGCATACAGGAGAGGTCCAGATCGTATGTGCCACAATCGCTTTTGGGATGGGAATTGACAAACCAGATGTTGTAAGTCCAGATAAGATCTTCATGTTCCTCTCTTTGATATTTCTGGTATAAATTTCAGTTACTCTGTGCTCATTGGAGATCGTTTTACCGATTGAGCTATGTGTTTCTTCTGATGATTGGTATCAGAATTGTTGTTTCCAATCCCTAATGCATTGATTTTTCTCCCCAATTCTAATTTAAAATTTTTATTTTATATATGCAGCGCTTTGTTGTCCATAATACATTGTCCAAATCTGTTGAAAGCTATTATCAAGAGTCTGGAAGGGCTGGAAGAGATAATCTTCGGTCTGTATGCATTGTTTTGTACCAGAAGAAGGATTTCAGTCGGATTGTATGCATGCTACGTAATGGTCAAGGTTTTAAGAGTGAAATGTTTAAGACTGCAATGGCCCAAGCTAAGAAAATGCAGCAATACTGTGAACTTAAGGTAAGTTAATTATCAGTCACTGCCAAGTACTTACTTTTTCAATGATTTAGCTAGAATTTCTGGCTGATCTATCACTTCAATTCAAATTTATTTACATGAGCTTGCACACTCATTATTCATTGTTGTGAATTCTTTAGGCTGAATGTCGGAGACAAACCTTACTTGAACACTTTGGAGAGTCTTTTGACCGAAAAGCTTGCAAAAATGGTTCAAATCCTTGTGATAACTGTCTCAAGACTTCTTTATGAGCACACACATGGTTTGCTTCATTTGTGGCTGAGGTGTGTTCTAACTCATCGCTGATAGACCCTTTTTTCTCCATGACGGCTTACTTATAATAGTTCAAGATATGATGTTTGCGCCTTCTTAATCCTTCTTCCAGAAGGCTTAAAGAAGACAATCCGTTTTTATAGTCCCAAATCGGAGAAATTAATGAATGTAACACCAAGTAAAGGAACTAAAACTGATATGTCTTCTTTGAGTTTAAGTACTTCAACCGAAGCCTCCTATTTGATTTTGGACTCAACCTGCCTCTTTGCAGCATGTATGTGTGTGTTTGTGCATGTGCATTTTCTCGTGTGCAGATTTGTCTATCTCATGGGATTTCTCAAGGGTAGGGGCATGTGTTTAGGCCATGGTTTCCATAAATTCCAGAGGCTTGTATAAATACAAATAAAAGTATTGGTTTTGGCACTGTGCTTCTATTTCTTGGACCACTACTTAAAAAAACATCGAGTTTGAACTGATTAGTGGCACGTGAGAGTATTATTTCACAAGAAATCTATCATTTAAAGTTATGGTTTTTCTGATAATTCAATGTGATTAGATGGCAATATTTTTACCTAAATTTGCTCCCAACTAGTTGATTCCTCTCATACATTTTGGAGCTAAAGCATTATCTGTGTACTGTGGTAGAGGCAAATATTGCAAGTTTGCTAGTTGCTACTGCTTTTTCATTTTTCCTTCTTTAGAATAAAGCACTTTTTGGTACCATTGCTCTTCTAGTAACTAATTGCATAGAAAAGGAACTTTTATTGAATGAAGATGCTTTTGTATTCACATTGCTGGTAGAGGGCAGATTTATTTTCTTGTTTCCCTTCCTCTTTTTTATGGTTGATTTTTACTTGAAATATGTTGTGTATATCTTGGTGTCAAAACAGTCTTGGTTTAGTTTCTACTTCTCAATAAGATTGAAGGGCCTGTTTATGAGTGTTTTGCTAGAAGCCTAGAAGTGCTTTAAAGTAAAAAAAAAAAAAAAAACGTTTTCTATACAAGCATTTGAAAGTGCTTTTTGGAAATTTAATTATGAAGAGAAGTGGTTTTTCAGATATTAAGTGTATTTTTTATGGGGTTTTATTTTATCTATTTGCAAACATTTTTGATAATATCATATTCATAAGCACTTCTAAATGAATCCCAAATGCTAATTCTGCTTTGGACTTGAACCTTAATTGGCTGCTCTGCTTTGTTGTCAATCTTTTAAAAGCACGTTTCCTAAGCGGAAGCTGCTATTAACTTCTTTATAGCTTTCTGCCGCCTATTAGTCAGCAACAAATCTAAGATCTCAGATCTACAAACAATGCTAATGAAGACTTTTAGAGTAATATTTTGACAAAAAGGCACATGCAGCTACCATGAAATTGTTGTGATAAATATTCATTATGTAAATATATTAAAAAAATTAAAACTTAGAATATAAAGATCAACTTTGACCAAACAATTCATTCTCTGGAAAATGGTTACGTATTTTTCATCTTTCACTTATATGATAGAGTCCGAGTTGCATCTTTGTTCATTAAATCGTAAATCGTGGAAATACTTCTCTCTTATAGTGAGAGTTGTATTTCGAGTTACACTTGTAATAATTGATCTTACATATCTTGACAAACCTTGACCTAATCGGTGAAAATTGTCAAAATAATAATCATAAAATGATTATATGATAAAATGTCAACAAACCTATGATTTACAATAATCTTTCATGCAAACAATTAATATTTTTTTTTTGCCCCAAAGTTTGTGAGAACTTTGCTTGAATCCAAAATTTTATTCATCACCCATTTTTAGGTTAATTCTTAAAGGGATCCAGAGCCTATCTTGTTGCCTCCAAATTTTTTATTTAATTATTATTTTTTATTGCTTGGTTTATAGAGACAAGAAGTACTTCCAATGGCTTTGACTTTTTGAAGATAGCGAGTTGGCAACAAACCCAATTTTCTAAATCTCCATTGAAGATCAAATTCAACTATAAATGATGTAGTGACTCATCAAATTTTTTAATAGTGTAAATATCATTTTTTTTATTATTATTTATCCTATCATAAATATTTTTCATATACATTTAGTACTTGAGTAAAGGTTCATATCAACAAAGAATGTACTTTCTTTTCTTTTCAAAAAAAAAAAACAAAGAATTTACTCCATATAATTAAATTAACAGTTAATTTATTTATATAATTTGTATCCGTGTTAATTTGGGAAATATTTGAGTGAATGATATTTTGCGATGAAAAAACATAACCTCAAGAGAAGGCAAGTTAGAATATTAACGCAATGATTAAAATAAATGTACAAATTTGGTAATGCCTTGGTCAACTATTAAAAGCAAAAAAATTATATTGGTCCAAGATCACAAGTTATTGCAACACAAAGTTGGTAACATAATGACAAATTATTATACATTTTTTATTAATTTTTTTTTATAACCCCATTTGTTATTTAAAAACATTCATAATTTCATGTTACTTTTCATGGTAGAATTGAAATTATAGATCCAAATACCCAATAATCAATTCTCAACAATCAAAGCTTTTTGTACAACAATCAACAATGAGGTTCAAATCTACTGTTTCGTTTTATTATCCGTGTTTATATATATGTTTATATATATATACACATTATTATTATTATTATTATTTTAAAATATTACAACAATTCAAAATTTAGGGATGAGTGAAACTCGAATCTATAATTTACACGTGCTACAGGATCAATATCATATCTTTTATATATAAATTATTGTTTATCTTAATTTTGAAAATAATATTTATTAGTGGTAGTGTGGTGTGAGGACCCATGAACAGTGTGAGAACACCAATTGTTGGACCCAACATCAACCAATGGAAGGTGTCCACGTGGAAGTTGGTGAATCAAGTACTAACAATAAGTAAAAGTTTTCACAGGCAACAAGCTTGAATCCTTAAATATAAACCGGCAAGACTTCTCACATCTCCAAGATTTATTACTCAAAATCAGACCAGACATTTATTACCCTTTTGAAACTTGACTGTTTCTTTACTGTTAATTTTTTTTGGACCCAAATTTTTTTTTCTCATCTTACCTAAATTTCTCTCACTCAGGGAGAATCTGCTAATGTCACTCGTATTTTCTTTCTTGTCTTCTCTGGCTTCATTGGTCTGCTTTAATTCTTCAAAGGACTTGATTTTTATTCTGGGTCTTACTTCTGTACTTCAAAAGTGACCAGGAAGGTGCTTGGAGTGGTTCAAATGGGGTTTCTGTGGATATGATGAGCTGTGTATGGTTAGAGATTTGCTGAGCTGGTTTAAAGTTTGTCTTTTTGGGTATTTTGAAGAATACCCTTTTGGACTTGGATGCTTTTTGGCGCTCTCATTGTGGTTTTGGTGTTTAAATTTGTGTGATTTGGGTAATTTGCTGGTTTTATTTTTTTTATTTTTTTTATGGAAAGCAAGGAAGGAGCTTGAAGTTTGCAAAGTGGGGATTTGTGTTTGAAGGATATTAGGTAAGGTTTTGATTTGATAAGATTCCATATATATATATATTTTTTAATTTGTAGTACTGTTTTGATTAGTTGTCCGCTTATAAGTTCAATGTGTTAGCTGATTTGTGAGGTTTGGAAGATCAAAGATGTGATTTTTCATGTCAATTAGTTCATTAATGTGAGGATTTTTGTCATTTGTGAACATATTTTAGCTGAATGAACAATGTATGTATAATTAGAGGTGAATTTGATTTAAAATCTATGGTACTGTGTTGATTAGTTGTTGGTTTATAAGTTTTGCAATTTTTTGACTGCAAAGTGGGGTTTTGTGTTAAGATTTTGGTTTGATTTGATTCCATTTTTTTTTGTTAATTTGTGGTACTGTTTTGATTAATTGTTTGTTTATAAGTTCAATGTGTTAGCTGATTTGTTAGGTTTGGAAGATCGAAGATGCGATTTTTCATGTCAGTTAGTTCATTAATGTGAGGGATTTTGTCATTTGTGAACATGTTTTAGCTGAATGTACAATGTATGTATAATTAGAGGTGAATTTGATTTAAAATCTGTGGTGTTTGTATATGACATTTTACCATCTGATTTTCTCTTTAAATTTATTGGTGGAAGTATGATAAAACATAGTTCACATTGCCTTTTGAGTTCTGTTTGAATGTTCTTATTTATTGTTAGCTTTTGTTGTGTTTTGGTTAGTACATGAAACAATGGAGGTCGAGAAGAAACGGTCAAAGGGTGGATTTCTCAACTTGTTTGATTGGAATGGAAAATCTCGGAAAAAGTTGTTCTCAAACAATCCTGAATTAGATGGTACGTCAATGTTCTCATGAATAATCAAAATGCATAGCTTCTTTTAGAACTATATACTACTTTATTGCTCAGTCTATGGTTCTCACTTACTAATTTTTTTTTCTTGGCATTTTAATCGTAGACGAATCGAAGAAGGGAAAAGAAAATGTTGGGAAAATAGCCAAGTCACTTCTTCATGTGGTGGGTAGTTTTTCTATTGTTTCAGTTTTAATCTTTTTTTCTGCTAGTTTGTTTTGTGAAATTATAGTTTGTGATTGGTTGTCCACTGTTGCCATCTTGGCAGATAGAGGTGGATGAGAGCCGAGGAAGTTCGAGTAACAAAGGGAGTAGTGAGTTCAATTGTAGTTCATCGGTAACTAGTGATGAAGGATGTGGAGCTAGAGCACCTGGGGTAGTTGCTAGACTTATGGGTTTGGATTCGATGCCTACATCAAACGTTCCCGAGGCTTGTTTTGACCCATTTCGCGACTTGCACTCTTTTAGAGCATCTCAATACAATAGGAGTGACCCTAATTCGTGGAGTGAAAACCAGCCGGTGGATTATCTCAGCAAGCCTAATAGAGAGTGTCTTTCTTGGAATCCTGTGGAATCAAGAGTGCGTAAGGTACAAAACCGGCCAATTGAGAGATTTCAAACTGAAATACTGCCTCCAAAATCGGCTAAATCGATCCCATTCACCCACCATAAGCTGTTGTCTCCTATCAAGAATCCCGGGTTTATCCCAACAAAGAATACAGCTTATATAATGGAGGCTGCTGCTAAGATAATCGAGGCAAGTCCCCAATCAACTGCTAAAATTAGAAGGCCGTCAGTTGCATCTTCAGTTCCATTGAAAATTTGGGATTTGAAAGACAAAATGGAAGTAGCACATATAGCATCCAGGCCTCAAAAATCTAATGAGCCCGTTGCTGTTAGATATACCAAAGGACAAAACAGTGATCAGAGCCATAGTGAACCAAAGAGTGCACCAGTGGTCAAGGCTTCTATGAATTCGCAAAAGAGAAGTTCTGACAACATGAGGAAGAAGGGTAAATCGGTTTCACTTGGAGAACAATCAAAGGTCAATGTTCAGAGAAGGGAGGGTTCTACCTCGACGAGTAGTAGTAGTAGGAGTTCTATGCAAAAGAAGGAAAAGTGTGATGTCAAAGCAAACCAGTTTTCGAAGAGCCAGCCAGATACACAAAAGGCTCCACAGAAGGGAACTGCTGCAAATAGGACGAACAATAGAACATTTGCAAACAAGACTAACAATGCCCTTAGGCAGAATAACCAGAAGCAGAATTATTTGCCGCATAAAGATAGTTCAACTTCAAAGACTTCTGTTTACAATCAGCAAAACAGAAAAACTAAGTCCATTGGTGGCTCTAATGGGCCAAATGGGACCCTAAATAAGGTCATTGACAACTCTGAAACTGAGTCTAGAAAGACAGGCTCAAATGTTACTGGAAAGGAGCTATCGTCATCTAGAGCAAAGAATTTAACTCAAAAGAAACAGTCTATGAATGGGGATTCTTGGTCTGAAGAAAATAATAATGTTGATAATGTACTGAACAAGAAAGATGAAAGGTCTATAAAATGTAATGTTGCCACTGATGGGTGCATGAATTGGAGCACAGATAATAGGAAGAAAGGAATGGATATTGTTTCATTTACTTTCTCATCTCCCATAAGATCTGTGACTGATCCCCAGTTCTCTGGTCAAGTCATGGAAAAAACTAACAGCTTTAACATTGATTCCTTTGGTGACAATAATCAGCGGCGGTTCTTGAAAAATTTAGCATTTTCTTCTCCGGGGTGTAATGTAATAGGTGCTGATGCTTTGAGTGTCCTTTTGGAACAAAAACTCAGGGAATTAGCATGTAAGGTCGAGTCATCCAATTGTAATGTGATCAGAGAAGGGAGTATTGATGGTTCTGCATCCAGTTTACAAGACTCGGTACCCACACATGGTGTGGTAAGCTCGAATTCAGCAGAACATGGCCAGAGGTTAGAAATTTGCCGAGACAAAGATACATCAGATAGCCTAGACAACTCTTGTTGCACCTCAATTGATAGTCCAAAGCTTAAAATAAACCAGAAGTGGCAGGTTTGTCTTGTTAATTTTTATCACTCAGCTTCTGCCATTTATATATAGTCTTATCGATTATTTTCCTCTCGTTTGTTTTACTATGCTCCAGTGACAAAATGAATTTTGGAGGTGTTTCCAAAGCATAAACCATTAGTGGTAGGATTTTAGGGGGAAAGAAGAGGAAAATGAAGACGAAAAAGAGAGTTTCCTTAATGGTAAACATAATGATATTAAACCAATTCAACTTACGATAGTTTTTTGTTTAGATACATCTACTAGAACAAACTACTCAACTCAACTACACCTTTACCAAAGGTCCCAAACTAAATGATGTTGGCTATGCTAGAGCCAACCGTGGAATCTTTTCATATAGATCGCACTTATTAATGTATACTTAACTAGTTAAGTAGCATGAATACATATTTTCAGCAGTGTGCAATATGGCTGTGAACCTTTCTAATCCTCAAATTAGCTGCACATAGTTGTTCAAGTTCAGAAGTTTTAAGTATTATAGTAAATAAATCTATCCTCTTTTATTGCTGGTGGTTTCATGTTCTACAGTGCTTATTCAGTGCATATTAAGGCTTTTTTTGGTTTTGTTGAGTCGCAAAATTCTGAGTTTCTGTCCTAATAGTGTGCAACCGGGCAACCGACCTTGTATGCTTGTTACCAGTCCAACACAATGCCAAATCACCTATAGTTACCCTGTTCAAGTCAAAATGTTAGCTGCAGATACTCTTAATTCTATTGATTTAAAATATTAGAACAAGCTATCCAAAGCTATAACACTAGCAAGATATAGAATTTCTAATGATATGTTTTACTATAAAAGCATATCTGTTTTCGTACTTCGTCCTAATCCTGAGAGCAGATCTTTTTTTTTTCCGCACATTTTCTTGAAAGATACTCACTGCACTACTCAACTTCTCTTGAACAGTTTCAACATTCTGAAGAAATGGAAAAGGAGAGCAGTGATAGCAACAAAAATGAAACTGGAAGAGAATTTGATTGTCAACTATGCTAGCGAGGTTTCCAGTCTCGAACCCTCTTTCACGAGTGTGTATTGCTCAGATAACGAAAACAGTACTGGCGGTAATTTACTGTTTACTTTAGTGTTTCTTTGCACCATATATTATTATAAGCATGTGAATGGACCTGAAAGTTCTTAAAGTTTCTGCCTCATAGTAATTTTTTTGAGAATCAATCAATGATGGCATCATAGTATTATTAGGAAAGTTGATAAAAGTTAAGTTTTCGGGAAAATGTCCACAGGAGGATAATTGGCAAAACAGTGCACGTAATTTCTAGTTTATCTAGATTACTAGGTGCTTTTCGCATTGTCAGGGACTTCTATTACTAATGATATCTTTACTAATTATTTCAATGATCTGAGATTAATTGTAATGTAGATGCTTCAACCTTCATTAAAATACTTGTATATGCCAAACAACATTTCAAAAATGACTTTTAAGAACATCTTTGTGGTACTTTTGTCCAAATGCATTCTTCAATGATATACAAGATATAATATTGACCAAAACATATACTTTTGTGGTTTCAGACAGCAAGCAATTTTCATTGGCTCAAGATCTTGTAGAAATCTGTTGGCGTCATACAAATGTGTGTCAACTGGTGGAAAGTGAGACAAAGTTATCTGACTATGCCTTTTATAAAATAGCAGGGGACATAGGCGAAAGGCATACAAATAGAACTTTCAGTTTTGTAGAAGTTAAGGAGTCGTGCAACTGGGAACTCGATTATGTGAGAGAAATACTCGGCAGTGCAGAGCTTATGGTGCATGAGTTTGTATTGGGTCAGACCGACCAGGTTATAACACCGAACTTCTTCAATCATTTGGAGAGTCAAGAAAATGTAACAGGAAGAAATGATCTAGAGCAGTCCAAGCTTGGACGAAAGGCTTTGTTCGATTGCATCTGCGAATGCCTGGATATAAGATGTCAACAACTCTTTGTCGGAAGCTGCAAGGTACGGGGTAATTCATCAACAATGTTGTTTCGAAGAAAGAGTCGGTTGGCTGAAGAATTGTACAAGGAGATTGAGAGTTGGAAGGGGATGGGAGACTTAATGTTGGATGAGCTTGTAGACAAAGACATGAGCACACAGAATGGGAAATGGATTGATTTTGACATAGAAGCACTTGAAGAAGGTGTAGAAATTGAGAATGAGATATTAACTTCTTTGGTTGATGAATTGTTTTCTGATTTTTTGGTCCTTTAAAGTAAACATGGCTATATTTGCTTGCTCTGGTGTTTAAGATCATCATCCAATGACTTCATGCTTGTAATTTTTTAAAGTTAATGAAATCTTTGCTTCTTCTTTTTTTCTTAGACGTGTTTGTTTGATTATGCATTTGATTAAAGCCGATCACTTGACATTTCAAACACTTTGGAGAGTATTTTGATTGAAAAACTTGCAAATATGGTTCAAATCCTTATGCAAAACGGAAAAAAGTGAACTTGCCGGGGACATCACTGGACCCTGGAGGTGGATTCCGGTAACATTGATTATATGATCTTATTTTTTTTATAAAAAAAAGTGGTCTGGCCGGAGGAAGAGTCTTCTTAGGGCCGGTTTTAACATCTCAGGGTCCGGGGTGAAAAGATCCATTTAGACATCTCATCAATCTAATTTAAACTCAAAAGTGGACTTATTTAGACATCATCTCATCAAACCAATTTTAGTCATTTTCTTTATAGGCCCGGGGTGAGTGCACTTCTTGCACCAGCCCTAAGTCTTCCTACAACATATGTGTGTGTGTGTGTGTGTGTGTGTGTGTGTGTGTGTGTGTGTGTGTGTGGGGGGGGGGGGGGGGGGGGCGCTCTTCGGATCCATCATTATTAGTGGTGGTACGCCGATGGTGGCTATCAGTCTACTACCACTAGCCACCAAGTTATGTACCATACAAATATATATAATTTTAATTAAAAATAATCATAATTTTTAGTTTTAATTTTTTTTTAGTTTTTAATAAATATTATTATCAAACATCAGGGCATTTTTGTTTTTTATTTTTAAATAGCATTTTTTTATGTTTAATAAAATGATTAAATTCAATATTGAGAACTTATCAAACCATTCCAATCAAATCACCATATTTAGTAAAACAATTATTGTATTGGGTTTGTATTCTAGAATGTACCACTAGACCCAAATACGATCCAATAATATATTTTAATTTATGTTAGAAAATAATTTATTTTATTTTGATTTCAAAATAAATTTATTTTTACTGTCCACAAAATATAGCATATGTTAAATCTAATAATTAATTTATGCTGTCTAGGAACCCAATATCAAAAATAAAATATTGTCCATTGGTCTGTGGGACTATAAATGGACCATATTCTTTTATTATTGGACCTAGTATTACAACTAAATACAATCCAATACTTTATTTACATTATATATATATATATCAATACTTTATTTAATTTTTATTATTATTATTATTATATATATATATATCAAAACTTTATTTAAATTTAATTTCAAAATAAATGTATTTTTATGTCACATAATATAGTCTATACTACATAGGTCAAATCTAATAATTAATTTATGCTAAATCCAATATCAAAATATTATTCATTGGATGGGTTGACATCCAACGGACCATATTATATTATTCTTGGACAGTCCCCTACAGCCGCATACACTCTTATTAATATAATCCAGAAATGTAACCAATAATTTATATTAGGATTGATAAAAAAAATTATTTAACTTTCTTAAATGTTTATTTTGGTACAAATTTTAAATTAATTAAAATACATCACTAAAGGGTCGTTTGTTTTTTTTCACTTAAAACTTAATGGGTCTGAATTGAACACATTAAGTTGTTTTGTTTGTTTTTTTAGGTGGTCAAACAACTTAAAAATATCAAAAAAACAACTTAAAATAAAAAGTAAGAATTCTTGACTTTTAACTTAATTCTAAATCATTGGATTACAATTAAAATACTCTTTTTCAAGTCTATCCTCCAAAAAAATATATATTTCCAAAATTATCTTAATTTAATATGGTGTAAAAAAAATTTCTTTTAACATATTTATTATTTTAAACATGTTTTAGAAAGAAAGAAAAAAACCCTAATTACTTCTCATAATGAAAATTTTCAAGGATTGAACAATTGAATTTCTCTCTTGTCAAATCCCGGTAAGAATTCTTTATTTATTTATTTTTATCTAACTATTCGTATAGTACTCAATAAATTTGTCTATCATATTAAGTAGATTTCGTGGCTCGAAAAAGTTATAGAATTATTGTATATAAAAAATTCAAGAACCTTTCTTTTATTTGGTTTCCGGTGCATATGATCCAAGAAACCAAAAAAACAAAAATGGTTTCATTAATTATATTCACCGGGAACGTGGACAACATATAAAATTGAACCTGAACTTGAACTTTTTTTTGACAATAAATTTAACTTAAACTTTGTTTGCAGAATATGCAAAATTATATTCTTTGATTAATTTTTTATTTTGTTAAATTGAACTTTGTTTGCAAAAAAAAATTACAAAATGTTATAAAGAATGGTGAATGTTAAATTACATCTGTTAATTAGTATGAGTATAAATGTAAAATTACAAATTTTCAGACAGTTTTATTTTTAAAAAATAAACATGTTGACAGTATATTCAGATGTGAGGAAAAAAAAAACAAACATGTCATTCAGATTCAGATTTCAGTCCCTATTCAGTCTTCAGAAAAATTCATGATTGTTCAATGTTCAGACAAAAAAATAAACTACCCCTAATTTTTATTTTTTAAAATATTACATAAATTCTATTATTTTTAAAATGAGGAATTTGAACCCACGATCTCGTGGCATAGTTGCACGGAGTTTACCTAACAGCGCTACAAAACTAAACATACGTTTCTACGATATTTCTATAAAATTACAACACTGAAAATCCTAAAATCTCTTTTCAAGACATCATGCTAAAGAGTTATTATATATATATTCATTTTCTTTTCGGTGCGTACTGATATAACTTATATCTTATATCAGTGCGTTGTATGTGGACCACTAATTATGGAGAAGTTTTGATAAGTGCATACACTTTAAGTCAAAGTATGTAAATCTAATGGTCCACATCCAACGCACTGATGAAATTATATCATTGCGTACTGACTTGAAAATTTATGTGTATATATATATATGAAAATTTTCACATAAGTGGGGGGGGGGGGGGGGGGGGGGGGGGGCGCTCTTCGGATCCATCATTATTAGTGGTGGTACGCCGATGGTGGCTATCAGTCTACTACCACTAGCCACCAAGTTATGTACCATACAAATATATATAATTTTAATTAAAAATAATCATAATTTTTAGTTTTAATTTTTTTTTAGTTTTTAATAAATATTATTATCAAACATCAGGGCATTTTTGTTTTTATTTTTAAATAGCATTTTTTTATGTTTAATAAAATGATTAAATTCAATATTGAGAACTTATCAAACCATTCCAATCAAATCACCATATTTAGTAAAACAATTATTGTATTGGGTTTGTATTCTAGAATGTACCACTAGACCCAAATACGATCCAATAATATATTTTAATTTATGTTAGAAAATAATTTATTTTATTTTGATTTCAAAATAAATTTATTTTTACTGTCCACAAAATATAGCATATGTTAAATCTAATAATTAATTTATGCTGTCTAGGAACCCAATATCAAAAATAAAATATTGTCCATTGGTCTGTGGGACTATAAATGGACCATATTCTTTTATTATTGGACCTAGTATTACAACTAAATACAATCCAATACTTTATTTACATTATATATATATATATATATATCAATACTTTATTTAATTTTTTTATTATTATTATTATTATATATATATATATCAAAACTTTATTTAAATTTAATTTCAAAATAAATGTATTTTTATGTCACATAATATAGTCTATACTACATAGGTCAAATCTAATAATTAATTTATGCTATGTTTCCTATGAATCCAATATCAAAATATTATTCATTGGATGGGTTGACATCCAACGGACCATATTATATTATTCTTGGACAGTCCCCTACAGCCGCATACACTCTTATTAATATAATCCAGAAATGTAACCAATAATTTATATTAGGATTGATAAAAAAATTATTTAACTTTCTTAAATGTTTATTTTGGTACAAATTTTAAATTAATTAAAATACATCACTAAAGGGTCGTTTGTTTTTTTTCACTTAAAACTTAATGGGTCTGAATTGAACACATTAAGTTGTTTTGTTTGTTTTTTTAGGTGGTCAAACAACTTAAAAATATCAAAAAAACAACTTAAAATAAAAAGTAAGAATTCTTGACTTTTAACTTAATTCTAAATCATTGGATTACAATTAAAATACTCTTTTTCAAGTCTATCCTCCAAAAAAATATATATTTCCAAAATTATCTTAATTTAATATGGTGTAAAAAAAATTTCTTTTAACATATTTATTATTTTAAACATGTTTTAGAAAGAAAAAAAAAACCTTAATTACTTCTCATAATGAAAATTTTCAAGGATTGAACAATTGAATTTCTCTCTTGTCAAATCCCGGTAAGAATTCTTTATTTATTTATTTTTATCTAACTATTCGTATAGTACTCAATAAATTTGTCTATCATATTAAGTAGATTTCGTGGCTCGAAAAAATTATAGAATTATTGTATATAAAAAATTCAAGAACCTTTCTTTTATTTGGTTTCCGGTGCATATAATCCAAGAAACCAAAAAAACAAAAATGGTTTTATGAATTATATTCACCGGGAACGTGGACAACATATAAAATTGAACTTGAACTTGAACTTGAACTTTTTTTTGACAATAAATTTAACTTAAACTTTGTTTGCAGAATATGCAAAATTATATTCTTTGATTAATTTTTTATTTTGTTAAATTGAACTTTGTTTGCAAAAAAAAAATACAAAATGTTATAAAGAATGGTGAATGTTAAATTACATCTGTTAATTAGTATGGTTATAAATGTAAAATTACAAATTTTCAGACAGTTTTATTTTTAAAAAATAAACATGTTGACAGTATATTCAGATGTGAGGAAAAAAAAAAAACATGTCATTCAGATTCAGATTTCAGTCCCTATTCAGTCTTCAGAAAAATTCATGACTGTTCAATGTTCAGACAAAAAAACAAACGACCCCTAATTTTTATTTTTTAAAATATTACATAAATTCTATTATTTTTAAAATGAGGAATTTGAACCCACGATCTCGTGGCATAGTTGCACGGAGTTTACCTAACAGCGCTACAAAACTAAACATACGTTTCTACGATATTTCTATAAAATTACAACACTGAAAATCCTAAAATCTCTTTTCAAGACATCATGCTAAAGAGTTATTATATATATATTCATTTTCTTTTCGGTGCGCACTGATATAACTTATATCTTATATCAGTGCGTTGTATGTGGACCACTAATTATGGAGAAGTTTTGATAAGTGCATACACTTTAAGTCAAAGTATGTAAATCTAATGGTCCACATCCAACGCACTGATGAAATTATATCATTGCGTACTGACTTGAAAATTTATGTGTATATATATATATGAAAATTTTCACATAAGTGTACACCGGTGGAATTATATAAGGACATTGAATGTGAGCCACTCGTTTTATATATTTTGACTTGGTATGTATGCACTTGTCAAAACTCTTTTCTAAATGAGTAGCTGACATTCAATATCCTTATATAATTTTATCGGTGCGCCTAGATAGGAAATGACTTATATATATATATATACATATGACAAATTACACTGAACCCTTTGAGGTTTAGACAAGTTACATTTAGATGGATAAGTTTCTTTATTATACACTAACACCCCCAAAATTTAAATTTGACTTTAAAAATACCTAAAATGCCCCTAGTTATATTATTTTACACTTTATTTTTTTTACCTTTTAATCAAACACTTTATAAACTTTAATAAAATAAAAAAAATTAAATAAAAGATATGATTCATTAAATAAATAAATAGTTAAAAAAAATAAATAGTTTTAAAAATTAAATAAATAAATAGTTAAAAAAATTAAATATATAAATATTTTTTAAAACATTAAGTAAATAAATAATTTAAAACATTAAATAAAAAAAGTTTTAAAAAAATCAAATAAATAAATAGTTTTAAATAAACAAATAAATAGTTTTAAAAATGAGTGAAAAAATTTAAAAAATTAATTTTTTTAAGAATATATATTAATAGGGACAATATAAGTTCTACATATCTAAGGGGTGTTGGGAACCTTGAAGCTTCTCTCACCATCATCTTTACAGTAAAAATTTAGATATTTAGAGTTTTTCTTATCCCTATTAATGAATATCCTTAAAAAATTTAATGTTTTTAAGTTTTTCACTTATTTATTTATATTTTAAATTTATTTATTTTATTTTTTAAAACTATTCATTTATTTATTTATTTTAAAATTGTTTATTTATTCAAAATATTTATTTATTTAATTAAAAAACTATTTATTTATTTAATTAAAAAAAACTATTTATTTATTTAATTAAAAAAAACTATTTATTTATTTAATGAATCATATCTTTTATTTAATTTTTTTATTTTATTAAAGTTTATAAAGTGTTTGATTAAAAGGTAAAAAGAAATAAAGTGTAAAATAATATAACTAAGGGCATTTTAGGTATTTTAAATTAAATTTCAATTTTGGGGGTGTTAGTATATAATAAAGAAACTTATTCATCTAAATGTAATTTGTTCAAACCTCAAGAGATTCAGTGTAATTTGCCTATATAAATATATATATGAGGGACAATATTCTTCTTTCTTGGATACCGATCAATCTGAAAAGAAAACTGTAACATATACAGATTAGCATGTTATCTAAATTCTGAGGTAATTTTTTTATTTAAGAACTTTATAATAATAATAATAATAAATAGTTTCAATGATTAAATATTAATTAGTGAGAACCCTAGCAGCCTAGAAATAGCTGCCCAAAAGTTAGGATCCTATGAATAGGGATGTGGCTTTGTTCTTTTTAGGTGTACCTTTGGCTTTATACATTATTCCAAAATCTCATTCTAAATTAGATATTAGGACAATTTTCTTTTCTTTTGATATTTTACTTTTAATGTTTTGTTGTTTTTAAGGGTTGATTAAAAGATGGTAAAAATAATAATTATATTTGTATTTCTCACACTAAATAGAAATATTATCTCTTAACACAAGTTATAATGTAACTCCCATTTCGCGTTAGATGTTCGAATCCCACTATTTACATTTTAAATATTTGGACCGTACATATAATGCTTATCCCGATAGAGTCCTTTACGGTAATACTTTAAAAAAAAAGTTATATATCTTGTTTGACTCAAATTTGGTAATAATTGATAAGAAAAATAAATTGAACAAAAGGAGCACATGAATATGATCTTGATCTTCTTATATCAATTTCGAAGATTCATGCTGTTTAAATTTATAGCTTATTCTATCTGCATTCACTTTTTATTGTTAATTGATGATGAGGTTTAATAATATAATTAAGTAGTTAATATTCATTCGATTGAAACTCTCTAGAAAATCGTATTCATTTGTTTGAAACTAGTAATTAAGAAAGACAAAAATAAACAAATAAAATTAAAAAGTAAGTGAACTCTCAACTAAATACTATATAAATCATGTATAATGGTCGTTTTCTTTTATTTATTAATTTGTTTGTTTAATTTCATATTCTAAGTAGTATAATGAATCAATGGCTGAGATTATAGGGAGGATGTACACATGATATGGAGATTAGCAAAGTTTGTGGTGACAAACCACAAGAGAACATGCTAGTATGTTACCCTCTAATATTTTTATGAACCCAATTAATTTTTAATTAATTTATTTAATTTTATGTCCATGCCCTTTTTCCATTTCCCCACCAAGATCCCTGCTCTTCTCTCAATGTTTCCTTCATAAATATTTTTAAAAGAATAATTAATTATTTAATTATTTCTTTTATCTTTTTAGAAAACAAGAAATGTCAAAGATTTTTAAGTTATTTATGTTACAAGTTGAAGCAATAGAAATTACCCATGTGCCCTTATAAACATTATATTAATTAGGTTAGCGGCCATTGACTTTTAGGGTTAATAGCATTCAAAGATATTTGTAATTGATTTGATATGAGTGATTCATTTCATTTCAATTTTATAGTTAGGCATGTTTTTGAATTATCACACACAAGAATTAATACATGGTTGAAATACAAAAATCTGAATTACTATTATTGTTTAAATCATGAAAATTATAAATTAGAAAAATAATTTTATCTAGGGTCAGACTATAACAACTTAAATTTATATTTTAATTTATCGATTTCAATATTTTAATCACTTATGTGCTCATGTGTTCTTTAATCCAATGACTGAAATGTTTGAAGTCAATAAATTAAATCAGAAATTTAAATTGATATAGTCTAATATATTTGTTTTATAGTTAAATAAATTAAGATCTTGCATAACTCATTGAGCAGTACTTTCAAGTCAGCGGTTCAAATCCTATAAAAAGTAAAAACTTCAAAAAAATAATACATAATCTATTTAGGTGGATATATAATATTGTAAAAAAAAAAAAAAAAACTAGTTGAGCGGTTATATACCTTCCATTCCATAATAATGATAAGGTTTAAGTCTTACACGACTCATGAAAAGTTACACTTATAAAGCTTGATCTCTATAGGCTCCGAAATATCCATAACCAGATGCTAGTAACTTATATCGATGGGTTTCGACGGTCCTCTCACTTTGTCTCGATTGATCGACCTTATTTTGGGGCAAATCATAAATACGAAACAATAAGAGTTGATGAAGCAAATTTCTCATAAAAGTGGGATTAAAATTGTAAATACAAAAGATTTCAACTTTCTTTTATATGTTTCTTCACTCTGAACTCAAAAACACTTCTCATTTCTCTCTCACTACAAAAATGGAGCTCCGAACACCGAACAACAATGGCGGAAACCCGACTACAGACCCGAAACCAGACCAAGAAAGCCTCCACAACGACGACAAAACTCAGCAACATACCCATGAAGCTCACGAGACGAGCTCGTTCTTCGACGACATAGACAGCACTTGCTCTACTCCATACGTCAGCGCTCCATCGAGCCCCGGTAGAGGATCCGGAAACGGCGGGTTCTATTACAGTGCTCCGGCGAGTCCCATGCACTTCGTATTAACAAGTTCGTACTCGGTTATGTCGCCGGATAATAATTCCGGGGGAGGTGGTGGTGGTGGTCTTGGGTTCGAGTTCGGATCTGGGTCGGGTGCAACTGGGTCGTGGATGAGCTCGGCGGACGAGTTGTTTTTGAACGGGAAGATCCGACCCATGAAGCTCTCGACCCATTTGGAGAAACCACAGGTTTTAGCACCATTGTTGGATCTTGAAAATGAAGAAGAAGAAGAAAGTGAAGAGTTGGTTAGTAGAGGCAGAGATCTAAGAGTGTCACGTGACAAGTCCGTGCGTAGAAGAACAAGATCTTTGTCTCCTCTTAGAAGCACTTTTTCAAAGTGGAATCATAAAGAAGTTGTAGAAGAAGAAGATAATGAGAAGCAGGAGCAGAAGCAGCAACACAAAAGTGCTTTTTCTTCTTCTTCAGAAGTGGGCATGAAACCAAATAAAGAAATTCATGAAGCAGAAGCAGAAGCAGAAGCAGCTTCTCTATCTGCTTCTTCTTCGAGGTCATCTTCAGTTGGTGGTAGTAGAAGCACTTCTAAGAGATGGGTTTTTCTAAAGGACTTTTTGAGAAGCAAAAGTGAAGGGAGGAGCAACAATAAGTACTTTTGGTTACCAACAAAAGAAAAAAAACAACCCACCAACACAAACACAACAACAAGAAGCTCATCTAAAGAGAAGGATCAAATAAGTGCTTCTTCTATAAGCACTTTTACAAGTTCAGTGAAGAAGAATAAGCCAGTGAATGGCATATTAACAGGGAAGAAGAGGAGGGTCCCACCACCATCACCACATGAATTGCATTACACAGCAAACAGAGCTCAAGCTGAGGAGATGAAGAAGAAGACTTTCTTGCCTTACAAGCAAGGCTTGCTTGGTTGTTTAGGGTTTACTTCTAAAGGCTATGGAGCCATGAATGGTTTTGCTAGAGCTTTGAACCCAGTTTCTTCTAGGTAATTCAATTATTATATTTTTAATTTTAATTTAAAATTAAGTGATGGGTTTCACAAAAAAAAAGGAAAAAAGAAAAGAAAAAAGAAATGTAAATAATAAATATATTATTTTTATTTATTTTAGTTTTTTTTTTTTTCATGTTAAAGTAGTCTGCAAATCTGCAATATCCCTTTTGTTTACTTCCATATTAGAGGTGGTTCTTTTATTTATGTTAAAGGAAATATCTTGATATTTTTTTGAAAACGTTTAGATTTTAACATTCATCTTAATCTTAAATCATTAACCGTTAATATCCGAAGGTACACTGCCTTTTAGCCTAAACGAGTTTTAACATTAATCGGAAGTTAAATCATTTCTTGTTTGCACGTTTGGTATGAGGGTTTCGAGTCTCATCATCGAGATATTTTATAAGGATATTTGGGGAATTTTCTTCCGGTTAGGTCAAAAACTATATATTACCTAATTTTGTTTGTTTAGTTGAAATATGTTAAAAAGTTAAAAACAGTATGCAAAATTGGATTATTGAAGCAATTATGTGATAAAACATGTGGGAGATTAATAGATTATTAGCATGAGCTGTATTATGGTAGTTGGTGGAGGGGCCATTGGAAGATACAATGCATGAAGATGCCTCCCAACTGACCCACAAATGCTGCACCAAAATTCATTTGTTTTTGGTTTTATATTCTTGGCCTAAGCTTGTGAACTGTGGCTATGCATATGCTATGCACTACATTTATTGTACCACCCACTTCAATCCTGTCCTTATTTTTATTTTTATTTGACAATCACCAATAATAGAATACATCTTAACATCCAACGGGTCTAGGGTTTAATGAGATCCGTCGAGATCAAACAGTATATACATATGTGATTTGAATATCTGATCTCATAACAAAAGATATATACTCCTACGATTTCAAGGAGAAAACTCTCATGTATACTTATTTGGAAGATTCGAATCTCCACTATTAACATAGGAAGATGAGGTGCACTATCACCTGTATTAATAGGATATGTGTAATTTTGTGGACGGTTTTTAATAAATTTCAAATTACCAAGAAGATTTTTAATAAACTTAAATACACAATTTTGTTTATTGATATGGGTGTGAAAGGTTTACCGGTGGATTGTGTCGGTAAGCGAAATTGAAACTACTTTACTTAGATTTGCATTTTAATCAAACTAAGATTTTTGTGAACTGAAATTAATGAGAGCTAGGCTGTTTTTTTGTTTTCTTTTATGATTATTTGGTTCTAATTTCACAACCACCAATTAAAAATAGGTGGGATCCAAAATCCAATTGAAGTTGCCATTTGGAAGGTTTTGTAATCACATTTTAAATGGGGCATGGTGTCTCCTAGACACATTTGATATAAACAAATAGATTACAAGAATTGACATAAAGGAATTTAACATAATAGTATTGAGACATTCACTTTGATTTGGATATATTTTATGCTCTATCAATCTCATCAAAAACAATTGTTTCCCTTCTTTTTGGCTTCTTTCTCTTTGGATCTTCCTCTCTTTCTTTCTTTTAATAATTATGTCATAACTTTTCATTTAAGGTTAATGTAAAGTTAAAATTACAGAATATTTGAACCATCAACTTTCAAATAAACAAAATTATAAAAATCCTGTAAATTTTTCTTACTATTACAAATTCGAAAGTTAGGAGAAGAGTATAAAACTCGTACCAACAATTTTATTAATGTGGGTATGAAGCGTTACATTCCATACGGTATTTATAATGGTTAATCCCGTCAAGCCCGGGGCCCGGAAAATCTCTTATCTTATCTATAATATAAGTTGCTTTCCGAACGATGTTTATATCTGTTAATCTCATTAAATCTCGATATACCCATGACCTGATTGATGTCAATTTTTTTTTTTAAATGTTACAAAATACTTGAACATAAACCTTTATATCTTTCATAGATTGACGGTCTAGCCTTTCAAATAACCACAATTATATAGATTCAATAATTTTTTTTTCGTATTATTACAAATTGAAAGTTACCCACCAGGGATTAGAGTCAAACCAATAATTTTATTTATGTGACTTGTGAAGGCTGGTTACCACTGGACCATTTCAACTTCCTTCAAGATTCAGTAATGTTATTGAGTAATTAACATTCATATATAGGATTGAAATATGAATAATTTGAAAAGAAACAATAAATACTACCAGGTAGAGTAAACAAAAATAGTGGGAAAATCAAATCATGGTCCCCATCTCCATGACTGTTATTGATGGGGTTGTATTGGATTTCTTCTGTGTGTCATCACAAGAAAGAATCAATTATTTTGATGACTACACACACAAAGTCATTGGTGATTCCATAAAAAAAGCCTGTTTAAGATTTTCTACAATCTTGTTTTTGAATCACAATCTACCTAGACTCCTCACTCCCTCTCTCAGACTCATCAGTCTCTGCTTGTACTTTGTACTACTCTCTCTTTTTTCACTGCTTTTCACTGTCTGAATTTTACCTTTCACTTAATTCCCCTTTTAGATAAATGAAATGTTCACTTTTTTACAATTTTTTTTTATCATAGGAAAAGATTAGAATTTGTATCGTTGTTTCATCTAAATAGAAGTGTTTTGATACATCAGTGAGAGAGTGGCACTGTGGCAGTAACATTTGTGTATAACTCTATCGCTAGCCCTAAAGAGTATAAAACATGTGTGAAGTCCCATGAGGAGGACGAAAGACATTTATTTACGACTTACACTACCTTGTCTAGTTGGTAAAAACTTGCATGAGAATACAACCGGGTGACAACTTTTTAAAATTTACTTTTCTTTTATCTAATTTTAAGACCGTAACTATGTAACTTAATTATATATAATTAAGTTAAGTTACATATATACGTTACATAGTCACGGTTCTGAATTTACTAGCAAATTATGTAATAATTATTATATGTACATACATATAGGAAGTCCTGGAATCTAGCTGGTTGGATGGGATTGATGTATAGATAGAGAGAGCTAGTGAGCAACCACACCCACTGAATTCTGAAGTCTGAAGTCTGAATCTCGATCACCCATTTTTTGTTGTCAGTTTGAGATGTGAGTAATTATGAACAGAGAGTTTCAGAATTCATTGACCGGCCACTGGTCAGTGTAACAATGGACTAATGGTTGTAGGACCAAATGGCCACCACACCACCTTTTTTTTTTGGGGTGTTGGATTTTTGAGGGAAAAATCCTGAAACCCTTCTCTCTTCTTCAGTATATTCATTTAAATTAATCACAGAGAAAAGAAGCTAACACTGTGAAAATGCTTTTGACAGCTTTTTTTTTTCTTTCTTGGGAAATTCATTAAACTTGTATTGTATATTTGTATGTACTCCCTCAAAATTCATCCAAAATCCTTCGATATGTGATTTCTCTAGTGGGTTGTCTTATCTAGAGGAGAAACTTGGCTACAACTTATGCAACGTGTATCTCCCGTTACGATCTTGAATTCTACTCCGGTTGCGATCTTGAATTCTACTGCACCAAAGACACTGATGACGATTATATTCACTTAAACAAGAAGAAAAAAGAGATACCACTCATAAATTGTTCCTTTATAAAGTTGAATCAAATGCAAAAGACACTCTAAACTCAGTATATAATTAATTTTTGTTTAAAGTATTACACTATTATATAAATTTAGGATTTTTTTAAACAGGGATGGGGATTTGAACCCGTAATCACGTGGTGCAGATATGAGAGGTTTATTATCGGATACATTTAACAATTTACAACGTAAATGTACCGTATCAGTTTTTCCAAACCTTTGTGTGTTGCATTCTCTATTGGATTCTTTTCCTCTGCAATGTGTGTAAATTTATGCTGAAAAAGTGTGATGTAATGGACCAATAATGGTACATGGAACCAGCTTTATTTATATTTTCAGAGGCAACTAGGCAAGAAAGGAAGAAAAACTATGGAGACCAAACTCCAGAGAAATGGGACCCATCACTGATAAATCCATCAATCATCATCATACATACATGGATGGATCAGAGAAAAGCACAAGAATATAAAATAAAGGATCATGGCATGTTGTATTGTTATCTGTTATGTTATTATTCATCAGAGTGAATATTTCTTCATTGGATTGGCTGATTGAGCCAAGTCAATGAACCAAAAACAACAATAGAAAATAAAAATGAAAGGAGAATTTTACTATTTTAGAGCATTATGAGAAGCTAGAGAATAATGGCTTATTGACACCACCCATGTTAATATATATATATTTTTTACAGTATTTATCTATCTATTTAGATATGTATATATATTTTTGAGAGTCATTTGTCCAAACCCTAAACTCGTTCATCTACTAGCTGAACTACGTTCTTAGGGGAATATGAAGGTGAGGTTCTATATATGTTTTTCGAAATTTGAATATTTAATTTTCATAATTAAGGATAAATTTTTCTTGACTAATGGCTTCGAAATCGTTGTTTTTATTGAGCTTCGGAAATAAATTAAGGTGCAACAGCTTAAATTTGATTAAAAATGAGTACTCCTAAGTGAAAATTCACCTAAATTATGATTAAAAAACACACTTTTGTTTTACGACTTTAAGATTTGATCAATTTTTATTTGATGTGGGATTTTGAACATAATATGCTTTTTGAAATCCAAAAAAATGTGTTTTCCATAGCCAATTTTAATGACTAATTGCCTTTGAAATTGTTGTTTTTTTAACTTTTTATTGAACTTTGGAAATGATTTAAGGAGTAACAACTCAAATTTGATTCAATATGAGAAGTTAGAGTAGTATCCTAAAAGAAAATTCACCCAATCATGATTAAAAAAACACTCACTTTTGTTTTAAGAGTTCAAAATTTGATCCATTTTCATTTGATATGGGATTGTGAACGTACCATGCTTTTCGAAATTCGAAAATTCGTTTTCCTTAACGAGTTCAAATTACTATAGGCTCTAGATCTATATTTGATCCATTTATATCTAACAATGGATTGTGAAAAGAGATTTACAAATTCAAGTTTTGATACATTTTTATTCGATGTGGGATTGTGAACGTAATATGGTTTTCGAAATTTTCGAATTCCGAAAACGTATTTTCCGTAACCAATTCAAAACCCTATATTTGATCAATTTCTATGTTACGTGAAATTGTGATTTGTGATACAAGGCCCATGGGGTTGTGATATGAGGCCCAAAAAATAAACAAAAGAAAACCCATTGGGGTGTTGCGAGAATCGAACTCGCGACCTCTCGCACCCGAAGCGAGAATCATACCACTAGACCAAACACCCTGTTCGTTTCTCTAAATCTGAATTAAACCATTTGATTACAACATATCAAACCAGACGACGGCGTCGTTTTGGCATCGACACTGACATCGTCTTCAACACTCATGTTCTTATTTTTCATGTTATTTCTCTGAAGGAAGTTTTATATTCTCAAATCGCTCTCTCAAAAGCTTCAATTTTTTTTTATAACTAGAACAATAAATCAATGTCGACTAGCAACAACGTACGTGCCAATTCGTCAACTTTACTCTTTAAAGCTATTTTTTTTTTCGTTTTTTATTTTATTTTTATATGTAGGGTTTTGATTTTGATTTTGGTTTTAATGTTTTGTGTAGGCTGTTGGAGGAGTTGATAACACGTTTAGAAGAAAATTCGATCGCGAAGAGTACTTGGAACGTGCTCGGGAGCGTGAAAAACAGGTCAGTTCTTCAAATCCTCCCATTCTTAATTAATTATTTATTTATTTTCAAAAAGTTTTGGTTTTTGTTGTGTTTGATTAATTAGGTTTTGTGTTTTTTAATCTTATGTAGGAGGATGACAAGTTTAAATCAAAATGTAAGTGATTCAGTTGGTTTGATTATGTTCTTTTTCGTTTTCGTTTTTTGGGTGTATTGATTAGTATAATCAAGTAATTAACATTGTTGATATTAATTTGTTCGCAGCGAAGGGTCCTCCGGTGCAGAGGAAACCCTTGAAGCATAGGGACTATATAGTGGACCTCGAATCTCGTTTGGGTAAAACTCAAGTGAGTTATTTTTTTTTTCGTTTTTGAGTATATGTATATTGTTTTCTTTAAGTTGATGCAACAATTCATAAGTTTTGATTTAGTTAGTTATCGTATTCGGTATTGGTTATCCAAATTGGTTAAGTTTATTCAAGAAAACAAGTAACTAAGAAGGATTGAAGGAAGGCGAGGGTAGTATACTATCTCTTGGTTTGTGGCTGCTATGTTGAGCTAGGTTTTGTAAGAAGAGTTAAAATTTAGTTGTGCGACTTTATTAGGATAAGAAACCTCAAATGTCAATAGCTAATGCCTAATGATTTTAGCTGAAAATTGCAATTTCTATAACATTGGAATCAAAACATAGAGTGGTGGAATCGAAACATAGAGTGGGCAGGGATATGATGGTCTTGAGTACTTGCATTGCTCGAATGCTCAAATGTTTCCATCCGTGTTTTTCATTATATGCTTGGATTCCTTATATTTGTTTTCCATGGTTCATTTTACTTATCGTTTTCATTATATGCTGTTTGCAGGTTGTTACTCCAATAGCTCCTTTAAGCCAACAGGTACCCTCTAAGGCTCTAACCTACTTTCATGTGTTTTTTTCCCTTGTATTTGTTTAAATCGATTCAAGGTTTTTGAAGTTCTAGTACATTTAATGTATAAAATTTCATGGTTGGTTGCACCTTGGAATCTAATCATAAAGTTAATTTTTATTATGGTTTGGATTATCTTTGAACTTAAGAGGAAGAATTTATCCAAAATCTAGAATACTATTCTTGCTGGTTAAGATTATTTATGTTAATTATGTTCACAAGACAAGACAAGGCAAGACAAGCTATAATGTTTAACAAAATTATTTTTGTGATTATCTACAACTGCCCGATTGAGCTTTGCCTTTCATGCCACTTTGCTGGGCAAATTCGTCCCCGTATGACCTCATGTAGTTTTCCCTTTGCAGAGATGCTGGCTTAGTTATTTTTGTAATAGCTTTTTACATCTATGTAAAAGAGAAGGAAGAATATTCCTGAGCTATTATATCAATATTCTCTTTATTGATCTTTTAATAACAATGGCTTTTGTGATTTAATCTGTTCTTTGCAGGCTGGATACTACTGTTCTGTTTGCGAGTGTGTAGTAAAGGATTCTGCAAACTACTTAGATCATATCAATGGAAAGAAACGTAAGTGATTGTCCACAATTACCTCTTCCTTTTGTTACATTGTACAAAATCACTCAACTATTTTTCAATTGGTCGTGTACTCTAGATCAAAGAGCGTTGGGTATGTCTATGCGGGTTGAACGAGCTTCTCTTGACCAGGTACATACTTTTTAATTTGTTATGAGTATTCTTTATTTTTTAATGAAAGTGGTGATTCAATAATTCCAGTCATTGAAAATATAAGAGACTTTAATGGTTCATTTATCAATTTTCATCATGTGAGCAATTCATATGCAATTTAATAATTTTAATGAACTAACCTAATTATATACATTTAGGAGGCCAAACAATGCTAATTATCATAAGAAATCAAAAGAAGAAATTATTTTAGATACTTAATGATAAAAAATGAAGACGCTATGTAAGTTTAATAGAACCATTAGATAGCAAAAGCTTCACTGTCTTTGTAAAATGTAAATCTACTCTTGAAAGAAATCCTTTGTAGACACTTAGTTTTAATACTTTGTTTTCCATTTGCATGTATTTAGAATGGCATTCTGTGGCCTGTGTATGTAACTTCCTTTTCTGTTGGTATGTATGAAGGTTCGGGAGCGATTTGACATGCTTAAGAAGCGGAAGGTTCCTGGTAGCTTCACAGAGCAAGGTAAGACTTGGAGAGAAATAATTAAGAAACGAAAATCATAACATTTTGAGCTGAGTTTTTATTGATTCCCTAAGGGAATTCATCCAGGGGTAGTTAATCGAAAACTGATGTCTTTGCTGTTTTTGCCTCTTAGACCTTGATGAGCGGATAATGAAGCAGCAAGAAGAAGAAGAGGAACGAAAGCGTGAACGTCGAGAAAAAAAGAAAGAGAAGAAGGTCAGTATAATATTGCATATGTGAATTTTTCTTTTTACAGTCAGCTGAGTGTGCTTATGGAGATTGATCTTTCATTTAGTTAAATTGAGTATATCATTATCATCTGATTGCTAAATTGTGATTGATTTTGGTTCTCTATTCGTGGGTTCAGAAAGAGAAGTTAGCAGAAGAGGAAGCTGAAACAGAAATGGATCCCGACATTGCAGCTATGATGGGATTCGGCAGTTTCCATTCATCCAAAAAATGACAAATTTTCGATCTACCTACAATTCTGCTAGGAGTAAACTAAACTCATGACTCAAGTAATAGCATCTCATATTAGTGACACCCCGATTGTAACCTTCAATGTTTTCAAGAGTGTTTTTTCAAAAATGAAGTCATAGTTTCATTTGCCTGAGCTGAGATATGGTTCTATCATTGTAAATTTCCCTTAAATTTCCCTTAAATTTATAACATTATGCTTCCTTTCAGTTGGCATGAAATGAACTTTGATGATGAATTTCTTTTCATACCCTAGAATTCTCAATTATAACACATTATTTCTTGTACTATGTGATATGTGTTGGGATCGGGACCTCTCTGAGCTCTCTCACTTGTGTTTTGGGATTAGCTATT
This sequence comes from Dipteronia sinensis, assembly GCA_033220585.1. Taxonomy (NCBI): domain Eukaryota; kingdom Viridiplantae; phylum Streptophyta; class Magnoliopsida; order Sapindales; family Sapindaceae; genus Dipteronia; species Dipteronia sinensis. Next base: position 3,316,482 of record CM065642.1, read on the forward strand.
CGAGCTGTAGATATTAATAATATTTTTAAAAAATTTAAAAGAGCCATGCATATTAATAACTTTAAAGAAAATATTAAGATAATTATAATTTTTTAGAATCAATTAAAAAAAAAAAAATTGGGGAAAAAAATTATATTTGTTTTTAAAGGGAAAAGATTCATGCAATTTTGCCTTGTATTTTGTTTTTCTTTTCCCTCCATTTGTTTTTCTTCGAAAACTAAATGAGTCGATCTTCGATGGAAATCGAGCGCAAGCTCCTGCGACATCTTCACGGCCACAAAACCCGAACCCGACTCACCCAAATCCACGCCCATCTCCTCCGTCACAACCTCCACCGATCCAACCAAGTCCTCTCTCACTTCGTTTCTGTTTGCGGCTCTCTCAACAGAATTGAGTACGCTGCCAAAATCTTCAACCAGACCCACAACCCCAACATTTTGCTCTTCAATTCCATGATCAAAGCCTGTTCTCTAAACGACCCGTTTCGAGAAAAATCCATAAACTTGTTCGTTTCGATGAAAGTTCGTGGCATTTGTCCTGATGAGTACACGTTTGCGCCTTTGTTGAAATCCTGTTGTGGTCTTCGTGAGGTTAAAGTTGGAGAATTTGTTCACGGAGAAGTTATTATAAGTGGGTTTGAGCGGTTTGGATCGATACGTATTGGGGTTGTGGAGTTGTATACGAGTTTTGGTGAAATGGAGAATGCTATGAAAGTGTTTGACGAAATGGGTCAGAGAAATGTGGTGGTTTGGAATTTGATGATTCGCGGGTTTTGTAAGAGAGGAGATGTCGATATGGGGTTGTGTCTTTTTAGAGAGATGAGTGAGAGGAGTGTTGTTACTTGGAATTCCATGATTTCTAACTTGGCGCGAAGTGGGAGGGATGGTGAGGCTTTGAGACTGTTTAGTGAAATGCGCCATCAAGGAGTTGAATTGGATGAAGCTACCGCGGTGACAGTGTTGCCTGTTTGTGCTCGTTTGGGTGCTGTCGACTTGGGGCAGTGGATTCACTCGTATGCTGAATCGAGCAAGCTTTATCGAGAGGTTGTTTCCGTGGGAAATGCATTGGTTGATTTTTATTGTAAATGTGGAATTTTGGAGACTGCTAGTAAGGTTTTCAATGACATGTGTAAGAAAAATGTGGTTTCATGGAATGTTATGATTTCGGGTCTGGCTTTTAATGGAAGGGGTGAGCTTGGGGTGGATTTGTTTGAGCAGATGACGAGTGAAGGTGTGAGCCCTAATGATTCGACCTTTGTTGGAGTTTTGGCATGTTGTGCTCATGCTGGTTTGGTAGAAAAAGCTTGGGAATTGTTTGGTTCAATGACCAGAAAGCACCAGATCGAGCCAAAACTTGAGCATTTCGGATGTATGGTTGATGTCCTTGGACGTAGTGGACAATTGAGGGAAGCTTATGACTTGATTAGAAGCATGAATATAAAGCCAAATACAGCTTTATGGGGTGCATTGCTAAGTTCTTGCCGTACTCATGGTGATGTAGAACTAGCAGAACATTCTGTTAATGAGCTTATCAAACTTGAACCGTGGAATTCTGGTAATTATGTTTTGTTGTCAAATATTTATGCGGAAGGGGGGAGATGGGATGATGTTGAGAAGGTAAGAGTGTTGATGAGGGATAAAAGTGTTAAGAAATCACCAGGGCAAAGTGCGGTTGGTTAACATTCATACGGCGTTTGTTCAATCTGCCTTCACTTATACGTTGATCAGACCGTGACATGATTTCACATGTCCTTACTGAATTCAGTTTGGATGCTAATTTCACTCCATAGACAAAGCAGAGTCTCTCCAGATTCCATGAAGTGAGATATTACAGATACATGAACTTGAAAGTGAAAAATTGCATTGATTTGGATAAGGCAGGCTAGGGACTCTTGGGTTTCATTCATGAACTTAAGCCTGTATGCGTAAAAGAAACTTTAAATGAAGAACAGAACCAGCCACAAGTGCTTCTATATATAGTTGATCATTTCTGTTGTTAATTAGCATTTTATCAGAAGATTGTCATTCAGATTTCTCAATCATTTTGCAAGTTGTAAGAAATATTCGAAGATGGAGCGAAAGAGTTGCTGCTCAAGGTCGAACTATGTGGCGAGTCCTTGCTCAGTCACACCAAAGAAAGAAGATGTTAAGCCTGATATCACCAAGAAAGAACCTGTTCAAGAGGCTATAGTAAGCCAACCTGTCGTGCCTGCAATTCAGAAGATTCCAAAGGCGGAGGAGAAGCTCCCTGTCTCTGTGAAGCAAGAAGAATCTGTGAAGGTTAATATCGGGTCTGGATCCGGGGGTGGATGTTGCAAGTAAAATGGAGTTGTGTTGTAGTTGTATATTGGGGAGAGAGGTCTTTGAATGGTTTCTGGGTTTTTATTAAGTTTTTGTTATGCTCATGAATAATGGTCCTGTAACAACTGCTATTCTCCTCAATATATTTATGTTTTTATGTTAAATCAAGTGTTCATAATCTCCCATTCTCTGTGTGTGTGAATTATCCCCATAGATGATTAATGATCAATCAAAACATTTGTTAGTCAAGTAACATGTTTATTAAAATAGTTCAACACAAGAATATATAACAAATCGAATTATGTCCAGCCACGTCACGAGCCGATATGGAACTATAACTTTTACAGAGTGGCTTTACATATGCATGTTAAGAGTCTCATTAGCAAGCTTTGAAAACCAATGCTTGCAGCACTTGTTGATTTTTCTTTGCCATGAACAAGTTTCGGATTTTGCAGCACTTGTGCTGCTCTTGGTAAATGTGAGACATTGAACACTCCCCTTAAATGGAAGAGGATCCCAACAATCTCATAAAGTAGTTGTAGTTGTGTTGTATTAATCATGCTAATTAACAACCAGGTGGGTTTGATTAATTCAAGCAATTATAAGGTACATCATTATTTGAAGAGACACATAGGTTTCATCAAGATAATTAATCCAAGATTCATCCCCTACAAATAAACACAGCTTTAAATGAAATAGTACCCCAACAGCCTCATATACTTGTATAAAGTATAAACACTCGTATATTTCTCTATTCATCTTCGTAGACTCTCAATCATTAAGTTAGTTAGACTAGTATGACAACCGTGCACGGTCTTTACTAATATATATATATATATATATATATATATATATATATATATATATATTAGTAGTGTTAACATGTACTCTTGGTTAACAACTATAAATTTACTAAAAAAAAGAAAATATTTATAATAAATATGTATTTATTACATTGAACAAGACAATAAATTTATTTAATACTTTTCATTTTAGATATTTTTGTATTTGTTAACTTTTACCCTTAGGGTATATATATATATAATTTTTTTTTAAGAAAATATAATTAGTCACAAATTATTCTCAAACTTGTAAAATGTTTTAAGGTTCACTATCTATATTTGGTACCAAACAAAAGTGATATTCCAAATTATATAATAAATCATTTCAAACATAAATATTAGGTAATTAAAAAAAGGCAAAATTTCATATAAGTCCTATCTTTTTGGTGATTTGTCACCTTTATAAATGTCTTTCCAAATTTATCACTTTAGTCCTAACTTTTTCCAAAACTCATCACTTTAGTCCATTTGACCAAATATGTGAAAGTCAACTATTTAAAAACTTATGAAAGTACATTTTTGCCCTTAATACTATTTAATTTAGTTAAAATGATTATATTAGCTTTAAATTAAAATGAAAAATAATAAAATTCTCAAAAATAAAATCTTAAATAAATATATTACAAAAAAATATTAAATAAATAATAATAATAAAATCCATTAATTTTTTTTTTGTATTTTTGTCATAATGAATATTTATTTAGCTAAAATGATTATTTTAGCTTTAAATGGTTTTTTTTCATAATTTTTTTTTCACAATTGTTTTTTGTAATCTATTTATTTAAGATTTTATTATTGAAAATTTTATTGTTTTTCATTTTAATTTAAACCTAAGATAATCATTTTAGCTAAATAAAATCCATTATGTAAAAAATACAAAATAAAAAAAAAATTAATGGATTTTTCAATTATTTATTTAACTTTTTTTTAATATATTTATTTAAGATTTTATTATTAAGATTTTATTATTGAGAATTTTATTGTTTTTCTTTTTAATTTAAAGTTGAGATAATCATTTTAGTTAAATTAAATAATAATAAGGGTAAAAATATACTTTCATAGGTTTTAAAATAGTTGACTTTCATATATTTAGTCACATGGACTAAAGTGATGAGTTTTGGAAAAAGTTAGGACTAAAGTGATGAATTTAGAAAAATATTTATAAATATAACAAATCACTAAAAATATAGGATTTATATGAAATTCTGCATTAAAAAAACGGTGAAACCATAATAGTATAATAAAGTTATTGCAAGCATAATAGTATAATAGTAACTTACAAATATAGTGTGATGTATAGTTGTTCACTTGTTCCCAACAAACTTTTAGAAATATAAATTCTTAGTCAATCATCTAATAGAAAAGTGCAATCTAAAAGTAATATAAAATCAAACAAAAGTTTTCTAATAACGAAATTAAGTATCTTATCGTCTCATATCTTGTAACTTATTACATATTAAAATGAAAATACTGATGCTTGAATATATAAAACAATTACAATTATTGAGACTTTGAGAGAGACTCGAAACTCTATTGGTATTGAAAAAATTCTAATAATTAAATTGAAAATTATTATATCTTTTGTACTTTGCAAAAATGAAAAATGCTTCAATACGTCCGGCGCAAAATATGAAACGGGAAGCCTAACAAATAAAATTTCGCCAAATCGTAATATTTTACAAATCTAACACAAAACAGCTACATCATAAAAAATATATATATATATATATATATATATGTCATAATAATTTGTCTTTCTCTTTCTAGTTCACACCTACATAATCTGCAAACCTCTCCTTTTTTTTTTCTTCTGTTGATGCAATTCACTTCCAATGATCAGCATAAATCATAAAAACTGGATCATCTAAATCTCATAAACCACATTATTCATAAACAACATAAAAACTGGTGCTGAATCATTTATCTACAAAGGGACTAAAAATATAAGAATTAACGTCCATGAATTGCAAATCATAATTTAATTGGTAAACTGATCACTGATGCATCCATTTGTATTTATTTGCATATATATATATATATATATATATATATATATTAAAAATCTTATATAAAAATAAGTCTATGATAGTATGATTCAAGTACTTCAATAGAAGAAAAAAATTGAAACGGAACTTACATCTTCCTATTTTAAGAGATAAGCAGAGAATCCACGTTAGACTCCAATGGTTTGAATCATCACACATGTACGCTCAATATTATAGTCATCCAAAAGTTGCATGCTTGTAAACATGCAACATAATTTATTTTTCTTTTTTCCGGTATATATCTCTCGAAATTGTTTTGTGGCTATATATAATTATATATATATATATATCGAGTAATTATCAAATGAGGTATATCTAACTTTAATTTCGGTAAGGACCTTGATGAAATCACATCGATTTTTATGAATTTTGATTTGAATTTTTGTGTGGATGATAAGTCCATTGAAATCTACACATGAATAAAATTTGAGAATATTTCAAGTACTAGAGCTATTTTTTTTTGAATTTTCCTATATTTCTCTAATTTTTTCGATGCTTTTATTTTTAACAAAATCGAGATAAATAGTTCTAATGCTTGAAAAATTCTCAAATTTTATTCATAGGTAGATTTTATTCATAGGTAGATTTCATTAAACTTATCATCCACAAAAAAATTCCAATCAAAATTCATAAAAATCGATGTGATTTCATCAAGATCCTTACCGAAATTAAAGTAAGGTATACCTTACTTGATAAGTATTATATATATATATATATATATATATACATATGATCTTTCTACTGTCAGTTCGTCCTGATATAAAATATATTAGGACGAATAATGTGGACCACAGATTATGGAGAAGTTTTGACAAGTGCATACATTTTGAGTTAAAATATGTAAATCTAATGATATACATTCTTCGGCCTGATATAATTATATCAGGACGAACTGACAATAGAAAAATTGTATATATATATACACCCACTATATATATATATATATATATATATATATATATAAGTTGATTTGTCTAATTAAGAAGATCCATTGAAACTATTGGTATTGATGGTGGAAATAGAGAGTCTTGCTATTAATGACACTGGACACCAAAGAGTTTCTTTAATTGATTCAAATTTCGTATTAATATCTATTGGATTGAAAGAAATGTTCAACTTATCTTTAATCATGGCTCTAATTATAAAAAATAATTAAACAGAATTTAATTATGAATAATTAATTGATTAATTCTTATTAATTAAGAGTGATGCTATTGGCACCCCAACTGCTGAATTATTTATCCATTTTTTTAAATTTTGATTTACCTATATAAAATTAAATGATTTTATTAAATTTTTTTGAATTATTTCCAAGGTTACCCTTTTACTTATTTTTTAAAATTAATACACCCCAAATCTTTTTCAAAAAAATAAAAATAAAAATACACTTTATCTCTAATCTTTATATAAAATTTTCTCATATTCATTCGCATGACTTGTTTTTTCTTCTTATTTCATTGTGAAACATCCTTATTAGATGCGATTTTTTTTGTAGTCAATTGGATTACTAGTGGTAGATTGTGAGTGTGATATTGATCGTCTGATGATTTTTTTGAACGATTGAGTTAGGGTTTTTGTGTGGTTTCGTGTCGTTAGAGATTATGTTTTTTTGGTTGCAATTCTTTGTACGATTTCGTTTTTTTAATAACATTAAACTAACTTTGGAAGATCCAAATAAAATCTATAAAAGAATTGATACAAATCATATATGCCTGGAAGATCTGAAAAAAATTAAACCGATGCACATAGAAGAAATATATTCTTTAAATATGAGAAGCGGATTTGGCTGCGGAGTACGCCTGGGAAGTTATTTCAGTACTTTGCATCTGTATCAGCAGAGAAAGAATTGCACATGAAACCAGACGAGCTAATGCGGGCCGTCGTTCCTGTTTTCCCTCCATGGGAATCGAACTTTGTCTGAGATGGATATTTGAACGGTGAAAGGAGTCGTGGGGAGTTACGATGTTCTCCTACTAAATTTTTTACGCTCTTTGATATAGACAATGACGGACTTGTATCTTTCAAAGAGTATATATTTTTTGAAACTCTACTCAGCATTCCAGAATCGAGCTTTTCCGTGGCCTTCAAGATGTTTGACATTGACAACAATGGGAATATTGATAAGGAAGAATTTAAGAAAGTGATGGGTTTGATGCGATCTAATCACAGACAATGGGTTCAACAGAGGAATGGACTTCGTACGGCGCTAAAGGTTTGTGGTTCTGTGGAAGATGGAGGTTTGGTGGAGTACTTCTTTGGAAAAGATGGAAAGGGGTGTCTTGAACATGATAAATTTCTCAAATTTATGAGAGAGTTGCATGATGAAATGCTGAAGTTGGAGTTTGCCCATTATGATTATAAGTTACGAGGAACCATTTCAGCTGAGGATTTTGCATTGTCCATCAGTCCATGGTTGCTTCTGCTGATATGAGTCACATAAACAAGTTGCTTGATCGTGTTGACCAACTAAACAAATATGCGCATATCATTCAAGGAATTCTAAGATTTTGCAGAGCTACACAAAAACTTGCAGCCATTTTCTTTGGCCCTGTTTAGTTATGGGAAAATAAATGGTTTGTTGACAGTTGACACGGAAGGACTTCAACGAGCAGCGTCCCATGTCACTGAAAACGTGATTGAGATGATTTTCCATGTCTTTGACACGAATCGGGATGGACATCTAAGCTTAAACGAGTTTATTCAAGTTTTCACATTAAAGCTTAATCATAGCGTACATTTGCATGAAGAGGCTTTCACATGAAAGCTTAATCATAGCGTACATTTGCATGATTAGAAACACTTATGAGTTGAAGTGGGTTAAATGTTCACAATAAAAAACGGCTGTTGCTCAACCCGTGGAAGAAGGAAAATCAAAATTTTAGGGAAATTGCCATTCTGGGTTCAAATATTTACGGTCTCTCGGGGAAGTCGGAAGCTGTTGTGAATTCAAACTGCCAGCTTCTTCTTACAATATGATACAGCAGGTAGAAGATGCAAAGTCCTTACGTTTCGTCATTCCACTCTGCAGATGTTTTGGAGTGATGTCCTAGTTCACTTAAAATTATACCCATGCTTTGTACATGTACATATTCTTTGAATGAAAACTCTCGTATTCGATCTGGAATATGAAAATAAAAACAAAACAAAACAAACATGCGAACAATAAAATTAAGAAATACTAAATATAAGAAACATGAGATCGAGATTTGAAAGAAACTATAAACAAAAATAATAAACATGATATCGAGATCTGAACAAAAATATAAACAGAAACAGTAAACATGTCATTAGGGCATTGAAATAAGGAAAGTGAGATTTTATTAGTTTTATTTTGTTCAAGATTTTTTTAATAAAAGTGGTATGTCTATTTAAGTAATTTGTTAAAGGGAAAAAACAAAATACTAAATAATTTAAAAAGTAGGGAATAAATAGTTCAATAATGGGTGTACCTATAACACCACTCTTAATTAATTAATAGCTTTTGAGCTTACCAAATATTAATATTCTTAAATATATTTATGTGTGAATAGAGTGCATGTAAAATTTTATTATGAATAATTAATTGATTGATTCTTATTAATTAATCAATGTATTTTGAGCTTACAAAATATTAATATTCTTAAAATTATTTAAGTGTGAATTAAGTGCATGTACTATATATAATACTAGAGAGACCAGACCGTAATTTTCCATAAAGTTCATAGAGTAACTTTTTTCAATTTACCAATTTTCAAGGATCAAAATGAAAATTTTAAAACTTGAGGGACTAAATTAGAATTTCTATATTGAGAAATATTATAGGGGCTAAAAATCAATTATGATAGTAATTTAGAGATATTATTCACTATTCTATTAATTACATGATTACCTCTTGATTATCTATTAATATGTGATTTATAAAATAAGAATTATATTATTATAATTTATTACAATTATTAATAACTACTTAATAGCAAAGGCTTTATTGCTCTTTGAGACACCATTATACTATATTTTATAAAAATAGATACTCTATTATACTATATTTTATAAAAATAGATATGAAAATATATTATTCATCAAGCATTAAAGGAAAAATATATGATTTAATCATAGTAACAATTATCATTAAATCTAGAAAATCAATTGTAAATTGAAAAATGAAAGGTTCAATATAATTTTAATAATATTAATTAATGATCAAGTATTCTCGTATGAACACGTGGTATGTTGAGGCTCTATGATAATATATTATTCATCAAGCATTAAAGGAATAATATAAGATTTAATGATAGTAATAATTTTCATTAAATTTACAAAATCAACTATTAATTGAAAGTTGAATATAAAACTGAAGGGTTGAATATAATTTTTTTTAAAAAAAAAACTCATTAATAGTCAAGCCAATTGACTCTAGATTTGTATTCTTTATCCCATTAATTATGGGATTGACTCTTGATTTTTCTATATTATTAATTATTTTATTGATTTCTTATTTTAAGTCTTGACTTTTATTCATGATCATTTATGAAATGCTTATTTGCCCTCTTTTATTATCTGATCTAACATATTATGTATGCTTTATATGTTCTGTGAGTATTTTATATCTAGCAGAGTAGGCATTCAGTGTACAAATTCACTTTTATACCTGTAACATCTTTTCTACAAGCTTTATTTATCAACAAAACTTCTATCTCTCTCATCATTTCTTATTGTAATTTGTTTCAATGCAACTTGTCACACTTTTATACAACAAAATGTAATAGTTATGAAATATAGAAAAATAAAGGATATATACATATATATATATATATATATATATATATATATATCAATATTTAAGCTCAAAACTCAAATGATTGAAATGATATGTTCTCTTAGTTATGTTTAAAGAGAATTCCTTTCGAATCCTATAGTAAGAGAATTCCCTTTGAATCCTATAATATATATATTCCATTTAATTTATATTAATCACTTTTTTTAATTTAAGCACGATAAGAATCAGATGGAGGGTAATGTGATTCACATGGTAATCACTTTCCTAGGAATCGAAAAATGCAAACCTATTGGCTCTTGGTTTTTCTATGCAATTAATTATTTTATTAAGTGCTTGTTTGGTTGAGATTTCTACGGCTTCAAAATGTCTACAACGTCTATTTGAGTTTTTTAGAGTTGTTTGGTTTGGCTTTTGAGAATGTCTATTTTAAATTAAGTTGAGGTTAGTAGAGTTTAAACCTCTATTAGGCAAAATCTCATGGGGGGTTACTTCTTCAAATAAACATTTTTTCAAAAAAGTCTACCAACCAAACAACTATATTATTTTTTTCAAAAACTCTATTTCTAATAGATCTACTACAAATAGATGTTTTACTAATAGAAGTTTTTCAAAAGCTCAACGAAACAAGCTCTAAATTCTTATTAATCTCCTATAATGGAGCCTCACCTTGACACTTGTCTTGTCATGAGGAGCTTTTTCATTAAATTCCTATAAATTAAAATCTATAAAATAATATAATATACATATAATATCTAAATAATCAATAGTTAATCAATACTCAATCTCATAATTAATGGAAAAATAAATAATTCTCCTAATGTTACCGGTGTACTAAGTTCAATGTAATTCTTACAAAAAAATATATTATTTATTATCATATATATAAATTATGAGTGAATTTCATATATTTTGTAAATGAATGTATTGAATTGAATGCACTAATTAATGTTTATAATGTATTACCATTAATAATTGATCAAAAACTATTAGTTTAATTATTTGTTATGTTATCATAATATCATTAATATATTACAATTAATATGTTTTTAGAATTTATCATTAATTATATAAAAAACGTATTAAATGAATTTTGTATAACAATTGATGTTTTGAAAAATATTTATTTATTATAATTTATTTGTATAATTAAAATTCAAAAACAATTATTTTTGGAATAATAATCTTGTATTAAATACATAATTAATACATTCTAGAAAACCAAAAAGAAAAGAGAACAAAAAGGTTTAAAAAAAATATAATGAAATAAATTGCCAAAAAATATGTATAAATTCCCTTAAAATAAAAATCCAGGGAAAATTCGGGTATTTGATACCTAAAAACCGGAGTATATACATGATTTTTGTATTACAATTGATGTTTTAAAAATTATTTATTTATTATAATTTATTTGGATAATTAAAATTCAAAAACAGTTATTTTTGGAATAATAATCTTGCATTCAATGCATAATTAATACATTCTGGAAAACCAAAAGGAAAAGAGAACAAAAAGGTTTTAAAAAAATATAATGAAATAAACTGCCAAAAAAATGTATAAATTCCCTTAAAATAAAAATTCATGGAAAATACAGTGTTACACTTAGGACCAAAACAATAACCCTAATATTTATCTATAGTAATAGTATGTCAATCGAATCCATCGTTCATAAGTACAAAGCACATCATAAGTCTCAACTGGTTCATTGATTTTCTGCACTGGTGGTGATGAGCATGATGTTAGCCTTACCGGATGGTTTCATAGCAAACATCTTAGTTGACAGCTAATTGAAAATCCAAGACCGCTAAAGTTAAAATTCCATAGTCAATCCAAAATTACATTTTTAACAAATAAAGTGTTTCCTAAAAAAAAGGATTAAAATTATTCAACTAAATATTAAAACAAAATTTGTAGAAATCACTCTTACCACCCAAAGCTATCAAGTTCCCCGCTGTTTATTTTGAGTTTGCTCGTGAGGGAGAGTCAATAGGATAAGATGGAAAAAACTTGAGATTAAAAAAAAAAAAACTAAAAGATTAAAATTATTCAACTAAATATTAAAAAAAAATCTATAGAAATTCCTCTTACCACTCAATTACATCCAATTCTCCATCGCTTGTTTTGAGTTTGCCAAGAAAGTCAATGGAATGAGATGAGAAAAACTATGAGATTTTAGATGGTTTTTACAGAGAAAATTGAGGGATATGAGATGTCATAAATAGTTTAGAGAGAGAGAGAGAGAGAGGATATATCAATGATTTAAATAATTGATTTATTGTATTTATTAATTGTAATCATGAGTATCTATTTAACTTGTATATATAATACATGGTGCCCATTGACCTTATTTGTAAGGGAAAATCGTATTTTAGTCCCTGTAGTTTACCTTAATTTGCGTTTAATCCACGGTTTTTTCGAATTGTAATTTTTAGTCCATTATTATTCTGAATTTCTGACAATAGGGATTGTAGTTCCTACCGTTCAATTCCGTTAGGGTTTTATTGAATTCTATTAAGTCAACGAGGGTAAATAGGTAAATTCATCAGTGGGGGCATGAAGGGTAATTAGGGTAGAAGGTTATAAAGGTAATTTGATATATACAATTAATAATATATTAAATAAAAAATATAATAAATTAAAAAAATAAAAAATAAAAAACAAATCAATAAATAAAAATAAAAATAAAAATCAATAAATATTAAAAATTAAAAACTAAAAAACTAAAAAACTAAATAAAATCCTCTCCTCTCATCTCTCACGATCTCTCATCGTTCTCTATCTCTCACCTCCTCATCTCCATCATCAAAAACCCAAACCAAAGCCACCGAAAACCAGCCAACGAAATCAATCCCATTTCAATTCTGAACCAGTTCAAACCAAAACCAAACCCAAACCCAAACCCAAGATCGAGTGCTGATATCTTCTTTCTCTTTCTACCTCTTCTTCTTTTTTTTTCTCTGGTGGTTCGTTTCTGGATCGATGGTGATGGTTCTGGGGGTTGATTCGGTTGAAGATTCGAATAGATGGTGGTTTTGGGGTGAAGGTTCGTTTCTGGGTTTATGGTTATGGGTTTTGGTTGGTGATGGTTCTGGGTTTCGGTGATGGGTTACGATGGGTTGGCGACTGGCGAGATGGAGGGGTGGTTCTGGATCTAATCGCCGGCGAGATGGAGGGGGTGGGTCTGGTTCGAATCGCTGCCGATTTCATTCTGTTCTCTCTCTCTCTCTGTCTGTTTTTGAAACTTAATCTGCCGTTCAGGGTGGTGGCAGTTTGAAGGCCTTTGATGGCAGTTTGGTCGTGGTGGTGTCGGCGGCGTGGGTTTGGGTTTGGAGGTGACGGTGGTATGGGTTTGAAGGATTTGGTTGTTGACGGTGGTATGGGTTTGGAGGATTTGGTTGTTGACGGTGGTATGGGTTTGGAGGATTTGGTTGTTGACGATGGTATGAATTACAATTTTTGTTTAAAAAATTTTGTTTTAATTTTTTAATTTCTGTTTTTTTTAGTTTTAATTTAGTTTTACTTTTTATTTTAATTAATATTACTTTTTAATTATTTTTTATTTTAATATTACTTTTTAATTATTTTTAATGGCTAAAGGTAAAATGGTCTTTTCAATGGGATCAGGGGTATTAAGGTAATTTTACACATCTGACGTGTCAGAATCTGTTCTTTTAACGGATTCGGTCACATAAGGATTAAAAGTTATATTTCTAAAAAACTGTGGACTAAACGTAGATTAAGGCAAACTACAGAGATTAAAATATAATTTTTTCTATTTATAAATTTATATAGAAATTAATGTATTTAAATCCAAAGCACCTTTATTGTGACATGTGGCGCTGTAAGGATCGGTTTTTATATATAGTATATAGATATATAGATATATAGATTAATGTATTTAAATCCAAAGTTTCTTCGAGCGCACATGGCGCCGTAAGGATCGGTTTTTATATATTATATAAATTTAATGTTGATTTACTCCTTATAATTAATTAATTTATTTGAGCTCTCAAATAAAAATAATAAATAAAGTAATTTATGATTGACACATGACAACTCATGATATGATTGTTATATTATTATTATATATAAAAAAATTAAATATTTAATTCTAACATTAAATAATATCACATGGCACATGCCACACCCATATAAAAAGTTGCTATTTTTATAATATTAAATATATTATATGATTAGAATATGAAGACATTTATTTTTGTAAACAAAAATAAAATAAAAGCAAACATAAAATAAAAATATTTTCTATTGCCACATGGTGGCTCTTCATAAGAAGTAGTTTTTTTTTATAATATATATAATAATAATATGATTAGATTATTATATTAATTTATAAAGTTCACATGTGGCACAACTTGCATAAAATAATAACAAATGAAGATAATAATTTGTAGCAGTAACATTATAAATAAATATATTATTTTCTCTTCCATTGCTAACTCAAGATGACATCTGACATCAAATCCTGTGTGTTATTTTTATTGCCATTATGGTATTATTTCATTCCTTAATTTTATTAATTATCTCCGTTTCATATTACAACTCCACTTTCTCATTCAAAAGTAGATCCACACTCTCATGTCTTATTATTATTATTATTATTATTATTATTAATATTTTAATTATTTTCTTTTGAAAAGATTTAAAGCTTTTTCGGATAATTTGTATTATTTTTATAAATAATGTATGACTTGTAGATATCCAACTCAAAATAACATAACTTACACAGTACAAAGCTAGCATTGAAAATTCCTATCAAATACAATGGAGAGGAGGATCTATGAAGCAGCGGTAGAGGGCAGTGTCATTTCCTTGCTTAACTTGCTTCAAGAAGATGCTCTTGCTCTCGATAGGTTCGTGGTGGGTTGTTATCCGGAAACGCCTATGCACATAGCTTCCATGCTTGGACATTTAGATTTTGTGCAGGAAATTCTAAATCGAAAGCCTGAGTTGGCTGGAGAGCTTGATGCCCGGAAATCATCACCACTTCACTTGGCAACTGCAAAAGGTTATCTTGAAATTGTAAAAAGATTAGTATCAGTCAACCCTGAAATGTGCTTTGCTCGTGATCGTGATGGGAGAAACCCTCTGCATATAGCAACCATCAAAGGTCACATTAGTGTTTTGAGAGAGTTGGTTAATGTGAGAACACAGGCAGCTCGAATGTCGATTGCTGATCGAGGTGAGACCATTTTGCATTTATGTGTGAGATATAGCCAGTTGGAGATTTTGAAGTTGTTGGTGGAGACAATTGGTGATAATTTGTTTCTGAATTCCAAGGATGATGACGGCAACACTATATTGCATACTGCTGCAGCTGATAAACAAGTTGAGGTATATATATATATATATATGCTTGAAATTTACAAATATATTCTTATCTTTAAAAGAACATTTGTGGTGCCAGAGGTTCTTTTCTATTTTTAAGTGGGGTGTAGTTAACTGATTCTGTGTCATTTACATGATATATGATATTACATTTCCAATATCTACAATCCAATTGTTAAATGATGTTTAAAATCAAATATGCAGGTAATCGAGTATTTGATTATTAAAACTGCAATAGAGGTGAATGCTGTTAATGCATATGGCTTCACAGCTTTAGATCTTTCCACACAATCAAGCAGAAAAGATAAAAAAGATTTGCAGATTGTGGAGTTGCTTCGACGCTCTGGGGCAAAGCACACAAAGGATATTCATTTATCAGCACATGAACTTGGTACCACACAGATGGCCAGAACCTTAACGTCCCATGAAAATCATCATACTAATAATGCATTACAGCCACATAACGAAGGTTGTGGAAATGTTGATGAGAAGAAGAAGGATTGGGTTGAAAAAATCAGTAGTGTGTTGATGGTTGTAGCACCATTGATTGCTACCATGGCATTCCAGGTTGCTGTAAACCCTCCGGGTGGTTTATGGCAAGACGACACTTCCCAAAGTGACGGAAGCCCAGCACCCCCCGAATCATTAGACAGCCAACCGCATAAAGCATGGTACTCTATTTTGCTGATAAGGACCCTAATTCATATGGTGAGTTCCTGATTTATGACACCATAGGTTTTCTGGCATCCCTTAGTATCATATTATTGCTGATACGCAGCTTACCGATCAGTCGTAAATTTTTTATGTGGATTTTAATGGTGATTGTGTGGATTGCAATATCATCAATGATATACACTTATGCAGTAGCCGTATTTGCTCTCTCGGAATCGTATATAATGTTATATGCCTCAAGTATTGTATTATTGGTTTGGATTCGGTTGATGGGACTTCTTCTTCTTGTGCATATAATACTTCTTATAGTGAAGATGATAAAATATGTTAAAAAGTCGATAAGGCAACAAAGGCAACCTTCTGGCAATACGGCATGAATGAATATGTAAGCAACGAAGCATGAATAAGTAACGAAGCTGTGCACTTTTCTTTAGTGTGGATTGGATTTTATGTAATTTGAATGCCAAGATGTATTAATTTCATTATTTCTATTTATTATACATACTAGTGTGTCAATCTGTGTGATGCACCGACTTTATTTAATAAGAATATTTAAAATATTGTATTTAATACTATTTTATTTTACTGTAGACAACAAAATTTATGAATTAATAATTAAGCAAATGGAACATAAAATAAGATTTATTTTCAATCCATCGTCCTTTCTTTATATTGTTGTGTTGAGAACAATAATAATTTATAGATTTAACCACATGATCAAAATTGTATATTTACATTTAAAAAAATCAATTACATTAAGTAACAAAAAATAAATAAATAGGAAAACTAATATAATATATTTTTTAAAAAGCAACAATGTACCGAAACACTAATAATTGAAAATACATGTTAGTGGATGTAACGAAACTCCAGTAGCAAAAACCTAAAAGGAAGACTGATTGACTCTTGAGGCATAGACTGATAGTTTGATACAAAGGAATACATGATTATAACGACCTATATTCAATAGAAAAGATTGTTATCAGGTATTAATATATAGAAAAACAAATCAAAATCATATTTAAAAACTAACTAAGATCATAGTTTTAAGGTTTTGAACTTTTAGTCGGTGTTACCATCTTAATTTATTTAACATGATATACCTATAAAACCAAAAACTAAAACACATAAAAACCAAATAGCATAAGCATAATTTAAAGGAAAGAGAAATAGGAGATTTTACCTATTAAAATGGGTTTTGAATCTATCATTTACTTGTGCCTGGAAAAAAAAAACGTATTATTGTGTAGAACAACCAAAAGAATGAAGTTTTATAAATTATTTAACAGGAACCTAAAGGGAAAATTGATTGACTATTGAGGCATATGATGATAGTTTGATACAATAAAAGACATGATTGCAACGACATGTAATTAATAGAAAAAGATTGTTAAAAGAGATTAATATATAGAAAAACAAATCAAAATCATATTTAAAAACTAATTAAGATCATAGTATTAAGGTTTTAAATGATACCCCAACAAACACACTTCTAGCAGGTGTTACCATCTTGAAGTTTGACATGATATACCTATAAAATTAAAAACTAAAATACATAAAAATCAAAGAGCATAAACATAATTTAAAAGAAAGTGCAATAGGAGATTTTTACGGGTTTTGAATTTTTCATTTATTTGTGCCTAGAAAAAAAGTATTATTGTGTAGAACAATAAAAAAAACGAATATATATATAAGCTCTTTAATTACCTGTCGAAGAGAGAGAGAGAGAGAGGGATAGGAAGATGAAATGAAAGGAAGAATACAATTATATTCAGAGTAATGTTACTTTGCCCAAATTTGGTGTCCAAATGATGTGGCAACAATGTGATCTATTCATTTAAATCATGCAAATCAAATACAATTTAAATGAATGGATTATAATGATGTACATCATTTGAGCACCAGATTTGGACAAAGTAACATTATTGTAGCATTATTGTTATATATAATATATGAACAAATTAAATATATATATATATATATATATAAGCAAAACAAATCCTGAACTAGGTGCATTCCTCACATTAAATGAATAATTTCGGTTTTCTCATAAAAATCCATTAATTCTTCTTATTATTTTTACATTAATCAATTACCGATATTAATTAAGTAAAAAATCATTGAACTTGGTATATTCCTACATTAAATGGATAATTTCGATTTTCTCATATTAATCCATTAATTATTCTTATTCTTCTTATATTGATCAATTACTATATTAACCAAGTCAAATTCATTAAACTTGGAAATATAAATTTTATAAATGGAAAATAATTTTTAAAACTTAATAACATTGGATGCATAATTTTGGTTTTTTCATATTAATCCATTACTTCTTCTTATTCTTATTATGCAGTATTAATCAAATGCTGATATTGACTAAGTCAAAACCCATTGAACTTGGAATTAAATATAAATAATATAAATGGAAAAGAATTTTAAGAAATTCATAACATTTAATGCATAATTTCGGTTTTCTCATATTAATCAATTAATTCTTCTTATTCTTCTTATATTAATTAATTATTGACATTAACTAAGTCAAAATCCACTAAACTTGAAATATAAATAATATAAATGGAAATGTTTTTAAAAAAATTAATAACATTTAATGCATAATTTCGGTTTTCTAATATTAATCCATTAATTTTTTTTATTCTTCTTATATTAATCAATTACTGACATTAATTTTTTTTTTTCAAATTTTAAAATTTTGAATTTTTTTTTTCAAATTAATGCAATTATCTAGGTGACCGTTAGGGTAGAAACAAATATTCAAAACTTTTAAAAATTACATTTTTTTTTTAAAATCTTTTACAATTTTTTCCAATTATACCCTTACCTAAAATTTTCCTATAAATACCTCATCACCCTCACTTCATATTAAAATTATTATATTAATTACTCAAAATTATTACAATGTATAAAAATAATATTGTATTAAAAAAAAATTCGAAGCCCGAAGGGCCTTTAACAGGCCGCCCTGTTACAGCCTTAACGGGCCGGCTCATTACAGGCCCTGCCTGTCCCTACACGGGCCTTGGACCCACGGCAGGCCCCAATTTTTGTCTAATAGCCGGGCCCGGCCAGCCGTTTTCCATACCGGTCCGGGCCTGGCCCGGCCCGTTTAACAGACGGGCCTAATGGGCGGAGCCGGCCCATTTTGCCTACCACTAGTCGCAACCACATCAAAAGTAGAAAAAAGTCTATTATTATTATTATTATTATTATTATATATCAAAAGAAAAATATTAAATTAAAAAATATCACCAACTATTTCACCATTGTATTTCAAAACCTATTTTACTATAAAAAAATTCAAGAAAAAAAAACACGAATATCCACCAAAGTTGTAAAGTTGTGGAAAATAAAAAATGACAGTTCCTCATTTTAATGATCCAAGTCTTCCAATTCTCCTCGAAATATATATTTTCTGGACTAAAATATTACTTGTGAATTAATAAAACTCAACAATCTGATTTCAAACTTCAAACTCATAATTAAATACATTTCTAGACATTATATAAAAGAAACGAAACAAAGAGGTTCATTATCAACACTTTATCCGGCTCTTGTCATTGACTCCCCTAAAGAAAGTATTAGAAAATGCCTGCAAAATAGACATGAGAAAATTCAAAAATGTGATATCAAACTTCAAACCCATAAATATATACATTCTTGATTATTAATAAAACAAAAATGAAAAGAAACAGAAAGGGTTCGATATATATATATATATGGCAATCTATAGAACACTGATGTTTCTATACATATTTTTAAAAAAATCCAGCTCATCTAATCTTGACCCTTGATTTGTCCAATTTTCACATCTAATGGTTATATTTTAAAGTTGTTGTGATTCCCTATGCATCCTAATATTACCTTCTTAGTAGGTCACAAAACCTCATCACTATTTGTTCTTCACAAAACCCAATAGTTACCCTTTTTAATTTTACTCCTTCCCAATGCTATCTTCTTCTCTTTTCCAAATCCAAGTCTTTTTGTTTAAACGGTCAACAATACAGAAACACTTCTACTCCTTTCCAAATCCAACTCTTCTCCTTCCCAACTCTATCTTCCGAACTTTTCTTATTTACCAACTAAAAAACTCTTATGAACTTTTATTTGTTACTAGCTCAAACACTTTAATCGATTTTTTTTTTCAAATATCCACTTCAATCGATCAATCGTCTGACTCATTGATGTTTCGGTCTGGTGTTCTGACTCATCTATTTGCATTCATATCGAACTATCATCTCCAACCCATTCTTTTTTGCTTCATCAAGTTTGAACTCACATGTTTGTCTCTTCCATGGCTTTTTTTCATTAGCTTCGAAGTCAATATGAAATAACTTATTATATGAATTGTTATTTTTATCTCATCTGTACAATACAACCATAGTTGTTTTGATTAGTTTCGAATTCAATATGAAATTACTTATTGTTTGAATCATTATTTTTATCTCATCTCTACAATATATCTATGGTTGTTTTGATTAGTTTTGAAATCAATATGAAATTACTTAATGTTTGAATTCATAGAATCAATATTGTTTTCAGGTTTGTAATTGTTTCTTTATTTTATCTCTATAATAATCTTTCTATAATTTTTAAGTTGAATGATTCATGTTCAAAATATTGGTTATTCCTTTCATCAATAATGTTGTCTATAATCTCTGTATAATTTCTATGTTGAATGATGCATGTTCAAAATCTTGGTGATTCATTGCATCAATATTCCTTTTCTTTTTGCTATTACTTTCATTATAATTCGATCAACACATATTATTATGATTAAAATTTTACTTATACTTCGATCATCCTGTTTTGACTTTATATAATAATGGCTGGGAGTGGATCGCAAAGTATGCTTGCCAACAAGGATGAATTGTTTTTGACATCACACCCCGAACCCACCTCATTGTCATCCTTAGCTTTGAAGCCTATAACCGTAGTAATTATTATTCCTTTGAAAAGCATAGGTTGTGCAAACACACACTAATCATGTATACGTGTCCTGCGTTGTTATGCAACACTTGTTAACACACACTGGCCATGTATCTGTGTCCTGCAGGCTGCATCGCTGTGCAACACATGATAACACACTTGATTTGTAAGCTATTTCATTTTCGTGTGTTCTGTTTTTTGATTGTCGCACTTACCTCTTTCAAAATTCTATGTCCAAGACGCTTTGGATGCTAATTTTTGAGGTTGACCATGTCTTTTCGGATGCTTTTCGAGGTTGACTGTTTATTTTGGAGTGTGCCATAGGTCTTACTAGAATCAAACAATCCATATACAATTTCGATATCTACTCCCATAATAAAAGATGAAAACTTTCACAATATTAACTGCAGATCCTAAAATATATATGGTTGTACTCAAATCACTTACCATTAAAATATGAATAGAGGTGTACTAATATCAACCTAGATTGTGAGCACACAATTTCATCTATATGACGTCTGAGAATTCAAAGATCCGAATCTAAATGTCCACACCCCGGTAATTTCCATGTGAATGACGACTATATGGATAAACAAAGCTTATACTCACCTATATAAGATATCAATTTAAAAGCACTTCCAAATAATATTACAAACGAAAATACTAACAAGATACATAATTCATAAACCAATTAAAGATCTTTTGTAAACTAAATCAATACTAAACAAACACAATTGTCCATTGTTGGCCGATCTTCAGCTGATTTTAACATACATCTAAAGGCCAGCTCTGTAAAAACTTTATTTTCTGCTCATTTTCAGAACTAATTTTTCATTAGACAAATAATTTTTGTAAAACAAATAGTTTAAAATCTAATAATTTCATTGCCTAGCATGCAAATCAGGTTGATCTAACACCATAAATAACGACTTCCATCCATAAACCATTACAACACAATTCAAAGCCACAGAATTTCTCAAACTCCAAAAAAAAAAAACAAATCAAATGTGTTTCATCCTTCTAAAGCATCGAAACAAACCTTCCAATATGGCAAAGATTTCACTGATTTCGGTTTTTTTTTTCATCAGACAAATAGTTTCTCATAAGAATCTCCACGAGTTGACATAAACCTTAAATTTTGATTAGGCTATACACACCGCACTTCTTGTTAAAATGTGTTGTGCTCATGCAATCCGGAGAAAGATAAGCCGCGGTTCCTTTCTATCCATCTCTTGTGTGAGTTTCACCGGCGTAAAATCAAATAGTTTAACAACACATTTTTCATCGAATAAGATATTTGATAGTTTGATACCTCTTAAAACGATTGGTCTAGAAAATCCAATATGGAGATAAGCAACTGCATCTGCATTGGCTATCTCCAAGCCGATTTTTAACCTCTATGTGGTCTGTCCACAAAAAAAGGCTGGAAAACATGGTTGATGACCATTAATGAAAACACTTTGAGCCAAAGTGGTCATTCGAAAACTGGAATAGAAATTTGAGTTTCGAAACAACATCCTATCAACTTCAGGAGTGTAGGATGCTAGGCAAATTTGCAATGCTATTAAGTATTAAAACAACATTTGTATGCTTAAACCCCGACAAAGGGGGGATCAGTTTGCCTGAACCATGGTCCATGACGATAATCAAGTCCCCAATCTTCCAAAGAAAAGAATGGGGCTGATCAAGAGCTACAGATGATAGTAAAATTAGACATCATTCCAGAAACAGAACATACCCACCAGCTGCTTAATATACAAACACAATTATGAATTATGAGAGAAAGCATAACAATGTAAGATAGTCTCTTCCCTTTCTCCTCAATAGCTTGAAATAATAATTCATATAAGAAATCTAGTCTGAGAGTGCAGACACCAAATTCAATTCATTCCTTGCATGTTTTCAGAGCAGTAGAACAAAACAACAAATTCCCAACTGAGTCCTACCATCAGGCATGAGGCATCAACACAACAGCAGCTCAATAGGTTGAAATAAGAAATCTAGCTATTACAAGGTCTCTTCATGTGTAAGTAATATGGATGCAAGAAAGCAAACACCAGATTCAATTGATTCCTTGTATGTTTTCAGAGCAGTTGAACAGAAAACACCAAACAACAAATGTAGATATCCAACAAAAACAGATAAAGTTGAGAGGTTTTGAAATTTGTCCCAACAGAGTCCTACCATTATTAACACGCCCAAATCAACTCAAAACCCAACAGCTCGACCGCCACGAGCCTTTGTTGCCTCTATTCTAATCAGCAAGCGACCACAGTTGGATAGGGAAGTTTTTCTGAAATTAATAATGATAATAATCAATTAAAAGCTATATATATAACAAGAATAATCAATAAGTCTAAATGAAAATGAAATTAGTTACCTTGATGTGGGTGTGGATCCTGTTCTTGTTCAATAGAATGGATTGTTGTATATCAGTTTCTTCCGTTGGTAGAATCCCATCATGATTTTTAATATCTTCCAATACCCCCCTCCCCCCGCGCACTGTTATCGATTATAAAAATACTATTAAAGAAAATTATTTGTTGTTTTTTTTAATTCAATCGATGCAATTAATATATTTATGTAATAAATATATAATCTGAAATAATTCAGATCAGATTTTTTTTATATAAAAAAATTAATATGAAAAATTAATTTATCTTTTCATATATAAAGCTTGTAATGAAAATTTGTATGAACTATCGATGGTGTGAATTAATGCGAGGTAATTCAAGGTATAGTTTTTATACAGAAAATGAAGCCACCGGTGGTTTACCTTGATGTTGGTGGTTTGGGTTGGAGTGTTATTTGTACTTAGTATCGATATTTGTTTTAAAAGGCAGTTCTTGCCATGCATCCTCAATTGCAAAATGTATTGAGTTCGCTTTTGCTCACCCCCTTCAAGGGCGGTAAGTTACCCCCTCCCAAAAACATGATATGTGTCTACGGAGGGGGTAAATTTGTCAAAACCCTGTTATCTTTTTAGACAATTTTACCTCTCCATGAATACATGTCATGTTTTTGGGAGGGGGTAATGCTCACCCCCTTCAAGGTGTGTGAGCAAAAATGGATTTAAATGTATTTGCTTTCATTTTATAGTTTGATGATGTGTTTGAAAGATATTATACATATTTGTAGCTGAAGCATTTCTAAATATGTGGATCTATATTATCTCAAAGCCTCTTGAATTGTATAAACAAATTCATGAATGAAAGCAAGTAAAAATGAATCCTTATGTGCAGATCATTCGCATTCAAACTCGAATGCAATGGAAAGATTCCATATTTGATTGATTTGTGCAATTATACAAAGAAATTTTTGGCAGCTAAAATTGACAGCAAAATAAAGTTTCAATATACCAGTTTCAGTAATTCGAATAGTCTAGGAATGGTTGCTTCTGGGAAATTTCTCACTTGTACGGTTGTACCTCTATGACCCTATCAGAAATTACTCGTGGGTTGGTGGTAGACCCGTCCACGGTTCGGTTCCGGGCCGGTTTCGGTTCGAAACCGATGGTTCCGGTTCCGGTTCCGTGGAGAGGGCAAACCGAAACCGAACCGGTAATTTTCGGTTTTGGTTCGGTTTGTAACCGGCGGTTTGACGGTTTGAGTTCGGTTTCGGTTTCAAAACCGGCCTGTTCCGGTTCGGTTTCGGCAGGTTTTTTTTTTTTTTTTTTTTGGTTTTAAAATATCAAAGTTTATATTTTTTTTAATTTCAAAATACATATAAAAAATTGGAAAAAGTTTTAACTTTTTTTTCAATTTCAAATACATATCAAATTAATCAAACTTAACATATAACAACTATACTACTATAGTCTAATTAATATTAATTAAAATTTGACAAAGCTTAAATATAAAATTTGCACAAACATTTTTATTTGTAATCAAACTTCATTTATAACATAAGGTCTATCACTCTATTAGTCTATTGTATTCGATATTCATATTAAATATTTAATAAAATATTACAATTATCTCAATATACAATTGAACTGTTGAAGTGTTTTACAATCAATGTGTAAACTAAAAGAAATTGACATTGATTAATAAATAAAAATTTACAATTGAATGAATATATATATATATATATATATATATATATATATATTGGCCTTGCACTTAATTTTGACCACAATTAAGTTGCATACGTATCCTCCACCAATGTAGAGGAATCAAAGGCTACGTAGTTCTTTTACCTTTAATTAGATGATCGGCGTTGGAGGTTGGAAGTTGGAATGGATTCTATTCGCTGCCTTCTGTTCCCGTGGTTTGGTCATCTTCGAAGAAATCATTCACTATCTCCGACTCGAGTTCTTGTTGTCTGAATTTTGCCTTTGTCCAATCATCAACACACGCTTGGGCTTCAAGTGATTGTGGACACAGAACCGACCGTCTTGGTTCCAAAATATTTCCACATGCACTAAATTCTTGTTCCACAGCAACAGTAGAAACCGGCGTTCTAAGAATTTGTTTGGCAATAATAGCTAAAATTGGAAATACTTTTTCATGATCCTTCCACCAAACCTGGATACTAAATTTACTATCTTCTAAAAATTCATGATTGGTTTGTAAATACCGATCAAGCTCATAAATCGAGCCAGATGAGGATGAAGAAGATGTTCGTAATTTTTTGGTTCTATCGGAAAACAATCGATCCCCTAAACCCTTTAATTTAAATCTTGAGGAAGAAGTAGTACCATCAGATGTGGGTTGTGGTTGTGAAACCGAAATGTTCAAAGACGAACCATATATTTTAAGATATTCATCATATAATTCATATAGCAAAGTCTTAACAGAATTACAATAATTAAGAATATCAACTTCTATTCCTAAACTATTGTAGTAATGAGTTAAATAATCCTGCAAACATTCTAATTTAAAGCGTGGATCAAAACATGATGCAAGCAAGTAAATAATTGGAATCTCCTCATAATAATTTAGCCATTTTGTTTTCATTGCAGCAACACATTGACTCAATTGAATATCTAATTCACACTCACTGATTGCACCGGCAATATTAACATTTTGAATAAGAAATAAATGAGTAGTGGGATAGTAAACACCAGATAAAGCATTGGTAGCATCATTAAAAACACGTAACAATTCAAGAATTTTTATACATACATCTCAATGCTTCAATTGAAGAGAAATTGAAGGAACATTATAAGTAATAAAAGAAACTAATAATTCATTATATTCAACACTTTCACTAAGCAACTTATAAGTAGAATTCCAACGAGTACTAATATCCCGAGAAAATTTAATGGGACGCCTATTATTTTGAGAGCAAAATCTCAACCATTGTTTCTGGATTTTGTTATGCTTCCAGATATAGTTAATACTATCTCTAATTGGTCTAATATAAATAGAAAGAATTTGTAATCCAGCTTGAACACACAAATTTAAAACATGGCATGCACATCTTTGATGAAATAATTTACCCGCAAAATAAGGATTGCACAATTCCTTTAACATAGAAATAGATGTGGTATTGCTTGCAGCATTATCAAAACCAATTGCAAAAATTTTGTATTGGATATGAAACTCTTCAAAAATAATTTTAAGTTGTCGAAAAATATTTACAGCTGTATGTGATTCATCGAAAACACGAAATGCAATAATTCTTTTTTGCATGACCCAATCATTATCAATATAATGACATGTCACACCTATGTAATGGTGGCTACCAAAATTGTCGGTCCATATGTCGGCACATACGGAAACACGACCTTCAAATTGATAAAAAAAATGATTTCAATTTGTGTTTTTCTTTTTTGTAAATGGAAAATAGTGCACGTGTGAGATTGACTCTAGGAACACGTTGCATTGCAGGATTTAATGCATTTTGACAATAATTAACAAAACCAACTTTCTTACCAAAACTAAAAGGTAAGTGTTCTACTGCAACCATTACTGCTAATTCTTCCTTATTTTTTTCAGACGTATAATGAAATAATTGATTGTTAGGAGTTCCGTACCTGGATATTTGGGCTTGGTTACTAGCTTTCACCATTTCATACGGATGATTTTTCCTAATATGAGCCCAATTCGTGCCATATCCGAAGTTTTTACTGGTCTTGTATGTTTTGGGGCAGTAGTTGCACTTGATTTTGATCGTTCCGTCATCTAACTCAGTTTTCTTCATATGGGTTTTGAACATATC
This sequence comes from Dipteronia sinensis, assembly GCA_033220585.1. Classification (NCBI taxonomy): domain Eukaryota; kingdom Viridiplantae; phylum Streptophyta; class Magnoliopsida; order Sapindales; family Sapindaceae; genus Dipteronia; species Dipteronia sinensis. The sequence goes on from CM065642.1 coordinate 3,343,552, forward strand.
GGACTTCAACGGCTTTTCTTCTTCACCTGCATAAAAATCATCTGAAGAGGCATGGTAGAAGAGGTAGATATATTTTCATTACTAGTGGGGGTATTGAGATTTGGCTCAGAAATTATTAGAGGGGGATTAGAATTAGGAGAGAGATCGGATCCAAATTCTCTTTGAAGGAACTCGTGGTAAATTCGGTCATTGTAATTGACGTCATCACCTTCGTGTTCCAACAAATCTTGCAATGGACCCTTTCCTCTGTCCAAATTTCTTAGACTTGAATCGTCTCCTCCACTTGCCATTAAAAAATAAATTATAAATAATTAAATACTAATAGTAAAAAAATTGATAATTGTAAGTATATATAACAGATGCTTGTAAAAAATAAAAGAAATATATATTTATTAATTTATATGAGAAATGAAAATAAAATAAAAATGTTGAATGTAGAGAGAATTGAAAATTTTAGATTGAGATTTGAGAGAGAATGAGAGAAGAATGAAGTATTGAAGTGTGAAAAAGAATGAAATATGAGGTGGTATTTATAGAATTTAGGTGGAGGGGCATATTTGCAATTAGATTAAAATAAAGGAAAATTTTTTTTTTGGCCGTTGGAGGAAGTTAGAATAGATGAAGTCTTCAGAACGGTCACATTGTCACAATTTCAATTTTTTTTACAATTATAGTGACACATGTCGGCTTCTCATTGGGTGACATATATATATATATATATATATATTTTAAACTTTTTAACCGTTGGTGTCCAACAGTCCAACCCAACGGTCAAATTTTGATAAGTTTTTTCAAATTGAAGGACACGTGTCGTCTTGTAATTGGTTCATTTTTTTAATTTTTTTTTATTGTAAACCGCCGGTTTCGGGCGGTTTTTGTCCGGTTTCGGTCGGTTTTTCGCAAGGCCAAACCGAAACCAAAACCGAACCGGCTTCAACCGGTTTCCAACCGGTTTTGTAACCACCGGTTTCGGTTTTTCAGTTTCGGTTTCGGCTTTTCAATTTCGGTTTCGGTTTTTAACCGCCGGTTTAACCAAACCGTGGACACCTCTAGTTGGTGGTTGCCATTGACCCATCATAAGTTCTAGTACTTCTAACTCAATTATTGTACTGGTGGTGGAGTCCCACATATCAATTGTTACCGTTGGCTCAGTTTGTTTTGGGTAGAGGTGTCCACGGTTTGGTTAAACCGGCGGTTAAAAACCGAAACCGAAATTGGAAAACCGAAATCGAAACCGAAACCAGTGGTTACAAAACCGGTTGGAAACCGGTTAAAGCCGGTTCGGTTTCGGTTAGGCCTTGCTAAAAACCGACCAAAACCGGACAAAAACCGCCCGAAACCGGCGAAAACCGCCCGAAACCGATGGTTTAACCTTCGGTTTTAACCGCCGGTTTACAATTAAAAAAAATTAAAAAAAATGAACCAATTACAAGATGACACGTGTCCTTCAATTTGAAAAAACTTATCAAAATTTGACCGTTGAGTTGGACCGTTGGACACCAACGGTTAAAAAGTTTTAAAAATATATATATATGTATATATCACCCAATGAGAAGCCGACATGTGTCACTATAATTGTGAAAAAAATTGAAATTGTGACAATGTGACCGTTCTGAAGACTTCATCTATTCTGACTTCCTCAAACGGCCAAAATTTATTTTTTCCCTTATTTTAATCTAATTGCAAATATGCCCCTCTTGAAATCAAAACCGAACTCAAATCGTCAAACCGCCGGTTAAAAACCGAACCAAAACCGAAAATTACCGGTTCGGTTTCGGTTTGCCCTCTCCACGGAACCGGAACCGCCAGTTTCGAACCGAAACCGGCCCGGAACTGAACCGTGGACGGGTCTAGTTTTGGGGATTGATTTGTGATTTTGTTTTTGGAATTGATTTAGGATCTCGATTTTTTTTTCTCCAGACTATAGAAGAAAAAGATACTATTGTTGGATGAGATTTGTGGATTGATTTGTGAAGAAGATACTGATACTGTATTGTTGAACGTTTCTAAAAAAAAAAAAGTACTGTTGAAGAAGATATAATTGTTGGAAGAAATTAAATTGGATCTCCTTTTTTTTTTTTTTCTATTTTTCTTTTAATTTGCAGTTATTAGTTTAAAAAAAATTTGGGATCCACCATCTATTCAAATATCATTTTTAATTAATCACTTTTCAGTAATGAATTAAGATCTCGTTTATTTGGTCGCATTGTATTGTATTAAACAATTAAAATGTACTAAATTAGGATAATGCAGTGTTTGGTTTTGGATAATGCAGTGTTTACCAAACACTGCATTTTACTAATTTAGTACATTTTAATTGCCTAATACAACAAACACCGTATTAACTAATACATTATATTTGGTGGTATTAGATTGTATTGTATTAGAAAAAATACATTTTTTTTCCAAATGAATATGGAATATTGATAAAATATGTGTTATGTTGTTAATATTTTTTTTATAATTTCAAAATATATAAGAAAATTTTATTAAAATTTTTTGTTTCAATTAAAATAAATATTTATTGATTTTTTATATAAAAATATTTATTGATTTATTCATAGTAAGGATATTTAAAATTAATTATCAAGTATTTTTTTAAAAAATATTATACTTTTATAATATAATAAAATACAAAAAAGTCATATAGGAATAACCTAATACGATATAATACAGTGCATTACCAAACACAGGTTTGTATTAATAATAATAATGTCCAATACAATACAATACAGTCCAATACAATCCAATACAGTCCAATACAATCCAATACGGTATACCAAACGAGCTCTTAATATCATTTGTAAAGCTAATGAGATTTATCAACAAAAAAAAATGTATTGTACAAGTAAAACATCTGGAATGTGAAAGTGAACAAGTGTCGATGAGTGAGTGCATCTGATGATACTCACAACATCCTGTTAAATATGTAGATCATTCTCTGAATATTGCTCTTCATGAGCATCAAACATGTATATAACACTGGATCAGATCTCCAGGATCTCATCGGTTTTCAAAATCGTGCCATATGACATGTATATAACACTTAGAGATAGGCGTTTCCCTCTGGGACCCCATCCCCCATGGGCCTCGATGGGGTTTAGGGGAAAAATTTTGCCCCTAAATGGGTTTTGGGGGTGAGGGTGGGGGGCAAACTTGGCTCCCATTTTATAAATGGGGGAGGTGGTGGGGGGATCTCACCCCAAACCCATTCCCCCAATATATATATATATATATATATTATTTTAATTTATATCTAAAATTTTAATAATTAAAAAAATTAATATATTATAATATTAACCTGAGTTTGTAGTTACCGGTTAGTACTTAGTACATAAGTATTTGATTTGTTTTGAATTTTATTATATAATACTCTATTAAAAGTATTTGTATTTATTTTAGATTTCTTTAAACCAATTATATATTTTAGAATGGATATTTTGATTACTTTTTAGATTAAATATTTTAACATGATCAAATTAGAGATTGGAATGGTTGGATTCCAAATTTCGAATTTCAATTTTGGATTAGAAATTGAAAATTTAGAATTTGAAATAAAAGAAATATGGGAAATGGGGGTGGGGGAACCTCCCCCAAAACACCCTCACCCCCACCCTCAATCCCCCCAAATGGGTTTTGGGGGAGGTGGTGGGGAAGAATTGAGGAATGAGGGTGGGGGCGGGGGGACCCTCCCCCGCCCCATTGGGCCCCCACACCCATCCCTAATAACACTGGATCCAGATCTCCAGATTTTGTCAGGGATATAACCCATCCAGATATGTTACATAAAAATAAACAATTTCAGGGGCTAAGCTCATCTGATGTGTTATATAAAAATAAACTAAACAATTTCAGGGATTGAGTTTATCTAATAAGTGCATAAAAATAAACAATTTCAAAGACATAACCCAATATGATATAAATAATAAATAATAAGGAAATCCTTTTTATTTACTTGTTGTTTACTTACTTATAATCGTGCTAATAACTTGTTATTAATCGATGAATAATAGATTGAAATAAAGTGATGAGAGATGTGAACGAGAGAGCTGTGAACAACAATCAATTTGTAGAATGCACTACTTTATATTGAATTGAGTTAATTAAAAACAAATCGGATCAACTCTTATATAGGTTGGAATCCTGACAACTATTAAGTGTGAACATTACTTAAAGATTTGTATGCTGTCTAACTAAACAGCCTAACATTATCAACACACTTTATTGATTACAGACAAGCACACAATGGCTGACTAGCAGACAATACTGACTCTACTAACTTAACAACTTGGTTTAGATTAAATCCTACATATCTCCCCTTAAACCAAGTTTTCCTTAACTTATCATGCTTAAAGTTTTCTTCAGTTTTAGGAATGAATCGACTTTGAGCGGCTTCGTGAATATGTCTGCAATCTGCTCCTCAGAACGGCAGTATTCTATCATGATTTCATTATCCTTTACCAAGTCTCGAATGAAACGAAACTTGATGTCAATGTGCTTACTCCTACCATGAAAAACTGGATTCTTTGTCAGTGAAATGGTGGACTTGTTATCGCAGTAGATCACTGTAGGAGCATTCTGTTGATGCTTCAAATCACAAAGCATACGACGCAACCACACAGCCTGTGTAGTGCCACTAGCAACTGTAATATACTCAGCTTCCGTAGTCGATAAAATAACCACCAGCTGCTTTTTCGATGACCAAGAAAATACTTCGGAACCTAGATGGAATGCATATCCGGAAGTACTTTTCCTCTCTTCCATATCACCTGCCCAGTCACTATCTGTGTATCCCACAAACTCAATCTTATCAGCAGAAGAGTAAAGGATACCGTCATCTAATGCACCTTTCACATATCGTAAAATACGCTTGCCAGCTTGCAAGTGAGATTGCCTCGGAGAATCCATAAACCTGCTGATAAGCCCAACTCCATATGCAATGTGAGGTCTAGTAGAAGTTAAGTATCTTAAACTTCCTACTAGTCTCCGAAAGATGGTAGCATCAATCAACTCACCAGACTCATCTTTCACTAACTTTAATCTCTCTTCAATAGGAGTGAGAATCGGCTTACATCCCTCAATCTTGAACTTCTTTAACACATAACCGGCATACTTCTTCTGACATAAGAATATGCCATCATCCGTCTGACTCACCTCAATGCCTAGGAAGTAAGACATCAACCCCAAATCTGTCATCTCAAAGTGACCAATCATTGCTTTCTTGAACTCTGCAATCATATCAGGGTTATTGCCGGTAATAATCAAATCATCAACATACAAACACACAATGAGAATATCTCCCTATGGATTCATCTTGATGTACAGAGTGTGCTCGTAGGGAAATCTCTGAAACTCATGTTGAATAAAGTATGTGTCAATGCGTGTATACCACGCCCTGGGTACCTGCTTCAACTTGTAGACCTTCTTTTCTTGCCCCATTTTCACAAAACCTATCGGCTGGTGAATGTAGACTTCTTCCTCTGTCTCACCATTTAAGAATGCCGATTTTACATCCATCTGGAAGATTCTCCAGCGATTCTATGCAACAAGAGACACAATCAAGCGAACGGTGTCAAGTCTAACAACTGGTGCTTGTAGCCTTTCGCACCATACGTGTTTTATAACGATTCACCTCACCGTTTGGCTTGTATTTTATCTTGTATACCCATTTAACACCAATGGGCTGTTTACCACGAGGCAAATCAATAAGCTCTCATGTGTTATTCTTTTCAATTGCACCTATATCCTCATCCATTGCCTTTATCCAGCAATCATCTTAAGCAACATCTTCATATGTGATAGGATCACAATCTGCAAATAGTGTAAAATTCACTAATTCTTCATCAGTTAGGTTGTCGTCATTACTTAGAATACAATCCTATAAACGAGCTGGCAAAACATGTTGACATTGTGGACGACTGGAAGATTCTGCTGGATGTGGAGTCACACCAGGTGATGGTGTCATAGGGGTAGGTTCTTCCTGAACAATCTCTTCCAGATCAACATTAACATCTAAAGAGCTCCCCTTACCACGAGACCAATCCCAGCAACCTTGCTCATCAAAGGTAACGTCTCGACTAACAATTACCTTCCCGGAAACTGGATTATACAGCTTGTATCCTTTTGTCATCTGACTGTAGCCGAGGAAAATGCACTTCTCTACCTTATCATCAAGCTTCTTCCTCAAAACATCAGGTACATGAGCATAGCAAATACAACCGAACACTCATAGATTTCCAATACTGGGTTTGATCGAGTCCAAGCTTCCTGTGGAGTCTTTCCGAGAACACTTCTAGTAGGGCACCTATTCAACAAATAGAACGCACAAGCAACTGCATCACCCCAAAAACCTTTGGGTAAATTCTTCAAGTGCAACATACACTTGACCATATCCATGACTTTTCTATTCTTCCTCTCAGCTACTCCATTTTACTGAGAAGTGTATCTGGCAGTCATCTGATGATTAATGCCATGTTTCTGCAAGAAACCATCACAGACAATATATTATGTGCCTCTATCTGTTCTCAACGTCTTGATAGATCTTCCACACTGCTTCTCAACATTCGCCTTAAATCTTTTAAAGGCATCACAAGCATCTGACTTCTGCTGTAAGAAATACACCCAAGTTTTCCTGCTAAAGTCATCAATAAAGGTAATAAAATACATGGAATTCCCATTTGATGGAACCTCCACTGAGCATAAATCTGAATGCACCAGCTCCAAGGGCTTACTGGCTCTCCATGCCTTTCCTATGTGAAACGGATCTCTGTGCTTCTTTCCCAAGACACAGGTCTCGTAAACTTTATCTGGGGAATTAATGGAAGGTAATCCTGAAACCATCTTTCTAGATGCTAGCTGTTTCAGACTTCCAAAATTCACATAGCCAAACCGCATGTGCCACAACCAATTCGTATCACAAATCACTAAACTAAAGCAAGGTAAACTATTACCATTAATAAGCAGCGGAAAAAAACAGTTTTGTGACATTTTTACCTTTGCTATTAGCCCATTTTGTACACTATTGATAGTGTAAATTCCTTCGTGGATTCGTATGTCATATTCTTTCTCCGAAAGTTGTCCCACACTCAATAAGTTCTTTTGTAGGTTTGGAACAAACAATACATTTGAGATGGCATTCTGAGACCTATCCTTCAAAGTGATAGAGATTATGCCCTTCCCCATCACTGGCGCCATTGTGTCATTCCCAAACTTCACCGATGAAGTAAAAGATTCATCTAACTGAGTGAACATCTTTTTCTCACCACACATATGGTTGCTGCAACCCGAATCCAGAAACCATTTGTTCTTGGCTCCATTGTCTGCCATGTTGCACGCTAGCAACAATGTTTCTGAACGATCACCATTTTCTACAGCATTTGCTTGGAAATCTTGCTTTCTAGATCTACACTCAGCCCTGTAATGGCCAAATTTTTTGCAATTAAAACACTGAACCTGAGATTTATTCCTCTGATTAGTGTTGTTATTGTTGTTGTTGCTCCCTTTGCCTGTTCCTTGGCTAGAACTGGAAGCACCTCCTCTTCTGTTTTGCAAGTTCTGACCCCACTGTCTAGACTTAGAATTCTTCTAAGTCTCATCTCTTTCTTTCTTCAGACTTAACTGGCTTTGTAAAGCCTCCTTCCACCTCAATTTCTGACTTCTCATCCAGATGTTGTTCATGTGCTTGGAGTGAGCCCATCAACTCATCCAACGTCATCGTCTCGAGATCTTTGGACTCCTCAATGGCAGTCACCTTGTACTCAAACTTTGAATTCAGTGTTCGGAGAATCTTCTCCATAATCTGAACATCTGAAATTGTCTTACCATTAGACTTCATCTGATTAACAAGTACCAATATCCGTGAGAAATAATATGCCACCTTCTCTGTTTTCGTCATTTGAAGAAGCTCCAACTGCCTTCGCATAGTCTGCAGGCGAACTTTTTTCACCTTTTCAACTCCTCTGTACATGTTCATCATAATATCTCATGCTCCTTTTGCTGAAGTGCCATGTGCCATTTCCTCAAAAATCATCGGTTCCAGCGACTGGTTGATGAAAAACCTCGCATTCAGATCCTTCCGAGTTGTTGCAGCATCTGTTGGACTAACAATACCCTTGGAAATAACAGTCTACAACTCCTGGTATTCGAACAAAAGTTGCATATGGACCCTCAAATACTCAAAATTTATCTTTCCTTCAAATTTGGGTATTTGGGGCTGAATTGTATTATTTCTAAAATTAGAAGTAGCCATTTGTAATTTATCAAAAAATGAGGGGTTTTTATAAATGTACCAGAGAGGGGTGATGCTCGTAATTTGCCAAACTAGGTGTGAACCAAATACAAAATTCAGAGAACACGCCTAGCTCTGCTTTCACTGTTGTCTGCACAAAACAATAAGTTTAAAAAAAATTATGCTATTTTTTTATTACACAAATCACACCCATTTTTTTAATGTTGCTTTTACTTTCTTTCCTCTCCTTTTTTTTAATCACATTTGCTTTTAATTTTTTTTAATAACAAAAATAGATCTCTCTCTCTCTAGACCCCTCTCTCTCTCTGCTCCCACTCTCTCCTCTGATCAAAACAGATCAGATACCAAAAAAAAAAAAACTTCTCCTTCTTTCAATCTAAACAGAAAAAAAAAACTTATCTTAGGATGCCGATTTGACCTCCAAAACGTCCTCCGTTGACGATGGTTCTTTGGAATAAATGGAATGTGGTCACTTGCTGCACCTTCTGATGTTGGTGGTGTCAGCCCACTCTCCCGGCGGTCGGCAGCTGGTGGTGGTGGCGATGACTGGCTCCGGTAACTTCTGAGTTTTTTTTTTGTCTGAACCTTCTTCGTTCGGTTCCGAAAAAAATTGCCTCTGAACCTCTCTTGGTTCAAATCCGGCACCGATGAGTTTTTCCGGCTATCCGATTCTAACTGAAATCTAGCTCAGATCACTCACTCGCAGTGTATCTCTCACACTCAGTCTCTACCACACTCACCTCTGAGCTCTCAAGCTCTGATACCAAATGTGAACACCAATCAATTTGTAGAATGACCTACTTTATATTGAATTGAGTTAATTAAAAACAACCGGATCAACCCTTATATAGGTTGGAATCCTGAAAACTATTAAGTGTGAATATTACTTAAAGATTTGTATGCTGCCTAACTAAACAGCCTAACATTATCAGCACACTTTGTTGATTATAGACAAACACACAATGGCTGACTAGCAGACAATACTGACTCTACTAACTTAACAACTTGATTTAGATTAAATCCTATAAGAGCTTCTGTTATTTGTATTTATTTCGGAGTAACCATTTACATAATCATGAGATCTCTGTTGATAGAGTTCACAATTTCACATGTGGCACCACTTGCATAAGATAATAACAAATGACGATAAGGAAGTGCAAGAGATGATGATGATAAAGCAAGTGGGGAGGCGGTACGGTGTAGGCGGCACAAGTGGGAAAGCCACTTTCACAACATATATGCCCTTTTCTAATTTTGTAGTACGCAGTACAAGTCACTTTCACAACATATATTCCTTTTTTCTAATTTATAGCAGTAACATTATTTATGTTACTGCTATAAATATATTATTTTGTCTTCCATTTCTAAGTCAAGATGACATGACATCAAATCCTTTGTATTATTCTTATTGCTATTATGGTATTATTTTCATTCCTTAGTTTTATTATCTCCATTTCATATTACAACTCCACTTTCTCATTCAAGAGTATATCCACACTCTCATGTCTTTTTTATTATTATTATTTTTTTCTTTTGAAAATATTTAAAGCTTTTTCGGATAATTTGTAATTAATAAAAAACTTATAATTTATAATTTATAATTAATGTGATTTAAAAAAATGATAAATAAAATGTTTAACCAAATTATTTTTAGGTTATAATATGAAATAAAAAATTATAACTTAAATAATAATTATTTGGGATGAATTATTATCAAATTTTGATATTTTTCGGTTAATCTACCAGACGTATTTTTAGTGTTTTAAATTTCAAAATATAACTTTTAGTATAACTTACTAGATGTGTTTTCCGATTTTGAAATTGAAACCAAAAACACTGTTTTCGTTTCGTTTTTCTTTTCGAAAAATAGCAAATGCAAAAGGCTTGCAGGACGTGCCCTAGGGTGCGTTTGTTGTGCGAGATAGGATTTGACTATTTTTAAGAGATGAGATTGGATTGGATTGGATTAGATTAATTATAGTGTATCTCGTGTTTGGTGCAAAGTGGGATTGAACTAAAAATAGTCCATTCTTATGTTTGGATAAGTAATGAGATTGGACAAAATAAAAAATTTACTAAAAAGAAATTGAATTTGGGATAAAATAATCCCATTGATTTCGAGCCAACCATTTTTGATTGTGGTCTTTGGATCACTGGATTTGATTGAATTAATTTGGATAGTGTTTGGGAAGTTAGAAAATATAAGAAAAAGCCAACAGGGACGTAGCTCAGCTGGTAGATGGATGAGCTTGAAGCTTGGGTAAATGACTCACAGGTCAACGGCTCGAATCCTATCAATGACTAAAACTTTTTAAAAAATATTTGAATTAATAAATATGTTGTCTAAAAAATAGAAAATATACGAAAAAAAAAGAAAAAAGAAAGATTAAATTTTGTCTTTTTGTTATTAAAAAAATAAATTAAAAGCTGGGTCCCATCTAAAAAAGAAAGATTAAATTTTGTCTTTTTGTTATTAAAAAAATAAATTAAAAGCTGGGTCCCATCTAAAAAAGAAAGATTAAATTTTGTCTTTTTGTTATTAAAAAAAATAAATTAAAAGCTGTGTCCCATCATGCAAACCCAAAAAGAAGAACCACTACCGTCCTTTCAAGTCCCGTTCTGGCAAATCTTCAAAATCTAAGACAAAGAAGTTCAAATACTTCAAACGGAAGTCCTCTCGAGCCTGGAACAAATCCTCCAAATGTTTTGTTTGCGGCTAGCCATGTCATTTTGCCAGACAATGCCCGAACAAGAAAGCTAAGTCTGCTAAGCTTGTCCAGCAGCTGGCTTCCATTGCTGATAATATTCCTTCAGATGCTGATGTTGAGTCCATCTTCTCTGAGCAAGAGGTTGCTGATCAGAGTACAATTTTTGTCCTCCATCTCTCTGACAGCTCTGACTTTGACTCCTCTGACCCAGAGTCCAGCCCGACGTACAGTTCTTACCAAGCAGCCTCTACAGAAACCTCTTTAGGCCCTCAGGTTCCTATTCAAATTTTGCCCGATAAATATGCCAAACCTATTGATGTTATCGCTTATTTTGACACTGGTTCTCATACCACAATGATGAACCCGGCCATCCTTCCTCCGGACAGTTGGAAACCGCATACCCCGTTACTTCAAGGCTGCCGATGGCAAAATCTTTACTACCAATCTCATTTCAAAATCTAAGGTTGGTATAAAGCTCTTTCCGTCCTACACCGTCCGGGCCCAAGTCCTCGGTACACCCTTACCTGATAAAGATATCCTCATCGGCTGGGATGTTTACTGCCAATGCAACTCCCTCCGCATTCTCCCGACCGGTGTTTGTTACAAACGAGATTTTAAACCCTTTTCCCCTATCCACAAAGTTTTCCCGCTGTCTGCTCTCCAGCCTCCTTTTCAGGATATTCAGCAAAAGCTTCTCCAATTCTGCACTAATAGTCATGCTGAGTTTCATCACCCTTCTCCTCTATGGAAGAATTCTGACTTCTTCGTCCACCTCCCTTTTAAGCTCAACGAAGACGTCAACCCTACTAAGGCCACTCACACAGGCATGTCACCTTCTGACCTCCAGTTAGCCTCTGATGAATGTGCTGAACTACTCAGCCAAGGTCTCATTGAGCCCACTTCGTCTCAATGGGCCTGCCAGGCCTTTTATGTTGAAAAAAGATCAGAACTGACACGTGGAAAGAAAAGACTGGTGATCGACTACAAGCCTCTGAATCTCTTCCTTAGAGATGACAAATTTCCAGTCCCCAAGACCTCCACTCTGTTCTCTCAGCTTCCCGGTGCTACCATTTTCTCCAAATTTGATCTCAAAGGTGCTTTCTGGCAAATTGGCATCCATCCTGATGATCGTCATAAGACCGCCTTCTGTCTCCCCAATGCTCATTACCAATGGAAGGTCCTCCATTTCGGGCTCAAAACCGCCCCTTCACTCTTCCAGAAAGCCGTGACCCGGATCTTTCATCCTTTGCTCCATTCAGCCCTCATCTACATTGATGATATCCTTTTGTTTTCTTCTGACAAACAGTCCTATTCTCACCTCCTTCAGACCTTCCATGATATTGTTCTTAAATATGGTATCATGCTTTCTGATAAAAAGAGTTCAGTTGGTCAATCTGAGATCGACTTCCTTGGCATGCACATTGCCAATGGACAGTACCACCCTGGTCCCCACCTGGCGTCCCAACTCCTTGATTTCCCGGATTCTCAGCTCACTTACAAACAGGTCCAACAATTCCTTGGGATCGCTAATTTTATCAGAAATTTCATCCCTAAAGTTAGCCTCTACACATCCAGGCTGTCCACTCTTCTGAAGAAAAATCCTTCTTTGTGGGACCACACCTACACCTTTGCTGTGAGCCACCTCAAGAAAGTGGCCCAGTCTCCTCCTGCTCTTACCATTCCTTCCACAGGACAGCTCATCCTCCAGACAGATCCCAGCGATCATTATTGGGGTGCTATCTTAATTGAAGATAAGCTCGGCCAACGCCATTATTGTGGTCATGCAAGTGGACAATTCAAAGAGGCACAGAAACATTATCACACTGTCTACAAAGAGATCTTAGCAGTCAAATATGCCATCCAAAAGTTTGACTTCTACCTCCGGACAAAGAACTTTACAGTCGAAATGGATAACTCCTCTTTCTCTAAAGTTCTCGAGTTCCGGAACAAGATACCTCACAATCCTCAACTATTACTACTCAAAGATTGGTTTGCTCGCTATGATTTTACTGTGCGGCACGTGAAAGGCGAACACAATATAATTGCAGATATGCTCTCACGTCCTCCACCAGTTCACCTTGTCACTCCCTTCTACAGAATTCCCCTTGTCCTGATGGCCAGCTCCGCATCTTCCTTAGCTTCATCCTCTTCCGTTCCTCCCTCATCCTTCCCTCCGGTCAGGGATTTTCCTCCAGAACTTCTTTCTCAAGTTCCCCCAGGTCAACAACCTTCTCTTCTCTAGATGCAGACCTTTGCCCACACATATCTTCCTATCTACTTACTCCAGCTTAAACAGCAAGGGATCCGTCATGTCCTTTCTAACCCTTCCAGGCCTTTTCTGGATCCTTTTGTCATGCCTCCAGTCTACTATTTTTCTCCTCAAGTTCTCTGGTATTTATGGTGTTTGTCCATCCTCCATCACCATGCCTTTGTCTTCCCTCTCCAGGCCACATATGCCCTGATCCAGACTCCCTCTCCTCACCGTACCCTGTTTCTCTCTTTCCTTCAGTGGTTTAACCCTTTATCAGTCTGGCAATCTGAACTGACCAAGCTCATGGGTCAGTACAACCTTTGGAAGTTAGATCCTGACTCAGCTGCCTCCATATCCCGTATATGGATTCTCCACCGGTCCTACCGCTCCAATCCTCAACAGAAGCTAATATGGTCCTCCAATGTTAGCTATGAATGGCAGACTACTTTTGACTACCCAACCTCTTATCCCAAAACTCTACGAACTGCTCTTCTAAACTTCTTGCTCGATGTCAACAGGATCTCCATTCCTGAGCCCTTCATCCTTCCTGGTATGCCCCGAGATCCCTCCTTGAGTTGGCATCCTTTCCAGGATTCCTTCATGCTTGATTCCCAATGGACACATGGCCCTGTTTCATTTATGGTGCCCAAGACTCAGATGACGAAACCCATGCCAATCGTAATCTTCATAGCCCATAGTTCGTCCCTCAGCTACCCCTGGTGGACCCCGCCTCCTGTTTACTTTTGTTTGCTTTTGTAAATAGGCCTCCTGTTTAGGCCCTGTTTGCTTTTGTTAATGTCGGCCACCTGTTTAGGCCCCTGCTTACTTTTGTTTGCTTTTGTAAATAGGCCACCTGTTTAGGCCCTGTTTGCTTTTGTTAATGTCGGCCACCTGTTTAGGCCCCGTTTGCTTTAATCGACTGTCGGCTCTACCTTATCCCGACTTGTCTCTCCTTTCTCTATAAAAGGAGCTCGGGTCTCTCTTGTAAGACAGATCAGATAGAAAATAAAAACTTCGGTTCTGTTTATCATGTCTAGCTAAATCCTCTTCTTCCTTCTTTATATTGCTCTATTAGAAGGCTCTCAGCCTGTAATATTGTCTTAGTATGCTCTGTGCTTGCCTCTACTTGAGGATCCTGCACATCAGAAAGATGATATTGATCCACTGGCTCAAGATCCTTATCAGTCTCTAGTATGTCCGATAGCTTTTGTGTCCCGTCCAGGCTAGGGTTGCCGCTTTAGGGAAAAATACTTCGCTAAGTGCCATAGAGAGACTGCGTAAGGCTCTTTGCCACCGCCATGGTATCAGAGCCTCTTTGTTCTTGGACAGCTGAGAGTGTATAAGAGTTAGGCTGATTGTTAGAAGTCCGATAGAGTCAATATAAGGTAGGACGATTTCTCCAATATGAATTCCTCATCCTCTGAAATAACTCCTCATCGCCTCTCTTCTTCTATGACCTTACCTCCTTCTGTTCGACGAACCTTGTCCAACAAAATACAAAACCTTGTTGAATATACACACATCCCTGATTCCGCTCAAATCTCTGAAACTGCTTTACCTCTTCTCAATCCTTACAATATTTTCAAACGAAATAAATCCATTACCAGACGAATTTCTCATCTTGTGCAACAAAGGAGACCCCCTGTTAAAGAATATATGCAGTCTTCTGCACTTGATAATTGCCTAATTCCAGCATCCTCTACTGAGCAATATGTTGATCTAGAGATTGGTCAGCCCCTGATCGATCAATGGATCCGAGAAGGTTATTCCCACCTTCATGTCGGTACTGTTCGGATCATCCTCACCCTTCATAGCAGAAAAGGTTTACCTGTCACAGCCAGACTGGTTTTGCTTAATACAGTCTTTCAAGACTACGAGCAGGCCGTTATTAGTACCTGCCTTTCCACTCTCCATACTGGAAGCATCTCTCTGACATATTACCCCAACTTCAACATCCTTCATCGAGATGCCAATCTTCACAACTGTCTCAAGATACAACTTCAGTTGATGGGCATAAAGATGCTCCCGGATTCTTACATGGCCACTCTTCATCACCAGATCGCCTATCGTCTCCAAGACCATGCCTTGGACCTGCCTATCCCAGGCCACTCCGGTGACACCATCTTCATCAAAGCTGAAAGAGAAGATGAAGTTCCCACGATCCTTCAGATTCCTAGACAATTACCCAGAGACCAACTTCTCGAGATCATACCGCTGTCTTGGATCACCAACTATGAAAAGGCTTTTCAAAATACCATCCCTGTCATTGCCTTCGACACAACTTATACCAGACAACCAGATGGCACTGTTAAGGCAATTTATAAGCCTCTTACAGCCATTTCAGCCTCTCCTTCGGACGCTACACCTACTGCTCCTACTCCACCCAGTGCTCCTCTAGAAGCCCCTATATTCCAGTCCTTGATGATTCGTCCTCTTATCTTTGAAGATGACATTCTTATCCACAGCTTTGAAGCTGATGGCTCTGTAGTCTACACAGACAAGATCAGCGGTCATTTTATCTGGGATGTTGATCCCTCCATGTGTGACCCAGATTGCCTTTGCAACCGTTCTTCTAGACAACTTCTCAATTCTACTTGCAAACCCATCCGCCATCGGACCCATTCTCCCGATGACCCAGATAGTCCCAGGGTAGGTTTACTACCTGTCTCTTCACCACATCTTCCCATATATGACAGAGCTTTACATATTCTCTACACTGAAGGTCTTTTACCCAGTCCTGTTTCACAACCGATTCAGTGTTTCATGGCCTCCAGCTATGACCAAGATTTCCCTCCTTTAGAACCCACTTATAATCCTGAGAAGACACGGTTCTCCAGACCTTATGTTCAAACCACTGAGGTCTTACCTGATGGTTCTGTTAAGCATCCCTCTCATGCTGAACAAGTTCTCAACTGGCAATCCCATAATGCCAAAATCCAAAATCGAGTCCTGAGTTCTATCGATCAGAAGATTGACCGAGTCTCTCATCATGTCTCCCAACATGAGAATATCTCCCAACATGAGAATCGACTTCATAGCATGGATTCCACCTTTCGACAGATGTTTTCTGACCTCCAGTCTCGAATTGCTAAACTGGATGCAGACCTCCACTACTACATCAACCTTGGTTACCATGGTTCCAAGTTTGATAAGAAGGAAAAGGAAATTCGACAGCTCAGAGCTCAACTAGATCAGTTACAAAAAGATCAGGCCTATTCTAAGCTGCCTCCATATCAGCCCAGAATGTTTCATCCCCATTCCATGGGATTTTCGGCCTCTCCTCCTCCTTCTCCTGCAAGGTCCCCAGACTATTCGCATTACTTTAAGTCTACCGAAGAACTATTTCGGAAGTATCCTCTTCCGAAAGATGCCTCAAAGTCTAAGCCTCAGTCCTCTACTGCTTCAAGTTCTCGTTCTCGTAAGGATAAAAGCCCTGCTCATTACAAACCAGCCTTCTATGCATCACCTAGGTCCTCTCCATCCGCCACAATGGCCTCAGACTCTCTTTCATCCTCTTCAGAGTCTCATTCCTCTTTGGGATCTCCGTTCCACATGTCTTCTTCTCCGGACATACCAGATCATACTCAGGTCTTTATGGCTTCCAGAACAGACCCTTCGGACCGAACCTACGACTCTCCTGGTGATAGTTCTACTGGTCCTACGAGCACTATTCCTATTGTTGAGGAACCTCTTAATGTTCCTCCGGCTTCACCTCCTCAAGCCCCTAAGTCCAGGCCTACCAATGGCCCTTGGTTCCAACTTGATGACTCTTCTCCTGACACATGGAGGAAGAAACTCTTTGAGATGAGTGCTTGGCTCGATTTACAAATGGCCAAGTCCGAACAAACCCTTGAAGCTATTCTCCGAGAATTTGTTTCTCGCTTTACTGGTTCCCTCTGTGATTGGTACCAAGCCTTGGGTGAGTACAGGCAGCTCCAGTTTGTTCGGGCTCAATCCACTGCCCATGCCATGAGAATCCTTTTCCGTGAGTTTCTCGGGGATCCCACCCAATATTACAAACAGGCTCGCCAAGAGTTCTTTGACATGCGTTGTTGGTCCTTACGGAGAAAAGATGTTGAATACCACTACAAACGTATGTCCAGCCGATACCACATCCTTGGTGGTATTAATGACCAAAGTCTCAAACATGTGTACGTCAACTCTCTCCCCACCGAACTTCAAGAAGAACTCCAGCGTCGAATTGATACGTCTGGTCGACCTTTTAATGATATCACTTTGGGAGAAATACACATGTTCACCCTTGGAGCTCTCGACAAACTCTGTGCCACCCAAAAGATCTTCTCCAAAATGCTTCGAGAAGGAAAGAAATATGAAGGCCAGTGCAAACAGCCCTCTCTTCATATTAAATGCAAAACAAACACACCCTTAGTCTCTTCATACAACAACGTTAGGTCACGTATCAATTATTATATATAATGACGTAAAAGTTGTTAAAATGACGATGCTTACTTATAGGTGCTTACGTATCAAAGACATTTCAAATATTAAAAATATATATATATCAATTTAGGCGTGATTGAAACATGTTGCTGTTTCAAATTTCACACTTTATATCAAGCTTTGCTCCTAGTCCGGTTGTCCCCACTCCCCCTCACTCAAAAGACTTTTATGGTCAAGTGGTACTTTATGTCGTTTTTGCAAGAATTCATAGACACATGGATGGGGTCACCACT
This sequence comes from Dipteronia sinensis, assembly GCA_033220585.1. Taxonomy (NCBI): domain Eukaryota; kingdom Viridiplantae; phylum Streptophyta; class Magnoliopsida; order Sapindales; family Sapindaceae; genus Dipteronia; species Dipteronia sinensis. The sequence continues at coordinate 3,361,453 of CM065642.1, forward strand.
CACCAGGGAGACTTGAATTAAATTTAAAACCACGCGCGTGTATGTGAACTTGACGAACAGCCTTATAAATTATGTATGATTTGTAGATATCCAACATTCCATCTCAATATAATAAAACTTACAGACTACCAAAGCTAGCATTGAAAAATTCCTATCAAATACAATGGAGAGGAAGATCTATGAAGCAGCGGTAGAGGGCAGTGTAATTTCATTGCTTAACTTGCTTCAAGAAGATCCTCTTGTTCTCGATAGATTTATGGTGGGTTGTTATGCTGAGATACCTCTGCACATAGCTTCCATGCTTGGACATTTAGATTTTGTGCAGGAAATTCTAAATCGAAAGCCTAAGTTGGTTGAAGAGCTTGATTCCGGGAAATTGTCATCACCCCTTCACATAGCGACTGCAAAAGATTATCTTGACATTGTGAAAATATTGTTATCAGTCAACTCTGAGATGTGCTTTGCTCGTGATCGCGATGGGAGAAACCCTCTGCATATAGCAACCATCAAAGGTCGCATTAGTGTTTTAAGAGAGCTGGTTAATGTGAGACCCCAGGCAGCTCGAATGTTGATCGATCATCGAGGTGAGACCATTTTGCATTTATGTGTGAGATATAGCCAGTTGCAGATTTTGAAGTTGTTGGTGGAGACAATTAGGTGATAATGGGTTTCTGAATTCCAAGTGTCATGACGGCAACACTATCTTGCATACTGCTGCATCCGATAGACAAGTTGAGGTATATATGCTTGAAATTTCTAAGACTAAAATTTTTAAAGATTTAATTTAGAAATATATTCTTATCTTTAAGAGGACATTTGTGGTGCCAGAGGTTCTTTTCTATTTTAAGTGGGCCGTAGTTAACTGATTCTATGTTATTTACATGATATATGATATTATATTTCCAATATCTACAATCCAATTGTTAAATATTGTTTAAAATCAAATATGCAGGTAATCGAGTATTTGATTATTAAAACTGCAATAGAGGTGAATGCTATTAATGCATATGGCTTCACAGCTTTAGATCTTTCCACACAATCAAGCAGAAAAGATGAAAAAGATTTGCAGATTGTGGAGTTGCTTCGACGCTCTGGGGCAAAGCATACAAAGGATATTCATTTATCAGCACATGAACTTGGCACGACACAGAGGGCCAGAACCTTAACGTCCCATGAAAATCATCATACTAATAATGCATTACAGCCACGGAACGAAGTTTGTGGAAATGTTAATGAGAAGAAGAAGGATTGGGTTGAAAAAATCAGTAGTGCGTTGATGGTTGTAGCATCATTGATTGCTACCATGGCATTCCAGGTTGGTGTAAACCCTCCTGGTGGTGTATGGCAAGACGACACTTCCCAAACTGGTGGAAGCCCAGCACCCCCCAAATCATTAGACAGCCGTCCGCATACAGCAGGGATGTCTATTTTCGCTGATAAGTACCCTGATTCATATAGTTCTTTCCTGATTTCTGACACCTTAGGTTTTATGGCATCCCTTAGTATCATATTATTGCTGATAAGCGGCTTACCAATCGGTCGTAAATTTTTTATGTGGATTTTAATGGTGATCGTGTGGATTGCAATATCATCAATGACATACACTTATGCAGTCGCCGTATCTGCTCTCTCGGAATCGGACACAACGTTTAGTGCCGTAGAGATTGTAATATTTGTTTGGATTGGGTTGATGGGACTTCTTCTTCTTGTGCATATAATACTTCTTACGGTGAAGATGATAAAATATGTTATAAAGTCAATAAGGCAACGAAGGCAACCTTCTGACAATACGGCCGGAATGCGTATAAGCATCGAAGCATGAATAAGCAACGAAGATGCGCACTTTTCTCTGGTGTGGATCGGATTTTATGTATTTTTTTTAATGTAGTAATTTGAATGTCAAGATAAATTAATTTCATCATTTCTATTTATTATACATGTTAGTGTGTCAATCTGTGCAATGCACCGGCTTTATTTCATAAGATTATTTAAAATATTGTGTTTAATACTCTTGGTAAATGTGAGACAGTGAACACTCACTTTAAATGGAAGAGGATCCCCACAATCTCAAAGTAATTGTGTTGTATTAATCATGCAAATTAACAACCAGGTGGGTTTGATTAATTCAAGCAATTATAAGGTTTATGTACATCATTATTTGAAGAGACACATAGGTTTCATCAAGATAATTAATCCAAGATTCATCCCCCACAAATAAACACAGCTTTAAATGAAATAGTACCCCAACAACCTCATATACTTGAATAAACACTCTTCTCTATTCATCTTCGTAGACACTCAATCATTAAGTTAGATTATCTGTGTTCAAAGCTTCAAAGGAAAATGAAACTATTCTTGTGAGCAAGCCTTTTAAAAATTTGTGCTTTGAAGACTATAAACATAGTAATTATTAGTCCTTTGAAAAGCACAGGTTGTGCAAATACACACTAATCATGTATATCTGTCCTGCATCGTTATGCAACACTTGATATAACACACTAATCATGTATCCGTATCCTGCATAGCTGCGCAAACACTTGATAACACACATAAATCATGTATTTGTATCCTGCATTGCTTCTTGATAACACACATTAATCATGTATCTGTATTCTGCATTTCATTCTGTGCAACACTTGATAACACACTTGATTTGTATGCTATTTCATTTTTGTGTGTTGTGTTTTTTGGTCATCGCTCGTCTATTTCAAAATTATATTTCCAAGACGTTTTGGATGCTAATTTTTGAGGTTGACCATGTCTTTTGGATGCTTTTCGAGGTTGACTGTTTCTTTTGGAGTGTGCCACGAGACCTGCTGAGATCAAATAATATATGTACAGTCTAGATATCTACTTCTATGAAGAAAGATATATACTCTTACAATATTGGCCGCGGGTCCTAAAATGTATATGGTAAGACTTGAATACCGTATCACTTAGAAATAGATGTGCACTAATATCAACCTAGATTTTGAGCACACAATTTCATCTATATAAGATATCAATTTAAAAGCACTTGCAAATAATATTAGAAACGAAAATACTAACAAGATACATAATTCATAAACCAATTAAAGATCTTCTATAAGCTCAATCAATACTAAACATATACAATTGTCCATTGTTGGCCAATCTTCAGCTGATTTTGACATACATCTAAAAACTTTTATTTTCTGCTCTTTTTCTGAACATAAACCTTAAATTTTGATTATGTTATATACACCGAACTTGTCGTTAAAATGTGTTGTGCTCATGCAATCCGGAGAAAGATAACCTGCGGTTCCTTTCTATCCATCTCTTGTGTGAGTTTCACCAGCGTAAAATCAAATAGTTTAACAACAGATTTTTCATCGAATAAGATATTTGATAGTTTGATATCTCTGTAAACGATTGGTCTAGAAAATCCAACATGGAGATATGCAACTGCATCTGCATTGACTATCTCCATACCGATTTTTAACCTCTCTGTGGTCTATCCACAACAAAGGCTTGAAAACATGGTTGATGACCATTAATGATAACACTTTCAGCCAAAGTGGTCGTACTCTACTGATTCGAAAACTGGAATAGGAATTCGAGATTCAAAATTAAACAACATTCTATCAACTTCAGGAGTCAGGACCACACAGACGGCCAGAACCTTAACGTCCCATGAAAATCATCATACTAATAATGCATTGCAGCCACCGAACGAAGGTTGTGGAAATGTTCATGAGAAGAAGAAGGATTGGGTTGAAAAAACCAGTAGTGCGTTGATGATTGTAGCATCATTCATTGCTACCATGGCATTCCAGGTTGCTGTAAACCCTCCGGGTGGTGTATGGCAAGACGACCAGCAGGGTACAGCAGGGTACTCTATTTTTGCTGATAAGAAACCTCAAGCATATGGTAGGTTCCTGATTTCTGACACCATAGGTTTTCTGGCATCCCTTAGTATCATATTATTGCTGATAAGCGGCTTACCAATCAGTCGTAAATTTTTTATGTGGATTTTAATGGTGATCGTGTGGATTGCAATATCATCAATGACATACACTTATGCAATCGCCGTATATGCTCTCTCGGAATCGGACACAATGTATTATTCTGTAATTATTGTAATATTAGTTTGGACTGGGTTGATGGGACTTCTTCTTCTTATGCATATAATAGTTTTTATAGTGAAGGTGATAAAACATATTAAAAAGTCAATAAGGCAACGAAGGCAACCTTCTGGGAATACGGCCTGAATGAATATAAACAACGAAGCTATGCACTTTTCTCTAGCGTGGATCGGATTTTATGTAAATTTTTTTAATGTAGTAATTTGAATGTCAAGATGTATTAATTTCAACATTTCTACTAATTATACATACTAGTGTGTCCACCTGTGCTGTGTACGTGCTTTATTTAATAAGATTATTTAAAATATTATGTTTAATACTATTTTATTTTACGGTAGATAAAAAAATTTACCAATTAATAATTAAACAAATTGAACGTAAAATAAGATTTATTTTTAATCCATCGTCCCTTCTTTATATTGTTGTGTTGAGAACAACAATAATTTATGGGAAAAGATCATTTTGCCTCCTGACCTTTACCCTATTAGAATGTGAGGACAAGGTTTGTTTATATTGACCGATTTCTCCCCTAAAATGGAACTAATGTATAATATAGCCCTTCTGTCACATTTTCCATCCTTAACCGTAGTAATTATTATTCCTTTGAAAAGCATAGGTTGTGCAAACAGACACTAATCATGTTTACGTATCCTGCATTGTTATGCAACACTGGTCATGTATCTGTGTCTTGCATGCTTCCTGCAGGCTGCATCGCTGTGCAACACTTGAATGTTATTTCATTTTCGTGTGTTGTGTTTTTTGATTGTCGCACGTACCTCTTTCAAAATTATATTTCCAAGACGCTTTGGATGCTAATTTTTGAGGTTGACCATGTCTTGTTGGATGCTTTTCGAAGTTGACTGTTTCTTTTGGAGCGTGTGATGTAGGACAATTGGTTTTGGACTTTGAAGAAGAGATGGATAGAAAATTGTCCAAAAGAGGTGTTTCAATGAAACGGGCATAACTTTTAGCTCGGTTGACAGATTTCCTATTATCATATGTTTTCGGAAAGGGTTTTCGAAGCTCCATAGCGGTACAACCTGGGCTCGCCCGGTTGACGTCATTTATTCCCTCAACGGAGCTGTTTAAGATAGGTTATCGGGCATCCGAAGTTTTTTATGTTTTTATTTGTTTTCCGTTTTTATTTTATTTAGATGAGGATATTTTAATCTTTTCTGTTTTAGGGTTTTCAAAGCCTATTTAAGGCTTTTGTTATCAGTTTCGAGGTATTAAATAAATTTTACAATTTGGTTTCAGTTTCTTTTTTTCTGGTGGATTCCAGTTTATGTTCTGTTAGGGTTACGCTTGTGATCCTAGAACTTCCGTTCTGCGTCAATTGGTATCAGAGCAGAGGGATTTGCCTTGTGCGATGGCCAACAACGAAGCCGGAAGAGTTAACCCTGACGACGCTGGTCGAAGGGATACCGATTTATGGGCAGCGATTGACGAACAACGATAATCGATGGCGAGGCTGGAGACCATGATGCAGCAACTGATGGCGCAGCAGCCTAATCCCAACGCCCCTGCCCCTGCCCCTGCCCCTGCCAACAGAGAAGGAGTCGAGGGAGTTGCCCTTGGCCGCCCTGTAGGTAGACGACCGCCTAGGGCTGCGAGACACGAGCATTTCGAAGAATGGAGCGATAACGATTCTGAAAAGGATTTCGTGGGTTACCAAGGAGATCATCGATTGAACCAAAATCAACCTGGTTATCGGATCCGTGCAGACATACCATTTTTCCATGGAAAGTTACAGATTGAAGAGTTCTTGGACTGGATTTCAGAGGTTGAGAGATTCTTCGAGTTTGCTGAGGTAACAGAAGAACGTCAAGTCAAATTGGTAGCGTACAAGTTGAGAAGCGGGGCTGCTGTTTGGTGGGAGAAATTACAGATGGATAGACGGCGACAAGGCAAAGTTCCTATACGATCCTGGAGGCGAATGAAACAACTTATGATGAGCAGGTTTTTACCTCCTGACTATGAACAATTTATTTTTCAGAGTTATCAGAATTGTGTTCAGGGTAACAAAACCGTTGCGGATTATACTGAGGAGTGGTCCAGACTTTCTGTTCGTAACAACCTCAATGAGACAGAAGGACAGCAGGTTTCGAGGTATTTGGGGGGTTTAAAGTCGACCATTCGAGATAAAATTGGGTTGCAAGTCGTGTGGACAGTAGATGAGGCGCACAACATGGCCTTGAAAGCGGAGTTAATGGAAAAACCACCCAATCGTTTTTCTCATTACAAGAAGGACATGAGTGAGTCATCCAACAATGCCGCGAACATGAGTAGATTTTCACCAAGTGATGGACAGGGTCAGGCTAAAAATACTGCAGATCAAAGGGGTTTGGGGCCAAATAACAATTTTGGCGGGACACGATCAACTGCAGCAGCAGCAATGGGTACAAAAGAAACCCTACGAGGAGCGCCAAATCCATACAGTAGACCAGGCGGTATGAAGTGTTACAGGTGCGGCCAACCTGGCCACCGTTCGAATGAATGCCCAGCCCAAAAACCGGTGAATTTCGTAGATGCTGAAGAAGAAGAAGAACAGAATTTTGAAGATGAGGAAAACATGGACGAGTTCTTAGAAGGTGCAGAAATTACGGAGGAACAAGGGGAGCCGGTAAACTGTGTGATTCAGCAAGTCATGTGTGCAACAAAATTGGAGGGTTTAACGCAACGAAACAATATTTTCAAGACTTGCTGCAGTGTGTAAGGAAAGGTTTGTGATGTGATTGTCGATAGCGGGAGTTGTGAGAATTTTGTTTCCAGAAAATTGGTAGAACATCTGAATCTGCGTACAGAGAAACATCCCAAGCCTTATGCGATTGGGTGGATTCAAAAAGGGACCCAAGGCGAATGTGACAGAGTTGTGCAAAGTTCCTATTTCGATTGGGCAATACTACCGGGAAGATGTGGCATGTGATGTAGTCGACATGGATGCTGGTCACGTTTTACTGGGACGTCCTTGGCAGTTTGATGTGGACATAACCTACAGAGGACGTGACAATGTTTGTGTTTTCAATTGGGGTGGCAGGAGAATTGCGATGGTTCTGAAACGGAATCCAGCAGGGAGTTCAACTAAAGCCACGGTAAATGAGCAGTCTTTGGTCACTTTAATCACGTCTGTTACTGATTTAGAAGCTGAGATTAAGGAGGCACAAGAGGTACATGTTGTAGTGGTGCGGGCTTTGGTGATAGAAAGCAGAGAAGAGCAAAGAATTGTAGTGCCCGAGAAGGTGCAGACCCTGCTTACTGAATTTAGTGATTTGGTGACAGAAGACTTACCGGATGACCTCCCACCGTTGAGAGATATTCAGCACCAGATTGATTTAGTTCCGGGAGCAAGCTTACCGAATTTACCACACTATCGGATGAGTCCCAAGGAGAATCAGATTTTACAGGAAAAAGTGGAGGAGTTAATGAAGAAGGGATTCATTCGAGAGAGCATGAGTCCATGTGCTGTTCCCACATTACTTGTTCCAAAGAAATATGGCAGTTGGAGGATGTGCGTGGATAGTCGTGCGATTAACAAGATAACTGTCAGGTACAGCTTTCCCATTCCGAGATTGGATGACATGCTAGATATGTTGGAGGGGTCGAAATTATTCTCCAAAATCGACCTGAGGAGCGGGTATCATCAGATTCGGGTCAAACCTGGGGATGAATGGAAGACAGCTTTCAAAACTAAGGATGGGCTGTATGAGTGGTTGGTGATGCCTTTCGAACTATCCAATGCGCCGAGCACTTTCATGCGGCTTATGAACCATGTGTTGCGGCCTTTCATTGGAAAATATGTAGTCGTTTATTTCGACGATATATTGATTTACAGCCGTAGTGAGGAAGACCACATGGAGCATCTGCGAGCTGTGTTAGAGGTATTGTTAAACAACAAATTGTTTATCAACTTTAAAAAATGCAGTTGGATGACAGCGCGGTTACTATTCCTTGGATATGTGGTCAGTTCGGACGGAATTTTGGTGGATGAAGAAAAGATTAGAGCCATTCGTGATTGGCCTACACCGAAGACAGTTGGGGAGGTGAGGAGTTTTCATGGGTTGGCGACGTTTTACCGTCGATTTGTGAGGGATTTTAGTAGTATTGTGGCCCCTATTAGAGAGTGTCTGAAAAAGGGAAAGTTTCAGTGGAGTGAGGCAGCCGAAACAGCCTTCGCAGTCATCAAAGAAAAACTATGCACCACTCATGTTCTTGCTCTACCCAGTTTTGAGAAGTTATTTGAAGTGGAATATGACGCTAGTGGAGTCGGGATTGGAGCAGTGTTGTCACAAGAGAAGAAACCAGTGTCATTTTTTAGTGAAAAGCTGAGTGATGCGCGGCGAAAATGGAGTACCTATGATCAGGAATTCTATGCAATTATTCGTGCTCTAAAGAATTGGGAGCATTACCTAATTCAGCGCGAGTTTATTCTTTACACTGATCATCAAGCTCTGAAGTACTTGAACAGTCAGAGAAGCTTAAGTAATATGCATGCTCGGTGGGCAACTTACTTGCAGAAGTTTCCGTTTGTTTTGAAGCACAAGTCTGGAATGTTAAATAAGGTGGCTGATGCGCTGAGTCGGCGTGCAAGCTTATTGGTGACTATGCAGCAAGAGATTATTGGGTTTGAGTTTCTGAAAGAATTGTATCCTGATGATGAGGACTTTGGAGAGATATGGGAAAAGTGTGTTCTGAAACAGACTGACGGGGAGTTTCATATGACCAAGGGCTATTTGTTCTGTGGCAATCAGTTATGTATCCCGCGGAGCTCTCTGAGAGAGAAACTGATTCGAGAGTTGCATGGTGGTGGTTTGGGTGGTCACTTGGGACGTGACAAAACTATTAGTGGAGTGGCCGAACGTTATTACTGGCCGCAGTTGAAACGCGATGTCGGTAACTATGTTCGCAAGTGTTACGTCTGTCAAACTTCTAAAGGACAGGCTCAAAATACGGGATTGTACATGCCACTACCTGTTTCGAATGCCATATGGGAGGATTTAGCAATGGACTTCGTTTTGGGTCTTCCATGAACTCAGCGTGGGGTAGATTCCGTGTTTGTTGTGGTTGACAGGTTCTCAAAAATGGGGCATTTTATTCCTTGTCGGAAGACATCTGATGCATCACATGTGGCTCAGTTGTTCTTTCCGGAGGTAGTTCGTTTACATGGTGTACCCATTCAATCACATCTGATAGAGACTCGAAGTTTCTTAGTCATTTTTGGGTGACATTGTGGCGACGGATGGATACCACTCTGAAGTTCAGTAGCACTGCGCATCCACAAACTGACGGACAGACAGAGAATCTAAACCGAACACTGGGGAATTTAATTCGGAGTATCTGTGGGGATAAGCCAAAACAGTGGGACGTGGCTCTGGCACAAGCTGAGTTTGCATATAACAATGCTGTTCATACTGCTACGGGTAAGTCTCCATTCGCTTTAGTGTATCGACAATCTCCTAAGCACGCGTTGGATCTGGCAAAGCTTCCCAAGGTCACTGGTATGAGTGTTGCTGCTGAGGCTATGGCTGAGCAGGTTCGTGATGTTCAGGCTGAAGTGAAGGCACGGTTAGAGGAGAAGAATGCAAAGTATAAGGCTGCAGCAGATGTTAAAAGGCGTGAGAAGTTGTTTGCTGAGGGAGACCAGGTTATGGTGTTTTTGCGGAAGGAGAGGTTCCCGGTTGGTACCTATAATAAGTTGAAGCCAAGGAAATATGGACCGTACAAGGTGGTCAAGAAGATCAACAATAATGCCTATGTGATCGACTTGCCTACTGATATGAACATATCCCGAACTTTCAACGTAGCTGACCTTTATGAGTTTTGTGATGATGTTCCACTCTATCCAGATTATAACTCGAGGTCGAGTTCTTCACAGGTGGGAGAGACTGATGTAGGACAATTGGCTTTGGACTTTGAAGAAGAGATGGATAGAAAATTGTCCAAAAGAGGTGTTTCAATGAAACGGGCATAACTTTTAGCTCGGTTGACAGATTTCCTATTATAATATGTTTTCGGAAAGGGTTTTCGAAGCTCCATAGCGGTACAACCTGGGCTCGCCCGGTTGACGTCATTTATTCCCTCAACGGAGCTGTTTAAGATAGGTTATCGGGCATCCGAAGTTTTTTATGTTTTTATTTGTTTTCCGTTTTTATTTTATTTAGATGAGGATATTTTAGTCTTTTCTGTTTTAGGGTTTTCAAAGCCTATTTAAGGCTTTTGTTATCAGTTTCGAGGTATTCAATAAATTTTACAATTTGGTTTCAGTTTCTTTTTTTCTGGTGGATTCCAGTTTATGTTCTGTTAGGGTTACGCTTGTGATCCTAGAACTTCCGTTCTGCGTCAGCGTGCCACAGGTCCTATTAGAATCAAACGGTATATATACGGTCTGGATATCTACTCCCATAATAAAATATATATACTCTCACAATATCGGCTACGGGTCATAAAATGTATATGATGGGATTCAAATCACTTACCACTAAAATAGAAATAGAGGTGTACTAATATCAACCTAGATTTCGAGCACACAATTTCATCTATATGACGTTTGAGAATTCAAGATCCGAATCTGAATGTCCACACCCCGGTAATTTCCATGTGAATGACGACTATAAGGATAAACAAAGCTTATACTCACATATATAAGATATCAATTTAAAACACTGCAACAAATTTAGGCTATAAGTACGAGATTTATAGGGACGAATTTTTTTCGTCCTAATAGGACGTATATTGGGACGAATTAAATTATTCGTCTCAAAAAATGCAAACATAATAAAACTTTTAGGGACGAAAAGTTTTGTCCCAATTGAATGTCTATTGCGACGAAATAAATTATTCATTCCTAAAAACTGCAAATCTGACAAGACTTATAGGGACTATTTCTTTTGTCCCAATAGACTGTTTATGGGGACAAATTTTGTTCAAAGTAGTTAGACTTTTAGGGACGAAACATTTTTGTCTCAATAAAATGTCTATTGGGACGAAATAAATTATTCGTCCCAGTAGACTGTCTATCGGGACAAATTTCGGCCAAAGTGGTAAGACTTTTAGGGACGAAACATTTTTGTCCCAATATAACGTCTATTGGGACGAAATAAATTATTCGTCACAATAGACTGTCTATCGGGACAAATTATGTTTCGTCCCAATAGATTTTTTTTAATTATAATAATTACATAATTTTGTTGATATTCTTAATTTTTTTTTGAAGTTTTTCCTAAGAAACAGATTAATAATTAAATTACTATATAAATTAGAAAATGTGGCAATATGAATCATTTTGTTCGTCCAAAGTGATTTTCTATCGAGATGAATAACAATCTTAAATATGTTGTGACCTTAAATATTATAATGCACGACTACTTTTAGAAAAGTAGTTGTGGGACGATAGGGTTCCAAACAAATTCGTCCCAAAGAACCTATTGTGACCCACTTGAGGGGACATAATTTGGGACGAATTTACTCATTAAATTGCAAATGTGGGGAGAAATCTCTACTGAAGTGAGAGTTTTATTCCTGATTCATTCTTGTAACCATTGATCTAATAGTTTAATAAAATATTATCTAATAACTGTTTTTTAATAGCCATTTGTATATCATACAAAAATAATTATAAAGATTGTTGGAATCAATTTAAATTATCTATTAATAATTTTTTTAAAATTTGTTCAATACAATTTTAATTTTAATAAAAAAAACAAAATCAATAACATATATATAAATAGTTTTACATTATTTATCAAAGTTGAAGTTGTGTAGTGTGATTTTTTGAGCTCTACACCATCGAATGCAAAAAGACGAAAAATAATTGTCCTAATAGAAATTAAAATTTTATAATATGTCTATCAATTTTTTTTTTGAAATATAACTACTGCCGGGACCTGACGAGATTAATTAGACTCTACAAGTATGACCCAGAATACTACTCTCACTATCGGGGGAGAGGTTATATATGAACTACGACTTTCACAAATGAAGAGAGGGATGCTATCACCAATAGAGAGAAAACTACTCACACATGCTTGTAAAATATGTATGGTATGACTCGAAATTTAACCACTAGGTGTGGAAGAGATGTGCATAACCATTATTGAAATTTAAATTTAAATTTTATTTTTAAAATTTGATTAGTGGAATAAAATTTAAATTTATCAAACAATTGCTTTTACCAATAAGAGTTTGATTTAAAATAATCTATGGAAATTTAACAACCATATAGATTATATATAAATATTGTGCAAATAATAACAAATTAAAACATTTTGTCTGATGGTAAAGGCTACCACTCACGCTGGGGTCGTAGCGAGTTCAAGACCCAACAAATACGTTGGAGGAGGGTATATGAAGGATGGGGCGTGCTAGTGTGTGGCGAGGTGTAGCCTGGTGGACTGAGTTCAAAATTTTGATTTTTTTTCTTTCTTCCTCTTAGGGACGAAATACTTCCGTCCCAATAATGTATCTGTTGGGACGTCCCAAAATGACGAATTTTTTAATATATTTCTGTTTCGTCCAATAGCAATATGCACTCTTTAGGACGAATTTGAATTTTCGTCCCAAAAAGGCTATTGCGGCCCACCTGAGGCGATGGAATTTGAGACGAATTTTTTTCGTCCCAATAGATCTATAGGTCGAATTTCGAACTATTGGGACGAAAAAAGAACGTCCCAATAGCCTTTTTTTCTTGCAGTGAAAGCACTTACAAATAATATTACAAACGAAAATACTAACAAGATACATAATTCATAAACCAATTAAAGATCTTCTGTAAACTAAATCAATACTAAACAAATACAATTGTCCATTGTTGGCCAATCTTCAGCTGATTTTGACATACATCTAAAGGCCAGCTCTGTAAAAACTTTTATTTTCTGCTCTTTTTCAGAACTAATTTTTCATTAGACAAATAATTTTTTTAAATAAAATAATTTCATTGCCTAGCATGCAAATCAGGTTGATCTAACACCATAAATAACGACTTCCATGAGTTCCACCCATAAACCATTACAACACAATTCAAAGCCACAGAATTTCTCAAACTCCAAAAAAAAAACAAATCAAATGTGTTTCATCCTTCTAAAGCATCGAAACAAACCTTCCGATATGGCAAGGATTTCACTGATTTCGGTGTTTTTTTTTTTTTTTTTCATCAGACAAATAGTTTCTCATAAGAATCTCCACGAGTTGACATAAACCTTAAATTTTGATTAGGCTATACACACCGCACTTCTTGTTAAAATGTGTTGTGCTCATGCAATCCGGAGAAAGATAAGCCGCGGTTCCTTTCTATCTATCTCTTGTGTGAGTTTCACCGGCGTAAAATCAAATAGTTTAACAACACATTTTTCATCGAATAAGATATTTGATAGTTTGATACCTCTTAAAACGATTGGTCTAGAAAATCCAATATGGAGATAAGCAACTGCATCTGCATTGGCTATCTCCAAGCCGATTTTTAACCTCTATGTGGTCTGTCCACAAAAAAGGCTCGAAAACATGGTTGATGACCATTAATGAAAACACTTTCAGCCAAAGTGGTCATTCGAAAACTGGAATAGGAATTTGAGTTTCGAAACAACATCCTATCAACTTCAGGAGTGTAGGATGCTAGGCAAATTTGCAATGCTATTAAGTATTAAAACAACATTTGTATACTTAAACCCCGACAAAGGGGGGATCAGTTTGCCTGAACCATGGTCCATGACGATAATCAAGTCCCCAATCTTCCAAGGAAAAGAATGGGGTTGATCAAGAGCTACAGATGATAGTAAAATTAGACATCATTCCAGAAACAGAACATACCCACCAGCTGCTTAATATACAAACACAATTATGAATTATGAGAGAAAGCATAACAATGTAAGATTGTCTCTTCCCTTCCTCCTCAATAGCTTGAAATAATAATTCATATAAGAAATCTAGTCTGAGAGTGCAGACACCAAATTCAATTCATTCCTTGCATGTTTTCAGAGCAGTAGAACAAAACAACAAATTCCCAACTGAGTCCTACCATCAGGCATGAGGCATCAACACAACAGCAGCTCAATAAGTTGAAATAAGAAATCTAGCTATTACAAGGTCTCTTCATGTGTAAGTAATATGGATGCAAGAAAGCAAGCAAACAAACAAACAAGATCATGAAACACCAAATTCAATTGATTCCTTGTATGTTTTCAGAGCAGTTGAACAGAAAACACCAAACAACAAATTTAGATATCCAACAAAAACAGATAAAGTTAAGAGGTTTTGAAATTTGTCCCAACAGAGTCCTACCATTATTAACACACCCAAATCAACTCAAAACCCAACAGCGACCGCCACGAGCCTTTGTTGCCTCTATTCTAATCAGCAAGCGACCACAGTTGGATAGGGAAGTTTTTCTGAAAATAATAATAATAATCAATTACAACTTACAAGCTAGCTATATATAACAAGAATGAAAATGAAATTAGTTACCTTGATGTGGGTGTGGATCCTGTTCTTGTTCAATAGGATGGATTGTTGTATATCGGTTTCTTCCGTTGGTAGAATCCCATCATGATTTTGAATATCTTCCAAAGCTTGACGTACAATCTGATTTATATTCTTCATAGAAGCTTTGTTAAATGGCTGCCAATCTGGAGGAGGTTTACACACTAGCATCAAATACTCTTGAAGACCAAAAACATATGGATCAACTGTCGCTCCAAAATCTTCCTTGGTTGTCTCTTCAAAGTTTGAATAAAGATAATAAATTAATCAATGGATATATCAAGTAAATAAATAAATAAATAAATTTTATGATAACAAAAGCATACATACCCTTAAGAAAATCATTCATTTGGTTATTTTTGTGAAAGTTCAAGTACTCTTCTACGAGGAGTGTGAAAATATTCTCATCGATAGATCTAAACAACATATTATTTTCTCCATCTCCATGGTCAGCTCTGCATCTTTTTGTTGCTTCAAGAATAAATGCAAAACAATCTTTAGAGCTGTAAAGACAGTAATGAATACCATTCCTCTGCCAAATTTCAGGCAGGTTACGGTATTGACGGAGATACTCATACTGCTTGTTAGCCTCAATCACATCACACCAAGTATCGTAATTGTTGTTGTTGTTGTGGTTCTCCTCCTCTACGTGAGCCTTCAAAGACTGGGCAGTTTTTTGAAGGTCTGATATGATTCTCTCCATATTTGAAATCTTTACTAAATCTATACTACGTGAGCCTTGTTTCGATTCTTGTAGCTCCACCCTTAGAGTTTCAGTTAACTTCTCCATCTTTTCTACCATATTTGAATTCTCCATTTCTTCTCCCATGGTACAGACTTCAAAATCAAATCTTGTTTTTGATAAAAAAACAGATAATAGATCTTAACCCTAAATTCAGGTTATTTATTAGGGATCGACTACTATACAGGACCAATAATGTAGGTTATAAGAGATTGAGTCGGTTACTTTTATTTTATTTTTTATTTTTAAAATTTTAAATCTTTAATTTTTGTCAACCCTGGCCAATAACTTGGAGTAAAGGTTACATGCAAGCCATGCAGATGGACTTGGTCAAGTTATTTATCAGATTAATTAGTTGGTGCTTTAGTGGGAAACTTGGTTTCCATTTGTTATACAATAGGCGTTTAGCTAATTTCGTGGTGTTAGTATTTTTTTTAGTGATGTAATGTTGACAAGTCTTACAATCTTAACAAGTTACACTACTGATGATAATGCAGAAATTATAGGAAATAATGGGAAGTGGTATGTATGCAACCCACCAACCCTGAGGAACGGTGCCACTAATGCCTCTAAGGTCACTAATGCCACAGCCTTAACAAACCTAATTTATTCAACCTAAAAAACTAACTAATAATCTGACCATATACACAGGATATGCACATATCATAGGTCTCAGCTGCAGAGCCGGCTGAAGCACTAGGCAAGCAAGGCTGTGGCTTAGCGCCTCCAAAATTTATCCAAAAAAGCCTCAGTTTTTTTTCTTCTTATAAATTACTTATAGATAATATTAAATTAAAATGCCTCCTAATATACCTCGATAAAAATATAACATCTCCTAAAATTAAGGATAAAAATCCCTTTTTAATATATATTAACATCTTTTATATAACTTCTTATACATATCTTTTTTATCTCTTAAAATTATTATTCTTTATTTAGAATTTAATTGTTTTGTAATTCCAAAACAACTCTCTATTTAGAATTTAATTATTTTCTGGTTCCAAACAATCTCGAATAATAAAGTAAATAAGAAAAAAATAAAAATTCATATAACTATTTTTTAATTCCAAAATACTTCCTTAAAACACATGCTTCTGAACGTTTTTGTTTTTTTAAGACTTGTTTATGAACATTAGGATAAAACTTTTTTCTTACATCTATTTGTAACCATGTTTTCTCCCTAACTTAGCTCTAAGTTGTTTCAATAAATTTCTTTAAAATCAAATCTTAATATTTTAAGTTATTTGAAGACAACTTGTTTAGAATGATCATTCTTTCCACTTTGATACTTTCTGGGTTTTATAATTAACATTTGTGTATCACATAAAAGAAGAAAAATAAAGTCTTAAGTAATTTTTTTAATATAAAAAATGATTTTATGATAAATATAAAATAAGGTCTCATTCGAAGTTTTCGCCTAGGGCCTCCAATATCGTTAAGCCGGCACTGCTCAGCTGGGATTTTGGTGTTTTGCATGTTCAGTTGCTCTGAAAATTTTGAGCTTTATTGTTTTTGTTAATTTTGCTTATTTGATTGTATTGGTTGTATATTTTGATTGAATTTCAGCTAGTTAATGAAAAGTTTCGGGACCTGCATCTTTTAGTGACTCTTGGGTTTCATTCATGAACTTAAGCCAGTACACATAAATCGAAACTTTAAATGAAGAACAGAAGCAGCCACACGTGCTTCTGTATATAGTTGATCATTTTTGTGGTTCATTGCCATTCTTATCAAAAGACTGTAAATCATTTTGCAAGTTGTAAGAAATATTCAAAGATGGAGCGAAAGAGTTGTTGCTCAAGGTCGAACTATGTGGCAATGAGGCCCTGCTCAGTCACACCAAAGAAGGAAGAAGATGTTAAGCCTGATATCACCAAGAAAGAACCTGTTCAAGAGGCCGTGCCTGCAATTTAGAAGAATCCAAAGGCGGAGGAGATCAAGCACCCATCTGTGTCTGTGAAGAAAGAAGAACCTGTGAAGGTTAATATCGGGTTTGGATCCGGAGGTGGATGTTGCAAGTAAAATGGAGTTTGTAGTAGTTGTTTATTGGGGAGAGAGTTCTTTAAATGGTTTATGGTGTTTAATATATATAAGTTTATGTTATGAATAAGGGACTTGTAACAGCTGCCTTTCTCTTCAATACATTTATGTTTTAATTATGTTATATCAAGTGTTTTTTATCTCCTACTCTCTTTCTGTGTGTGAAATTTGCCCAGCGATGATTGATGATCAGTCAAGATTTGTTAGCAAATTAATTTAATCATATAAATCAACCACTCCCCTGTTTTATGGTTCACGCATGTCACTCCATTAGCCTAGCTCATTTTTTATTTTGGTTCCTTAAGTTGGAGTGTTCAAAAATACACGCCTAGGCGATAGGCTGCTGTCGGCCATTCTAAATAGAACAAAATCGGCTGTATAAGTTAGAGGGTAAACAAAAAGGACGATTTGGCCGATTGTCGGTTGAATTTCCCGATTAATCGGTCTAGACAGAGTCAAAGTCGTTTTTATATCCTAGTTATACTGTTTAAATTTTGAATATTGAAAATTTCTTTTGAAGAGAATGAAAATTGGTTTTGTATGTAGGAAAAATAATTAATAAATCAATAAATTTCTGACCATCTAGGTGCCGCCTAAGCATTGGACTGGTGCACGACTAGTGCCTAGCATTTACTAGAATATTGATATTTTGTAAACATTTACGATTCTTGTATTCATATATAAATTTGTATAGTATATCAATGAAAAGATTGCAGAGCCTTATTCACCGTACAATTATTATTTGAGTAATGCAAAACGTCCTAATTTTTTTTCCAAAAGATGTGACACGTGAAGTATGAACATCACATCAGTCACCACATTATAAGATGTTAACATCTCACATGCCACATCATTTGAAGCAGAATTTGGAAAAGAAATTTAGAATGTCTTGCATTACTCATTTCCTCTTATTATTTTACATATATCAAACATGAAACCAGAGCCGGCTGAAGCACTAGGCAAGCAAGGCTGTCGCTTAGGGCCTCCAAAATTTATCCAAAATTTAAGGGCCTCAGTTTTTTTGTTTCTTATAAATTACTTATAGATAATATTGAATTAAAAGGTCTCCTAATATACCGCCATAAACATATAACATCTCCTAAAATTAAGGATAAGAATCCCTTTTTAATATATATTAACATCTTTTATATAACAACTTCTTATACATATCTTTTTTATCTCTTAAAATTATTATTATTTATTTAGAATTTAATTGTTTTGTAATTTCAAAACAACTCTCTATTTAGAATTTAATTATTTTCTGGTTCCAAACAATCTCGAATAATAAAGTAAATAAGAAAAAAATAAAAATTCATATAACTATTTTTTAATTCCAAAATACTTCC
Source organism: Dipteronia sinensis (assembly GCA_033220585.1). NCBI lineage: Eukaryota > Viridiplantae > Streptophyta > Magnoliopsida > Sapindales > Sapindaceae > Dipteronia > Dipteronia sinensis. The sequence goes on from CM065642.1 coordinate 3,380,151, forward strand.
TTAAAACACATGCTTCTAAACGTTTTTGTTTTTTTAAGACTTGTTTATGAACATTATGATAAAACTTTTTTCTTACATCTATCTGTAACCATGTTTTCTCCCTAACTTAACTCTAAGTTGTTTCAATAAATTTCTTTAAAATCAAATCTTAATATTTTGAGTTATTTGAAGACAACTTGTTTAGAATAATCATTCTTTCCACTTTGGTACTTTCCGGGTTTTATAATTAACATTTGTGTATCACATAAAAGAAGAAAAATAAAATCTTAAGTAATTTTTTTAATATAAAAAATGATTTTATGATAAATATAAAATAAGGCCTCATTCAAAGTTTTCGTCTAGGGCCTCCAATATCGTTAAGCCGGCACTGCATGAAACATTAAACAAATCAAAAACTGAAACCACCGAAGTTCTTGAGTTCAAAGTTGTTTTTTTGTGTGTGTGTGTGTGTTTGTGGATTCAAAGTGGATTGATTTTATTGCAAAGATAGTAACATATTCAGGGCTACAAATGTTTTTTGGATTCTGATAAGTTGAAATTTTTTTATTTGATTATGTTAAGTGTTAACAACAGAGGTTGGTAGAACAATGAAAAAGTTGCGGATATTGTAGCACTTTTATGCAAACTCTAGATAAATGTGAGACAAGTGGACTGAACACTCACTTTAACTGAAACAGGATCCCAACAATCTCATAAAGTAGTTATGTTGTATTAATCATGCAAATTAACAACCAAGAAAAGGTTCATGTACATCATTATTTGAAGAGTCACGTAGAATTCATCAAGATAATTAATTCGAGATTCATTTCCACAAAGAAAACACAGCTTTAAATGAAACAGAATCCCAACAGCCTCATCATATACTTGTATAAATACTAATACATTTCTAAATTCATCTTCATAGACTCTCAATCAACAAGCAAGAAATATAGCAGAAATGGAAAGAAAATGTTGCTGTGGATCATCAAGGAGCTACAAGTCAAGTTCATGTGTCTCAACAAAATCACCAAAGAAAGTAACAACTACTTGTAATTATGATTCAACTTCTTGTGTTTCAACTCCAAAGACAGAAAATTTACCAGTGAAGACAGAAGTTGTTTCCAAGAAAGAAACTGGTCATGTTGTTGAGATTCAAACTCCAAAGAGTGAGGAGAAGCAAGCTGTGACAGTTAAACAAGAAGATCCTGTGAAAGTCAATGTGGAAAAATGAAGAAATGGTGATCTTTTTCAAGGGGGCTTCAAGTTTGAATTTGGAAACTAGTTTGTTTATTGTCAAAAACGATCCCAACAGAGTCCTACCATTATTAACACACCCAAATCAACTCAAAACCCAACAGCTCAAATAAAAGGAAGACCGCCACGAGCCTTTCTTGCCTCTATTCTAATCAGCAAGCGACCACAGTTGGATAGGGAAGTTTTTCTGAAAATATTAATAATAATCAATTACAAGCTAGTTATATATAGCAAGAATAAATGAAATTAGTTACCTTGATGTGGGTGTGGATCCTGTTCTTGTTCAATAGAATGGATTGTTGTATATCAGTTTCTTCCGTTGGTAGAATCCCATCATGATTTTTAATATCTTCCAAAACTTGACGTACAACACATCTCGCACTTGCAATTTGCAGACGATATGGTCATGTTCCTTCAACCGAGAATGGAGTACCTGATGAATGCTAGAAGGATTTTAAGATGCTATGAGCTTGCATCAGGTCTGAGAATCAATTTTTTCAAAACTTGTGTGGTGAAGGTTGGAAAAGGTGAGGTACAGGGAGAGAACTGGGCAAAAAGGTTCAAATGCGAAAACGCATCGCTGCCGATTTCATACTTAGGTGCGGTCGTCCATGTTCAAAAATTTTCTGGGCAAATATGATTCAACGCACTGAGAATCGCCTTGCGCCTTGGAAAAAAATGTTCCTTAACAAGGGGGTAGATTAGTATTAATCAAAGCTGTTATGGCAAGCATCCCATTATACTACATGTCCATTTTTAAAATTCCTGTGTATAGCTCAAAAGATTGAAAAATTACAGAGAAACTTCTTTTGAGGTGATGGGATGGAGAAGAATAGGATACATACAATCAAGTGGGATGTGATTTGCAAAGGAAAAGACAGAGGAGGGCTAGGTATAGGGACGGTCCTAAACAAGAATAGAGCCCTTCTTGCTAAGTGCAGATGGAGGTTTGGTGTAGAGGAATCATCTCTATGGAAAAGGGTGCTATGTGCAAAATATGGCCAGCCTTTGGACCTCCTGAAATAGTGAAATGGGATTGGAAGTGTGGTTCCAACAACTCATTTTTCATTAAAGCCGTTGGTAGTTTATTTGCTCAGGGATCGGGGACAGCCAACTGTCTTGAAGAGGGTCTGAAAATGATTTTGGGGAGAGGAGATAAAGCAAGGTTATGGAACGATATTACGGTAGAGGGAACTCCGTTAAGGTAGGCTTTCCTCAGAATTTTTTGTTTAACAAACAACAAAGAAGGAAGGGTTAGAGAGTATGGGAATTGGGTAGGAGCTGAGTGGAGATGGGAGATCCCATTAAGGAGACCAATGTTTGATTGGGAGGGTGAGCAGTGGGAATGTTTTAAGGAATGCCTCAACAACGTAAAAATCCAAGACTCGATTGCTGATACAGTTGGGTGGAGTCACAGCTCTATGGGGTTGTTCACTGTTAAATCTTTCAGGAAATGGTTGGAAAATAGTCAAGTGGGGGGCTCGATGGACCACAAAGACATTTGGCAAGGCTTCTGCCCTCCGAAGATCGAGTTGTTTGTGTGGCAGCTTCTTCACGAAAGAGTCCTAGTTGGAGATGTACTACAAAAGTTTGGCTTAAGTTCAATCTATAGTTTGGAATGCCCCCTCTGTCAACAAAGTGAGGAAACTGTTAACCATCTTTCCTTAAAGTGCAAATGGGTATGGAATCTATGGCTCAGTGGTATGAGCTGGTAGGGGACGTCTTGCTGTCCCACGTTTACCCTTGTCTAGTGTTGGAGAGGCCAGAGTGGCCTCTGTCCCAACAAGAAATCTGTTAGAACTTGGAGTTCTCTGTTTTTTGCAGTGGTCTAGACTATTTGGGAAGTGAGAAATGACAAAGTTTTCAAGAGTGGTGATGCAAGCCTAGACCAAGCTACGGATATGGTGCGATTCAGAGTAGCGTGGTGGTTTAAAAATTTAGGAGGAGGCTCTCTGGAACCAGTAACGCATATTCTGTTGAATTTAAAAGAATGTTGCACAGAAACTAGGAAAGTGGGGATTCGTAATATGGAGGAGTGGACTCCACCGACTGTTGACACTCTGAAGTTTAATATCGACGGCTCGGCAAGAGGTGTTCCCCGATCAGCAGGTATAGGTGAGGTGTTAAGAGACCACACAGGTAAAATTATGTGCATTTTTTCAGCCCATATCGGTATTCAAGAGGCTGTTACGGCTGAAATTCAGGCAATAGCTAGAGCTTGCAATCTGTGCAAGACTAGACCAGAGCTCAGGGGCAGAACAATAGTGTTCGTGAGTGACTCTAAGGTTGCCGTGTCATGGGTTAATGGAGATGGTATTGGCAGCATCAACCATGTTGAAACCATTTACGACATTCGGTGTAATACCAGGGATCTTGGTCATGCTTCGGTGGTGTACAACTCAAGAGCTTCTGTGAACAACAATCAATTTGTAGAAACTACTTTGTATTGAATTGAGTTAATTAAAACATACTGGATCAACCCTTATATAGGTTGGAATCCTGACAACTATTAAGTGTGAACATTTACTTAAGATTTGTATGCTGCCTAACTAACCTGCCTAACACTATCAGCAGACTTTGTTGATTACACACAAGCACATAATGTCTGACTAGCAGACAATACTGACTCTACTAATTTTAACAACTTGGTTTAGATTAAATCCTACATATCTCCCCTTAAACCAAGTTTTCCATAACTTATCATGCCTAAAGTTTTCTTCAGTTTTAGGAATGAATCGACTTTGAGCGTCTTCGTGAATATGTCTGCAATCTGCTTCTCAGAACGACAGTATTCTATCACGATTTCATTATCCTTTACCAAGTCTCGAATGAAATGAAACTTGATGTCAATGTGCTTACTCCTACCATGAAAAACTGGATTCTTTGTCAGTGAAATGGTGGACTCGTTATCGCAGTAGATCACTGTAGGAGCATTCTGTTGATGCTTCAAGTCACAAAGCATACGACGCAGCCACACAGCCTGTGTAGCACCACTAGCAACTGCAATATACTCAGCTTCCGTAGTCGATAAAGCAACCACCTGCTGCTTTTTCGATGACCAAGAAAATACTCCGGAACCCAGATGAAATGCATATCCGGAAGTACTTTTCCTCTCTTCCATATCACCTGCCCAGTCACTATCTGTGTATCCCACAAGCTCAATCTTATCAGCAGAAGAGTAAAGGATACCATCATCCAATGTACTTTTCACATATCGCAAAATACGCTTGCCAGCTTGCAAGTGAGATTGCCTCGGAGAATCCATAAACCTGCTAATAAGCCCAACTCCATATGCAATGTCAGGTCTAGTAGAAGTTAAGTATCTTAAACTTCCTACTAGTCTCCGAAAGGTGGTAGCATCAATCAGCTCACCAGACCCATCTTTCACTAACTTCAATCTCTCTTCAACAGGAGTGAGAATCGGCTTACATTCCTCCATCTTGAACTTCTTCAACACATCACCAGCATACTTCTTCTAATATAAGAATATGCCATCATCCGTCTGACTCACCTCAATACCGAGGAAGTAAGACATCAACCCCAAATCTGTCATCTCAAAATGACCAATCATTGCTTTCTTAAACTCTGCAATCATATAAGGGTTATTGCCGGTAATAATCAAATCATCAACATACAAACACACAATGAGAATATCTCCATGTGGATTTGTCTTGATGTACAGAGTGTGCTCGTAGCGACATCTCTGAAACTCATATTGAATAAAGTATGTGTCAATGCGTGTATACCACGCCCTGGGTGCCTGCTTCAACCCATATAAGGCATTCTTTAACTTGTAGACCTTATTTTCTTGCCCCATTTTCACAAAACCTATCGGCTGGTGAATGTAGACTTCTTCCTCTATCTCACCATTTAAGAATGCCGATTTTACATCCATCTGGAAGATTCTCCAGCGATTCTGTGCGGCAAGAGACACAATCAAGCGAACGGTGTCAAGTCTGGCAACTGGTGCAAAAACTTTAAAATAATCAATCCCTGGTTTCTGCTTGTAGCCTTTTGCAACCAGACGTGCTTTATAACGCTCCACCTCACCGTTTGGCTTGTATTTTGTCTTATACACCCATTTAACACCAATGGGCTGTTTACCACAAGGCAAATCAGTAAGCTCCCATGTGTTATTCTTCTCAATTGCACTTATCTCCTCATCCATTGCTTGTATCCAGCAATCATCTCGAGCAGCATCTTCATATTGATAGGATCACAATCTGCAAACAGTGCAAAATTCACTAACTCTTCATCAGTTAGGTCGTCGTCATTATTGAGAACACAATCCTGCAAACGAGCTGGCATAACCCGTTGGCGTTGTGGGCGACTGGAAGATTCTGCTGGATGTGGAGTCACACCAGGTGATGGTGTCATAGGGGTAGATTCTTCCTGAACAATCTCTTCCAGATCAACATTAACATCTGAAGAGCTCCCCTTACCATGAGACCAATTCCAGCAACCTTGCTCATCAAAGGTAACGTCTCGACTGACAATTACCTTCCCGGATACTGGATTATACAGCTTGTATCCTTTTGTCATCTGACTGTAGCCGAGGAAAATGTACTTCTCTGCCTTATCATCAAGCTTCTTCCTCAAAACATCAGGTACATGAGCATAGCAAATACAACCGAACACTCGTAGATGTCCAATACTGGGTTTGCGTCGAGTCCAAGCTTCCTGTGGAGTCTTTCCGAGAACACTTCTAGTAGGGCACCTGTTCAACAAATAGAACGCACAAGCAACTGCATCACCCCAAAAACTTTTGGGTAAATTCTTCAAGTGCAACATACACCTGACCATATCCATGACTGTTCTATTCTTCCTCTCAGCTACTCCATTTTGTTGAGGAGTGTATCTGGCTATCATCTGATGATTGATGCCATGTTTCTGCAAGAAACCATCGCAAACAATATATTCTGTGCCTCTGTCTGTTCTCAACGTCTTGATAGATCTTCCACACTGCTTCTCAACATTCGCCTTAAATCTTTTAAAGGCATCACAAGCATCTGACTTCTGCTGCAAGAAATACACCCAAGCTTTCCTGCTAAAGTCATCAATAAAGGTAATAAAATACCTGGAATTTCCATTTGATGGAACCTCCACTGAGCATAAATCTGAATGCACCAGCTCCAAGGGCTTACTGGCTCTTCATGCCTTTCCTATGGGAAACGGGTCTCTGTGCTTCTTTCCCAAGACACAGGTCTCGCAAACTTTATCTGGAGAATTTATGGAAGGTAATCCTGAAACCATCTTTCTAGATGCTAGCTGTTTCAGACTTCCAAAATTCACATGGCCAAACCTCATGTGCCACAACCAATTCTTATCACAAATCACTGAACTAAAGCAAGGTAAACTATCACTATTAATAAGCAGTGGAAACAAACGGTTTTGTGACATTTTTACCTTTGCTATTAGCCCCTTCTGTGCACTATTGATGGTGCAAATTCCTTCGTGGATCCGTATGTCATATCCTTTCTCCGAAAGTTGTCCCACACTCAATAAGTTCTTCTGCAGGTTTGGAACAAACAATACATCTAAGATGGCATTCTGGGACCCATCCTTCAAAGTGATAGAAATTCTGCCCTTCCCCATCGCTGGCACCGTTGTGTCATTCCCAAACTTCACCGATGAAGTAAAGGATTCATCTAACTGAGTGAACATCTTCTTTTCACCACACATGTGGTTGCTGCAGCCTGAATCCAGAAACCATTTGTTCTTGGCTCCATCGTCTGCCATGTTGCATGCTAGCAACAATGTTTCTGAACGATCATCATCTTCTGCAATATTTTCTTGGAAATCTTGCTTTCTAGATCTGCACTCAGACTTGTAATGACCAAATTTTTTGCAATTAAAACACTGAACCTTAGATTTATTCCTCTGATTAGTGTTGTTGTTGTTGTTGTTGCTCCCTCTGCCTGTTCTCAGGCTAGAACTGGAAGCATCTCCTCTTCTGTTTTGCGAGTTCTGACCCCACTGTCTAGACTTAGAATTCCTCTGAGTCTCATCTTTGTCTCTCTTAAGACTTAATTGGCTTTGTAAAGCCTCCTCCACCTCAATTTTTGACTTCTCATCCAGACGTTGTTCATGGGCTTGGAGTGAGCCCATCAACTCATCCAACGTCATCGTCTCGAGATCTTTGGACTCCTCAATGGCAGTCACTTTGTACTCAAACTTTGAATTCAGTGTTCGGAGAATCTTCTCCATAATCTGAACATCTGAAATTGTCTCACCATTGGACTTCATCTGATTAACAAGTACCAATATTCGTGAGAAATAATCTGCCACCTTCTCTGTTTTCGTCATTTGAAGAAGCTCCAACTGCCTCCGCATAGTCTGCAGGCGAACTTTCTTCACCTTTTCAGCTCCTCTGTACGTGTTCATCAGAATATCCCATGCTCCTTTTGCTGAAGTGGCATGTGCGATTTTCTCAAAAATCATCGGATCCAGCGACTGGTTGATGAAAAACCTCGCCTTCAGATCCTTCCGAGTTGTTGCAGCATCTGTTGGACTAACAAAACAACAGTCCACAACTCCTGGTATTCGAACAAAAGTTGCATCTGGACCCTCCAATACTCAAAATTTGCCTTTCCATCAAATTTGGGTATTTGAGGCTGAATTGTATTATTTTCAAAATAAGAGGTAGCCATTTGTAATTTACCAAATAGGGGTAATGTTTGTAAATTTCCAAAGAGGGGAATAATCCATAATTTTTACAAACACAATGATGAAAAAAAACAAAATAATTAAAAACACAATTATTAAAAACTTTACTTTTAACTTTTCATCATTTTTTTAAAAATGTTTTGACTGCCTTTATTTTTCTTATAACGTCTGTATTCAAAACAACAGACCTCTCTCTCTCTCTGTGTGCTACCACTCCCTCCTCTGATCAAAACAGATCAGAAACAAAAAAATCCTCTCTCTTTCAACCCAAATAGAAAAAAAACTTATCTTAGGATGTCGATTTGACCTTCAAAACGTTTTCTGTTGACGATGGTTCTTCGAAATAAATGGAAGGTGATCACTAGCTGCACCTTCTGATGTTGGTGGTGTCAACCCACTCTCCCGGCGGTCGGCGGCTGGTGGTGGTGGAGATGACTGACTCCGATAACTTCTGAGTTTTTTTTTTTTTTTTCGTCTGAACCTCTTTTTTCTGGTTCCGAAAAAAAATGCCTCTGAACCTCTCTTGGTTCAAATCCGGCACCGGTGAGTTTTTCTGGCTATCCGATTTCTTACTGGAATCTAGCTCAGATCACTCCCTCACGGTGTATCTCTCACACTCACAGTCTCTACCACACACACACAATTCCTTCGCGGACCTAATGGCAAAAAAAAAGGTTCAGGGAAAGAAGGAGATATTTTAATTTGGAGTGATTTAGGTTAAGGGTTGCTGGTTTGGGTTTCGCTGTGTGTTTCAGGGTATCCTGTTTTTCTTGTTTTGGCTGGAGGCTTGGCCCAGCTTGTTCTGTTTTTGTAGCTACTTTTTGTTATGCTGTTGTGTTCTCTTTTGCTCCTTAGTTGAGCCTTTATAAAACTAGCCTTTCAAAAAAAGAAAACTTGACGTACAATCTGATTTATATTCTTCATAGAAGCTTTGTTAAATGGCTGCCAATCTGGAGGAGGTTTACACACTAGCATCAAATACTCTTGAAGACCAAAAACATATGGATCAACTCTCTCTCCAAAATCTTCCTTGGTTGTCTCTGAATATATACTTAATCAATGTTTATATATGATAATATTACAATTTTATATCTTTAATTTTTGTGAACCCTGGCAATAACTAATCCGGTAGCAAGAATATGGATCATCTTCTGATCTAATCTTTTTTCTGACCTCACCTAATCTCAAAATCCGACAAGTATGCTGTGAAACTATAAAGTAGAGCGTATGGAGTAAAGGTTACATGCAAGCCATGCAGAGGGACTTGGTCAAGTTAGTTATCAGATTAATTAGTCAGTGCTTTAGTGGGAAACTTGGTTTTCCATTTGTTATGCAATAGGCGTTTAGCTAATTTCCTTATTTTTCCGGTAGTGCTGTAGTGGTGTTCTATTTTTTTAGTCATGTAATGTTGAGAAGCCTTACAATCTTAACAAGTTACACTACTGATGATAATGCAGAAATTAAAGGAAATAATGGGAAGTGGTATATCTGCAACTAGTGGTGTCCACGGTTCGGTTTCGTTTGAAACCGCCGGTTTCGGTTCCGTGGAATGGACAAACCGTAACCGTAACCGGAATTTTAGGTTTAGGTCCGGTTTACGGTTTGGTTTCGGTTCCAAAACCGACTGGTTTCGTTTCAGTTTCGGTTCCATCCTGTTTTTATTTTATTTTTTTTCAAAAAAAGTGTCATGTGGCAGCATTTAATTGGTTGGTTAGTTTTTTTTAATGAATAAAACCGGCGGTTTAACCGTCGGTTTTAGACGGTTTTTGGAGAGGTGTAACCGTAACCGAACCGGCGGAAAACCGGTTTTGTAACCGCCGGTTTCGGTTTCGGTTTTTTGAGTCCGGTTTCGGTTTTTAACCATCGGTTTAACCAAACCGTGGACACCTCTATATGCAACCCACTAACCATGAGGAACGGTGCCACTAATGCCTCTAAGGTCACTAAAAAAACCTAATTTATTCAACCTAAAAAACTAACTAATAATCTGACCAAGTACACATGTTATGCACATATCATAGGTCTCAGCTGGGATTTTCGTGTTTTGCATGTTCAATTGCTCTGAAAATTTTGAGCTTTATTGTTTTTGTTAATTTTGCTAATTATTTGATGTATTGGTTGTATATTTTGATTGAATTTCAGCTAGTTTGACCAATTTTTTTATTTTATGAAAACTTTCGGGACCTGCATCTTTTAGTGACTCTTGGGTTTCATTCATGAACTTAAGCCAGTACACATAAATCGAAACTTTAAATGAAAAACAGAAGCAGCCACAAGTGCTTCTATATATAGTTGATCATTTCTGTCGATCGTTGCCATTCTTATCAAAAGATTGTCAATCATTTTTGCAAGTTGTAAGAAATATTCGAAGATGGAGGAAAGAGTTGCTGCTCAAGGTCGAACTATGTGGCGATGAGTCCCTGCTCAGTCACACCAAAGAAGGAAGAAGATGTTAAGCCTGATATCACCAAGAATGAACCTGTTCAAGAGGCTATAGTAAGCCAACCTGCCGTGCCTGCAATTCAGAAGATTCCAAAGGCGGAGGAGAAGCTCCCTGTCTCTGTGAAGAAAGAAGAACCCGTGAAGGTAAATATCGGGTCTGGATCCGGGGGTGGATGTTGCAAGTAAAATGGAGTTGTGTTGTAGTTGTATATTTGGGAGAGAGGTCTTTAAATGGTTTCTGGGTTTTATTAAGTTTATGTTATGCTTATGAATAATGGTCCTGTAACAACTGCTATTCTCCTCAATATATTTATGTTTTTATGTTAAATCAAGTTTTCATAATCTCCCATTCTCTTTGTGTGTGTGAATTATCCCCATAGATGATTAATGATCAATCAAAACATTTGTTAGTCAAGTAACATGTTTATTAAAATAGTTCAACACAAGAATATATAACAAATCGAATTATGTCCAGCCACGTCACGAGCCGATATGGAACTAAAACTTTTACAGAGTGGCTTTACATATGCATGTTAAGAGTCTCATTAGCAAGCTTTGAAAACCAATGCTTGCAGCACTTGTTGATTTTTCTTTGCCTTGAACAAGTTTTAGATTTTGCAGTACTTGTGCTGCTCTTGGTAATGTGAGACATTGAACACTCCCCTTAAATGGAAGAGGATCCCAACAATCTCATAAAGTAGTTGTAGTTGTGTTGTATTAATCATGCTAATTAACAACCAGGTGGGTTTGATTAATTCAAGTAATTATAAGGTACATCATTATTTGAAGAGACACATAGGTTTCATCAAGATAATTAATCCAAGATTCATCCCCTACAAATAAACACAGCTTTAAATGAAATAGTACCCCCAACAGCCTCGTACACTTGTATAAAGTATAAACACTCATATATGTCTCTATTCATCTTCATATACTCTCAATCATTAAGTTAGTTAGACTATTATGATAACCGTGCATGGTCTTTATTAAAAAAAAATATATATATATATATATATATATAGATAGTAATAACATGTGCTTTAAGTATATGTTAACAACTATAAATTTATTAAAAAAATAAAATATTTATTATAAATATGTATTTATTACATTATACAAGATAACAAATTTATTTAATACTTTCCGTTTTAGATATTTTTGTAGTTGTTAACTTGTACCCATAGGACATATATATAATTTTTTTTTTAAGAAAATATAATTAGTAACAAATTATTCTCAAACTTGAAAAACATTTTAAGGTTCACTATCTATATTTGGTACCAAACAAAAGTGATATTCCAAATTATATAATAAATCATTTCAAACATAACTATTAGATAGTTAAATAAAAATGTGAAACCATAATAGTATAGTATAATAAAGTTATTGCAAGCATTTATAATAGTAACTTACAAATATAGTGATGTATAGTTGTTCACTTGTTCCCAACAAACTTTTAGAAATTTAAATTCTTAGTCAATCATCTAATAGAATTATTGAGAGATTAAATAAACTTTTGTTTGATTTTATATGACTAATATAGTGGATACTTTACAGATTAAAATGAAAATACTGATGCTTGAATATATAATACAATTACAATTATTGAGAGAGACTCGAAACTCTATTGGGATTGAAAAAATTCTAATAATTAAATCGAAAATCATTATATCTTTTGTGCTTTGCCAAAATGATCAATGCTTCAATACCTCCGGCGCAAAACATGATGTGGGACGCTTAACAAATAGAATTTCGCCAAATCGTAATATTTTACAAATCTAACACAAAACAGCTACATCATAAAAAAAATGTCATAATAATTTGTCTTTCTCTTTCTAGTTCACACCTCCATAATCTGCAAACCTCTCCTTTTTTTTCTGCTGTTGATGCAATTCACTCCAATGATCAGCATAAATCATAAAAACTGGATCTTCTAAATCTCATAAACCACATTATTCACAACATAAAAACTGGTGCTGAATCATTTATCTACCAAAGGACTAAAAATATACGAATTCACGTCCATGAATTGCAAATCATAATTTAATTGGTAAACTGATGCATCCATTTGTATTTATTTGCATATATATATATATATATATATTAAAAATCTTATATATAAAAATAAGTCTATGATTCAAGTACTTAAATAGAAGAAAAAACTGAAACGGAAATTACATCTTCCTATTTTAAGAGATAAGCAGAGAATCAATTTTTCTGGAATTCAGGGATCCTAAAGAAATCTAGCTTCATATATCCGTTTTCGATCATTCACTCCAGTGTTTTGAATCATCACACCTGTAAGCCCAATATTATTGTCATCCAAAAGTTGCATGCTTGTAAACCTGCAACATAATTTATTTTTATTTTTACGGTATATATCTCTTGAAATTGTTTTGTGGCTATATATATATATATATATATATATATATATATATATATAGTAATTATCAAGTGAAGTATACCTAATTTTAATTTTGATAAAGACATTGATGAAATCACATCGATTTTTATGAATTTTGATATGAATTTTTGTGTGGTTGATAAGTTTATTGAAATCTACCCATGAATAAAATTTGAGATTTTTTCAAGTACTAAAGCTATTTTGTCTTTAAATTTTCCTATATTTCTCTAGTTTTTTTGATGCCTTTATATTTAATAAAATTGTGATAAATAGTTCTACTGCTTGAAAAATTCTCAAATTTTATTGATATGTAGATTTCATTAAACCTATCATCCACAAAAAAATTAAATGATTTTATTAATTTTTTTGATTTATTTCCAAGATTACCCTTTCACTTATTTTTTAAAATTAATAAACCCCATATCTTTTTCAAAAAAATAAAAATAAAAATACGATTTATCTCTAATCTTTATATACAATTTTCTCACATCCATTGTGAAACATCCTTATTCTATGCGATTTTTTTTTATTGTCGATTGGATTACTATTGGTAAATTGTGAGTGTAATATTGATTGTCAGATGATTTTTTTGAACGATTTCGTTTGTATTTTTATTTTTATAAATAACATTAAACTAACTTTAGAAGATCCGAATAAAATCAATGGGAATATTGATAAGGAAGAATTTAAGAAAGTGGTGGGTTTGATGCGAACTAATCACAGACAAGGGGTTCAACAGAGGATTAATGGACTTCGTACGGGGCTAAAGGTTTGTGGTTCTGTGGAAGATGAGGTTTGGTGGAGTACTTCTTTGGAAAAGATGGAAAGGGGCGTCTTGAACATGATAAATTTCTCAAATTTATGAGAGAGTTTCATGATGAAATACTGAAGTTGGTGTTAGGTTTTGGCTCGTATTCTCAAGTGAACCCGATATTAACCAAACGGGACTCAACTGATGTGAAACTTCCTGGAGACGTGGGATAACGTTTGGAAGTTAGAGATGGTGTTTGAGGGAGATTTGAAGACCGAAGAAGAACTGAAGAATCGGATTTCGGAAGGAAACGCGGTGCATTCCAGGTGACTTGTAACGGTTTAGGAAGCGGGTGCGCAACCGTGACCCGAATCGTAGTCAATCATAAGCATGCGTGGAAAAGGAAACCTTCAGCGGAAAAGGAAAGTAATTCTTTTGGGAAGTTCTTGTGCTTGAAGGAAAAGGAATACTCTTTACAAGAAGACTTGTCATAAATAGGAAATAGTATTTATGTGGAACAAGTAATTCTTGTATGTTTAGGAGTAGGATTTCCTTTTCTCTTAAACTCCCTATAGCTAGTATAAATAGACCTTGTAATTAGGTTATTTTGGTGTGGAGTCAAGAAACACCATGTAACATCAGAGAGTGGTGAGATCCGGGTGAGAGACCCAAGGGAATATCCAGGGAGGGATCAAGGGGAATATCAGTGGATCAAGTTAGAGATCCGTGGGTGATATTCAGGGGAGACCTAGGGGATATTGGGGGGTTCTTGATGAGGATCTTGTGAGCGTTGTGAGCATGGTTTGGGGTTAAGGTGTGAGAGAGAATCCTGGAGTATATGGTTGTAGCAATTTATCATATAGTGGAACTTTCTCTGTCGTCCTGACGGCCCGTGGTTTTTTACCCGATTTGGGTTTTCCACGTATATCTTGTTTTGTGATTGGTTTATTTTCTCTCACCTTATTTTTCTGCTATTAACGTTAATTGCTATGAGTTATGGGCGTATATTAGGCATGACGCTTCCGCGATCATCGGTTCAAATCCCTAACAATTGGTATCAGAGCCATATGGTTCGGCGATGGCGATGGCGGTGTCAAGTCTTTACGGGAGATCGTATGGAGGACTTGGTGGTATTGGGATGATGATGATGGTTGCCTAATATGGGTTTAGCAATGGAGATACGTCTTGAAAGCGGTTTCGAACTCAGTAGGGTTTGATGAAAAGAAAAATAGAGATGGAGGAGAATTTTGGCTTGTTGTGGCAGGTACAAGTCATGGAGATCCAATCTGGGTTACATAAGGCGATAAAAAAAACTGTATGCGTATTATTAAAAAAAAAAAATTTGAACGCTCGAAGTCTCTGGTGGTGGTGTGGGGCTTATCCGGCAAAGCACTCCCGGTTCTAGTAGCAAGTCTTTCACCAGGTATGTGATGCAAGGACAAAAGGTCTTTCACTGGGTTGGGTGATGTAAGGACATGTTTATCCTTTTGGCAGTTTTCCCCACTGGCCATGGAAGAGGATATGTTGCTGCTAGTGGTCCATAATTGTGCACAAGGCATTGGTCAGAAAGTGATGCAAGGTGTATAGTGGACAAAGATGTCGATGGCTGACGAACTCCCTGGTAATCTGACGTGAGGAGTTGCACTACAATTTCAGCAGGTTATTTCGACATGGTGCGGAACAACGAACACAAAAAAAAAAAAAATCTTAGGATGGTTCTTTCCTAAGTGGTTATACCTTGTGGTGGGGTATGTTGATTCTCTGTGATGAGAGTCGTGGCTGTGGACAAAGGTCTTGAGAATTCAAGCCAAAGGGGAGAATTGTTAGGTTTTGACTCGTATTCTCAAGTGAACCCGATATTAACCAAACGGGACTCAACTGATGTGAAACTTCCTAGAGACGTGAGATAACTTTTGGAAGTTAGAGATGGTGTTTGAGGGAGATTTGAAGACCGAAGAAGAACTGAAGAATCGGATTTCGGAAGGAAACGCGATGCATTCCAGGTGACTTGTAACGGTTTAGGAAGCGGGTGCGCAACCGTGACCCGAATCGTAGTCAATCATAAGCATGCGTGGAAAAGGAAACCTTCAGCGGAAAAGGAAAGTAATTCTTTTGGGAAGTTCTTGTGCTTGAAGGAAAAAGAATACTCTTTACAAGAAGACTTGTCATAAATAGGAAATAGTATTTATGTGGAACAAGTAATTCTTGTATGTTTAGGAGTAGGATTTCCTTTTCTCTTAAACTCCCTATAGCTAGTATAAATAGACCTTGTAATTAGGTTATTTTGGTGTGGAGTCAAGAAACACCATGTAACATCAGAGAGTGGTGAGATCCGGGTGAGAGACCCAAGGGAATATCCGGGGAGGGATCCAGGGGAATATCAGTGGATCAAGTTAGAGATCCGTGGGTGATATTCAGGGGAGACCTAGGGGATATTGGTTGGGTTCTTGATGAGGATCTTGTGAGCGTTGTGAGCATGGTTTGGGGTTAAGGTGTGAGAGAGAATCCTGGAGTATATGGTTGTAGCAATTTATCATATAGTGGAACTTTCTCTGTCGTCCTGACGGCCCGTGGTTTTTTACCCGATTTGGGTTTTCCACGTATATCTTGTTTTGTGATTGGTTTATTTTCTCTCATCCTATTTTTCTGCTATTAACGTTAATTGCTATGAGTTATGGACGTATATTAGGCATGACGCTTCCGCGATCATCGGTTCAAATCCCTAACAGTTGGAGTCTGCCCATTATGATTATGAGTTACGAGGAACCATTTCAGCTGAGGATTTTGCATTGTCCATCAGTCCATGGTTGCTTCAGCTAATGATTCACATAAACAACTTGCTTGATCGTGTTGACCAACTAAACAGATATGCGCATATCATTCGAGGAATTCAAAGATTTTACAGAGCTACACAGAAAATTGCAGCCATTTTCTTTGGTCATGTTTAGTTATGGGAAAATAAATGGTTTGTTGACACGGAAGGACTTCAACGAGCTGCGTCGATAACGTGATTGAGATAATTTTCCATGTCTTTGACAAGAACCGGGATGGACATCTAAGCTTAGACGAGTTTATTAAAGTTTTACACAAACGAGTGATGGGATTTTTGTCTTGCTGCTGCAACTGTTGGGTTAGCTATTCAATCAGACGGTTTATTACTTAATTTACTTCTGGATGGATGCACTCTGACATTTGCATGAAGAGGCTTTCACATCTGTGATTTGAAACACTTATGCGTTGAAGTGGGTTAAATGTTCACAATAAAAAACGGCTGTTGCTCAACTCGTGGAAAGAAATTGTCATTCTGGTTCAATATTTACGATCTCTCGGGGAAGTCGGTTGCTGTTGTGAATTCAAACTGCCAGCTTCTTGTTATAATATGATAAAGCAGTTAGAAGATGCAAAGTCCTTACGTTTCGTCATTCCACTCACTCTGCAGATGTTTTGGAGTAATGTCCTAGTTCACCAAGTCTGTAAAATTATACCAATGCTTTGTACATGTACATATTCTTTGAATGAAAACTCTAGCCAATGTCTTCGGGAAAAAAAAAAAAACAATAGAAAACATGGATCTGAAATATGAAAATTAAAACAAAACAAACGCGTGAAACAATAAAATTAATAAATACTAAACATGAGAAACATGAGATTGAGATCCGAAAGAAAATATAAACAAAAATAGTAAACATAAGATCAAGATCTGAACAAAAATATAAACAAAAACGGTAAACATATCATTAGATCATTGAAATAAGAAAAGTGGAGTTTTATTAGTTTTATTTTATTCAAGATATTTTTTTTAAATAAAATTTGTATGTCTATTTAAGTAACTTGATAAAGGGGAAAAAAAATACTAAATAATTTAAAAAAAGTGAGGTATAAATAATTTAGCAGTGGGTATGCCTATAATACCGCTCTTAATTAATTAATAGCTTTTGAGCTTACCAAATATTAATATTCTTAAACATATTTAAGTGTGAATAGAGTGCATGTAAAATTTTATTATGAATAATTAATTGATTAATTCTTACTAATTAATCAATGACTTTTGAGCGTACCAAATATTAATATTCTTAAAAATATTTAAGTGTGAATTAAGTGCATGTACTATATATAATATTTAATGTTGATTTACTCTTTATAATTAATTTATTTATTTTAAGCTCACAATAAAAATAATAAATAAAGGTATTTATGATTGACACATGACAGCTCATGATATATGATTGTTATATTATTATTATATAAGAAAAATTAAATATTTAATTCTAACATTCAATAATGTCACATACCATATATCCCTTCCTTATGAAAAGTAATTATTTTTATAATATTAAATATATAATATGATTAGAATATGAAGGTATTTATTTTTGTTTACAAAAATAAAATAAAAACATTTTCTATTGCTACATGCTGGCTCTTCATAAGAAATAGTTATTTTTATAATATATAATAATAATAACATGATTAGATTATTATATTAAAATATGAAAAAATAATAATATTTAAAAATATTTTTTATTGTCATATTGCGACTCATAAGAAATAGCTATTTTTATTTTATATAATAATAATAATATGATTAGATTATTATATTAGAATATGAAAATAAAAACCTTTTTAATTGCCACACGTCACAACACATCAAAATTAGAAAAAAAGTATATTATTATTATATTATATATGATATATGATTTATGATATATTAAAAAAATAAAAAATTTAATAACAGTTATGATTACCGCATGTCGCAGCCACATCAAAAATAGACAAAAATTTATTATTATTATATGATACTAGTGTGTAACCGGGCGCAATGCACATGTTTTATTGAAAAAAATATGTATATATACATATATATATATATATTTAAAGGATACGGATATTGACACCTATAAAACTTATTAGTATACTCATGTTTAAAATTTTAAAAATAAATATTACTATGGACACCCATCCTAATGCCAATATTACCATCATTGAAATAAATATATTCATTTTAATATATATTATTTATAAACACTCTTAAATTATTATCACACTCAATTTATATAAAAAAAATCAAATTCTCTTTTAATGATGATCCAATTTACCTTTTGAAATATCTCAAATGTAAGAGCTTTATAAAAGGGTATATGTGGAACCATATATGATGTTAAAGATTTTAAATCTGAAATTCTCTTATTTATACAGTTATCTTAAAAAAAAAATTATTGATATCTATGGCTATCGTAAAAAAAAAAAACTTGTTGATATCTACAGTTATCATTAAGAAGAAAAAAAAATTTGTTTATCGATATAGTTCATAACTATACATAAAAGAAAGACAAAAACAATATGATAATCATGTGATGATGAGAAAGTTTAATACTTGAAATAAAATTAGAGTTTATTATAAAAATTAGGGTTTATTTTAAGTTTTTTTTTGAAAGGTAAGTTTTTTTAATAAAGAAATATGGTTGATGATATGTGTGTAATTAATGAGTGTATACAGTATTTGATTTATTTTTAATTAAAGTATTTTGTCCTTATTGGTAAACTTCTATTGAGATATTTTTATAAATAATTTTTTTAATAAAATATGGATGTAATAATAAGTTTTATGGATGTCAATATCGGCACTCATATTTAAAATACGTCGTGTAATATAATTATGTATACTCAATGTGCTTCATATTCTATAAATCTTTTTATTAATTAAGGACTTTGGGTATACAAAAGTCCATAATTTTGCAGTTAGAGTGTAATAAAGATTTCTCTTTAGTAGTAATTATTTCTGTTAAGGATGTTGTATTGTTTTGGATTCCAACTTGGCTTATAATACTTCTATACTTCTCATTTTCCATAGATCATGTCTTTTGAGTGGAATGTGAATAAATTCTAATTATATTTAGAAAATCAACTAAAACTAAACACTAATCACATTAGCTGTATTTAGAAACATTAAATCAAGAAAATCAAATGAACCTAAACATTATTCACATTAGTTGGATCTAGAAAATTAATTTCATTATCCCATTAATTTCATTATCCTATTAATTATGGGATTGACTCATGATTTTATATGATTAGTTAATGAATATGAAAAATAGAAATGAATATATAAAATTTAATATCAAAGCTTCCTCACGTCGACAAGTGGTGCCTTATGGTTCAGCCTTAGTATATTATGGTATGCAGCTCGCACGATATGCAGCATTGTAAAATATAAATTGAAAAATCATAAAAATTAGGCATGATTCAGACTTTTAATCAGTTATATTTTCAATAAAATTAAAATTTCCACCATTATTGATTGAAAAACAATAATCACCACTCTTATTTATAAATAAAGGTATGAGAAAGTGGGGAAAACCACTTTCACAGCACTCCCCCTTGGATTTCCACTTGTATTTTAATTTGCTAGGAAAAACCCACTGGGATAAAAACCTGAGCAACAATATATACAATGATCTTCTGGATCTTCTAGGGCTGGAAATTCTTAAAACCGTCTAGTTAAAAACCTTGTCAGAAAAACCCAGTGTGACAAAACTTGATTGAATGAAAAAAGAGTATTGTGCAAATATGTCCATTGTTATTGTTTTCTTCAAAATATTTCTCACATTTATACTTTGCTATAAAAAAACCTAGTGAGATAAAAACCTGAGCAACAATAGTCATTGATCTGCCGGATCAAAGTAAGATAATCTTTATGGATCAAGGTAATATAAATATATATATATACACACACACACACACACACACACACACACACACACACACACACACACACACGTACACACACACACGATGATTAGTAAGATCAAAGTAATATTACAATAATCTTCTTGATCAAGACAACATATATACGATGATCAACTAGATAAATGTAATATTTATGATATTTTTTGTAGATCAAATGATTTTTGGGTGTACTTATAGAATTGCTTCATTAAAAACCTTTATCAAGAAAACCCAATAGGATAAAAACCTGATTAGGAGGAAAAAGAATACAATGCACATATGCCCCGATATAATTAATATACTTCATTTGATATGCTCCCCCCGATGGGACGCTCCCCATGATAAAAATTCATTTGAAGCAATATGCAATAACATCATAAATGATTGGAGGGAGTATAAGCAAATACTTACTTTATGAAGCGTTATTAAAATTGTTGTGCCATTATAAGTAAAGACATGTCTATGATGACATGTGAGTATATAATATGGTTATTATATCTTTATCTTATCAGATATTCACTAAAAAGGTTTACCACATCCGTCTATATTGTTTTTAATCCATATAAGAATTTTTGTATATTCATTAAATACAGATTACGAGATTTCGATTTACATACTTCTAGCATTTTAAATCTTTCAGGGATTATAAATATCTGTATTGAGTAAATCGTATAGATAAATTATTACTACGTCTAAGAGACGCATTTCAAACCTTTCAAAGGCAGTCAAATTTATCAAAAATTTGGAAAGTAATCGTATTCATCAATAGTGAATACCAAGTTTCTGTAAGAAACCTTGTACTATAAGTCGTGGCTCATATCTCACAATTTCGTTTTTCTCATTACGTTTCCGTATAAAGACCCATTGGATTACGTTTCAATGAATTTAGTCATTTCATAGACTTTTATTGAAATTTAATCAATTTCATTTCTCAATTTTAATATACTTGTATCTCTGTTAAGATTTCTTCTATATCAGTGGATTTAGTCTTTTCATAGACTTGTATAGAAAGTTTCTCAATTTCAATATACTTGTATCTCTGTTGAGATTTCTTCCATTTCAATGAATTTAGTCATTTCATAGACATCTATAGAAATTTTCTCAATTTCAAAATACTTGTATCTCTATTGAGATTTCTTCCATATCAATGGATTTAGTCTTTTCATAGACTTGTATAGAAATTTTCTCAATTTCAATTTACTTGTATCTCTGTTGAGATTTATTCCATTTCAATGGATTTATTCATAACTCAAGTTTTGTTTACATTAGAATCATGATAACAATACCTTTCAAAGGTTCATAAGCTTATAATATACATCAGATGATTTATTTGTTGTATTTTGCTCCGATTGTTCTGTAAGAACAATTACCCAGTTGGGGTTTATGCAGAACAATTACCCGGTCGGGGTTTATGAGATGACAACGTATACAATTTTGTTACCTTTAATATATCAGATAACTGATTAGTAATCATATGATGATTAATTATCTTTCGTATTTAAGAGATACGAAGATCTGAGATGAGACACATTTATTACGTATATAGAGAACTGAACTGCTATCTCTATTTTTATATAAGAGTGGCTTTTCATTTACTCTTTTCTTCTGGAGAAAACTTTCAATTTGGAAATTAATCAATATAATAATATGGAGATTGTGCGTAAAATAATAAACTATCAAAAGTTTAAATGATTCAATAGCAGATTAATCAAAATTAACATTAATCTCATAATGATTTAGAAGTCTTATCTTAGATTATGCCAAAGATGCAATAAAAAGATATACAACACAATCAAATATGTTAAAAAGTATTCAGTAACCAATTACAAGTTGTAATTGTAAATAATAATGATATGTAGTTGTCATAGATGAATGCTGCAACATGTTATATAGAATGTCCACATATAGAAATTGGTGATTGTATCGAAATAATAAAGTTTTTGTAATTACTTGAAGACGTTTGATGAGTGATTCCGCTGATCCATTCTGACTATGAGTACATGTGAAAACTAGTTGTTGAACGTCATTCCCAACTACTTTGCAATGTTCATCAAATATTTAGTAATATGAAGATGTTTGATAATACATATACATGTGATAATCTCGTAGATGCATCAATTAGAACTATAAAATAATGAAAGAGCTCTCTTGGTGGATGAATAACCGCCGGTTTCGGTTTCGGTTTCGGTTTCAGTTTCGATTTTGGTTTTTTGAGTCCGGTTTCGGTTTTTAACCGTCGGTTTAACCAAACCGTGGACATCTCTAGTTTGGACCTAATACATATTTTAGTATTGTTTGATAACAATATTGTAGCTCTTCAAAAGCTTTCTATTAGATTCGTTGACCTTGATACATAATTTTAGTATTGTTTGATAACAATATCTGGCTCTTCCACAGTTTTTTATCAGATCTGTTTGGACCTGATACATATTTTAGTATTGTTTGATAACAATATATGACTCTTCCACAGCTTTTTATCAGATCTGTTTGGACCTGATACATATTTTAGTATTGTTTGATAACAATATCGTGGCTCTTCCAGAGTTTTCGATTAGATCCGTTGGACTTGATACATATTTTAGTATTGTATGATAACAATATCGTGACTTTTCTAAAACTTTCTATTAGATCCGTTGGACCTGATACAATATTAACATTTGCTCTAAGTAAAGTCAAATTCATAAACTATTTCTGACACCTTAGGACTGTATGAGTCGTTATACTATCGACAATATATATAATTCCGTTTTAAAAATTTTATACACTTTAGGTGTAACGACATTTTATATCTTATTTGAAAAGATGATAATCTTTTTTTTTAATATATCACCATCCGGACCCAGAAAGTAATATATATATATATATATATATATGTTATAATATGTGGATTTTCACCACAAATATCTCACCTTCTCTCCACCGCCTCCCTCATATCACAAATACCTCTCTCTACCGCCTCCCTCCCTATTCTATTGCCTATATATATATATATATATATATATATATATATATGTTTGATTCCTTTGTAAGAATTGATCACGAAAATCAAAAATAAAAGGATACACACAAAGTCAATATACAAAGGTTTCAATCTTTCTTATCTCTCAACTATCTCTCTCACTTTGATTTTTTTCATTCATCAGTGTTCTTCATTTCTTTAACAATGTTTATCATATGTTCATTCATTATTCATCATCTATTATTATTTATATTTATAGCACGTTATCAGCACGAATGTATGTAAATAGATAGGATCCCATCTTAATATTCTGGATCTATATACAGTTCCGTATAATAAGATGGCTTATGCCCTCAACGGAATCTATATATAGTTCTGGATTTATTTATTTATAAACCATATACATTTATGCATATCGCAGGTGTTCTTATGGCCCTGTAAGGTGATCTTATGACCCTGAAACCATATACATTTATGCATATCGCAGGTGTTCTTATGGCCCTGTAAGGTGATCTTATGACCCTGAAACCATATACATTTATGCATATCGTAGGTGTTCTTATGGCCCTGTAAGGTGATCTTATGACCTTGAAACCATATACATTTATACATATCGCAGGTGTTCTTATGGCCCTGTAAGCTGATCTTATGACCCTGAAACCATATACATTTATGCATATCGCAGGTGTTCTTATGGCCCTGTAAGGTGATCTTATGACCCTGAAACCATATACATTTATGCATATCGCAAATGTTCTTATGGCCCTGTAAGGTGATCTTATGACCCTGAAACCATTTATTTTTATGTACATCGCAGGTGTTCTTATGGCCCTGTAAGGTGATCTTATGGCCCTGAAATTGGTTAATCCATTATACTCTTTAATTATATTCACACTAAATTAAATTTACATTTTAATTTACAGAAAAAAAGGGGAAGTTGTAAGCATGGATAAACTTACGAATATGAAGTTTGATGCACTCAAAGTGTCAGGAGATAACTATATGTCATGGGTTATTGATGCTGGATTATACTTAAAATCCCAAGGCCTATACTACACCATTGATGATGGAATTAATGCTAATGAGTAAGACAGATCATCAGCTATGGTCATAATCCATCATCATTTGAATGAGGATTTGAAAGCTCAATATCTTACTATCACAGATCCTGAGGATCTGTGGCAAGAGCTTAAAGATCATTATGATCATCAACATGATGTAGCATTACCAAATGCTAGATACGAATGACAGCATTTACGTTTCCAGGACTACAAACCAGTTTCTGAATATAATTCTGCTTTGTTCAGAAATTATGTGGTGAAGAGATATCTGAAAAAGATATGTTAGAAAAGACTTTTACAACTTTCCATGCCTCAAACATAATATTGCAACAGCAATATCGAGAACGCAGATTCTCAAAATATTCAGAACTTATCTCATGCTTTTTAGTAGCAGAAAAAAATAATGAGCTACTAATAAAAAACCACAGATCACACCCGACTGGTTTTAAAGCATTTCCGGAGGTGAATGCTAGTACTGTCGGATATCGTGGTCGTGGTCGTGGTCGTGGTCGAGGCCATGGGTATGATCGTAATTCTAATCGTGGTCGTGGTAACTGTCGTAATCCTGATCGAGGCCGTGGTTATGGTCATAATCTTGGCTGGGGCCAGGGCCGTAGTTTTAAAAGATCAGGTGGTTATAATCAAAATGCTCAACGGATGTGGAATACTTATGAGGTAAAATAGTTCAAAAGAAAAGATGCTCAAAATAGACCCAATACAAATAACAGTGTTTGTTATAGGTGTGGATGTGACAATCATTGGTCGAATGAATGTAACACACCAAAACATCTGGTAGATCTGTATCAAGCATCAATCAAAGAAAAGGGAAAGAAACTGGAAACTCATTTCATTGAGGATTCATATCCTAGAGATATTACGCATCTCAATGTTACAGATTTCTTCCCAGACCCGAAAGATATGCCTGCTGCTTCAATTGGTGATGGAAATGTCCATACCAATTAAATACTACTTACAGTAGTATTATTTTATAACTTCGTTCATGTAAAATATATCTCTATGCAATATATACTTTTTGAATCACTTTGTTTGATATGCACTTTATTTTTCTTTATGAAGCATACAAAATGAATCCAAATGATAAAATGGGGATTATTGAAAAGCTAGAAGCAGGAGATATATGTTTAGTTGATAGTGCAACAACTCATACAATTATACGGAGTTAGAAATATTTTGTAAATTTAACTTTGCTCAGAGCAAATGTTAATACAGTATCAGGTCTAGCGGATCTGATAGAAGGCTCTGGAAGAGCCACGATATTGTTACCAAACAATACTAAAATATGTATCGAGGATGCATTATACTCAAGTAGATCCAGAAGGAATCTGCTCAGTTTCAAAGACATACGGAGGAATGGATATCATATTGAAACTATGAATAAAGATAATATTGAATATATGTGCATTACTTCTCATGATTCAAGCCAGAAACTCATTATAGAAAAGCTGTATGCTTTATCTTCTGGATTATATTACACTATTATCAAAAGTGTAGAAATTTATGCAGTTATGAATCAGAAGTTCTCAGATCCAAAAGTGTATGTACTTTGGCATGACCGTCTCGGTCATCCAGGATCTACAATGATGAGTAGAATTATTGAAAATTCTCATGGACATCCATTAATGAACCAGAAGGTTCTTTTATCACATGAGAATTTATGCACTGCATGTTCCCAAGGGAAATTAATAATAAAACCATCTTTTTCTAAAGTTGGTTTTGAATTCCCATCATTTTTACAAAGGACTCAAGGGGATATATGTGGACCTATTCATCCACCAAGTGGACCATTTCGCTATTTTATGGTTCTAGTTGACGCATCTGTAAGATGGACATGTATGTTTATTATCAACACGTAATGTTGCTTTTGCAAGATTACTTGCACAGATTATCAGGCTTAGGGCTCATTGTCCCGATCACTCAATTAAATCCATACGCCTTGATAATGCTGGTGAATTTACTTCCAAAGCATTTGATGAATATTGCAAAGTGGTTGGGATTGATGTTGAACATCCAGTTCCACATGTTCATACTCAGAATAGATTAACAGAATCATTTATTAAACGTGTCCAGATAATTGCAAGGACTATATTATTACGAAAGCAATTACCAATTTCTGTATGGGGGCATGCTGTTTTACATGCTGCTGCATTAATCCGGCTTCGGCTAACTGCTTACCATCAGTATTCACCAGTACAACTTGTACTTGGTCATCAACCAGATATATCTCATTTACGTACTTTTGGTTGTGCAGTATATGTCCCAGTTGTGCCAACACAAAGAATTAAAATGGGACCCCAAAGGCTTTTGGGAATATATGTTGGTCTGGATTCACCATCAATTATTAGATATCTGGAACCTTTGACTGGTGATCTTTTCACATCACGGTTTGCAGATTCTCATTTTGATGAAACAAATTTCCCATCATTAGGGGAAAGAAAAACTTCTTCTGAAGAGAAGCATGAACTTTCCTGGAAAGTTCCCAGTCTAATTCATTTAGACCCATGCACATCTCAATGTGAGAGTGAAGTACGTAAGATAGTACATCTTCAAGCAATAGCGAATCAGTTACTAGATGCATTTACAGATGCTACTAGGGTAACAAAATCATACATCCCAGCTGTTACTGTATCAGCACAGGTGATTGTTCCAGAAAAACAATCTAAACTAATGATAGCTAAAGAATCATCTACTGCACGCCAGAAGCGTGGTAGACCAGTTGGCTCAAAAGATATTGTTCCTCGAAAAAGGAAAATAAATAAATCCACTTTCTCTAAATTAACTCCAGAAGAGTTAAATGTCCCTGAAGGGACAGAAGTTACTAAAGTGACAAAATCCCCTATGGGGGAAGGAATCTCAGAAGAGATACAAGAATGTAGAAATGAAGAAATTTCTATAAATTATGCAAGAGAATTGTGGAATCGTGAAAAAACAATCATCGATGATGTGTTTTCATACACAGTGGCAACTGAGATTATAAATAATGATTATGAACCTCATAATCTCGATGATTGTAAACAGAGGTCTGATTGGCCTAAATAGAAAGAAGCAATTCAAGCAGAATTGACTTCATTAGCCAAACGTGAAGTATTTGGATTGATAATCCAGACACCTGAAGAAGTTAAACCTGTTGGGTACAAATGGGTAAAACGTAATGAGAAAAACGATGTCGTAAGATATAAGGCACGACTCGTAGCACAAGATTTCTCGCAGAGACCTGAGATCGATTTTGATGAAACGTACTCACCAGTGATGGATACAATTACGTTTCGATTTCTGATAAGCATGGCTGTCTTGGAAAGACTGAAAATGCGTCTGATGGACGTAGTGACCGCTTATCTATATGGTTCACTGGATTCAGATATTTACATGAAAATCCCTGAGGGATTTAAAATGCCAGAAGCATGTAACTCAAGACCTCGTAATTTATATTCGATAAAATTACAAAGGTCTTTGTATAGATTAAAACAATCCGGACGGATGTGGTATAACCGTTTCAGTGAATATCTGATAAAACAAGGATATATTAATAATCCTATATGTCCATGTGTTTTCATTAAGAAATCAGAATCTGGATTTGCTATCATAGCAGTTTATGTTGATGATATGAACTTAATTGGAACTCCCGGAGAACTCCTGAAAACTGCTGAATACTTGAAAAATGAATTCGAAATGAAAGATCTAGGAAAGACAAAATATTGTCTAGACCTTGAGATCGAGCATAGATCAAATGGAGTACTTGTCCATCAATCAGTATTTATTACAAAGATTTTAAAGAGATTCCATATGGATAATTCTCATCCATTGAGTACTCCTATGGTTGTTAGAACTCTTGATCCTAAAAAGGACCCATTCCGTCCAAAAGAAAATGGTGAAAAGATACTTGGTCCTGAGGTACCGTATTTTAATGCAATCGGTGCCTTATTGTATCTGGCTCAATGTACTAGACCAGATATTGCATTCTCTGTGAATGTACTGGCTAGATTCAGTTCAGCACCAACTCGAAGACATTGGAATGGGATCAAACATCTTTTCCGTTACCTTAGTGGAACGAAAGATTTAGGATTATTTTATACAAAACCTAACAATTTTTCAGGTTTACTTGGTTATGCTGATGCCGGGTATTTATCTGATCCCCACTAGCCCGTTCACAAACAGGATATGTTTTTACATATAATGACACAGCAATATCATGGCGCTCCACAAAACAGACTTTGATTGCTACATCCTCTAATCATTCTGAAATCATCGCATTTCACGAAGCAAGTCGAGAATGTGTTTGGCTAAGGTCAGTTATTCATCATATTCAAAATACTTGTGGATTTTCATTATCTACAGAAATGCTGACACATATATTTGAAGATAATGCGGCTTGCATTGCTCAAATTAGAGGGGGATATATCAAAGGAGATAGAACCAAACATATTTCTCCTAAATTCTTCTATACTCATGAGCTTCAACAGAGTTGACAAATTGATGTTAAGCAAATACGGTCTACAGATAATCTTGCAGATCTGTTTACCAAAACATTGTCTACATCAAGCTGGTATATGGAATAGGCATGCGTCAACTCTGTAAAATACAAGATTAATACTAAAGTTTTTTTTGAGGGGGAGCATTCAATCAGGGGGAGCAAAGTTTTGAATGGACATGTGTACACTATACTCTTTTTCCCTTCGATTAGGTTTTATCCCACTGGATTTTCCTGACAAGGTTTTTAATGAGATAGTTTTTAATGTCCAACTTCAGTAGATCCAGAGAAATCATTGTATACATTTTTCTCAGATTTTATCCCACTATGATTTTCTTAGAATAGTAATACATATGGTATAAATCCAAGGAGGAGTATTATAATATGTGGATTTTCACCACAAATATCTCACCTTCTCTCCACCGCCTCCCTCATATCACAAATACCTCTCTCCACCGCCTCCCTCCCTATTCTATTGCCTATATATATATGTTTGATTCCTTTGTAAGAATTGATCACGAAAATCAAAAATAAAAGGATACACACAAAGTCAATATACAAAGGTTTCAATCTTTCTTATCTCTCAACTATCTCTTTCACTTTGATTTCTTTCATTTATCAGTGTTCTTCATTTCTTTAACAATGTTTATCATATGTTCATTAATTATTCATCATCTATTATTATTTATATTTATAACAATATATATATATATATATATATATATATATATATATATATATATTAGGCACTTTTTTTCCGCCTATACACAGCACATCATCATCCATATCACTCCCTTTTTTATTTATTTATGGGTTAATTGCAGTAATAATCCTGACGTTTAACAATAACACACGAATATTTTACATTTACATTTATTACAGAAACATACCCTTGACTAACCATTAACTAATTTGACCAGGTTAGATTTAACGGTTGGCTTAATAGTGGAAGGGAAAAATGGTCTTTCTACAACAAATAAAGAAAAGAAATATATTTTATTATAAAATAATAAAAAAGAGAAAAAAAAATACTACTGGTTATATGGGCTGTTGAGATCAC
Source organism: Dipteronia sinensis (assembly GCA_033220585.1). Classification (NCBI taxonomy): domain Eukaryota; kingdom Viridiplantae; phylum Streptophyta; class Magnoliopsida; order Sapindales; family Sapindaceae; genus Dipteronia; species Dipteronia sinensis. The sequence continues at coordinate 3,409,939 of CM065642.1, forward strand.
CAGATCTCCATTTGAAAAAAAGAAAGATTAAAAACAAAATTTGGATAATGGAGATTTGGGTATTAAAAAACAAATTTTTTTCATAAGAGATTTGGGCTGTTAAGATCGCCCAGATCTCCATTTAAAAAAAATAAAAGAGATTAAAATTTAAATTTGGATCATGGAGATTTGGACATTACAAACCAAATTTTTTTTCTTTAAAATTGTCATTAGAGATCTGGTCAACATCTCCATGTCGAGATTGTCCAAATATCTCATCTGGTGAGATCGCACCAAATCTCTTCCAAAATGGAGATGTTGTGAGCAGCAGCTATGAGTACGGCAGTGGTGGCGAGAGCAGTCTCATCGGTAGTTATAGTGGTGGTGGTGCCATGATTTTTGTGTGGGTTTTTGTTGTGGGATGTGATGTCTGAGAAAATTAGAAGTGTAATAAATTTGGTGTGATGAAATTGGATGTGATGAAATTCTTTTTTTTTTTTTTTTCAAAGTTGGATGAGAAGAATTCAAACGGTCAAAGCACATCCACCCTTTAATTAATCCTCTTTTTTTTTAAGTATTTGTGATTTTTTTATTTCATTTTTTTATTGTTGCTTTTTCACCTTTCAATTTTCTTTATTGTTTTTTTTAAACTTAATTTTTTTCATTTTACTTTGTAAATAATTTATTTATCGGGTAGTTATTTTATATATATATATATATATATTTAAGTTATAAATATTTTTTGAAAAATATTTGAATAATTGATAAATATTATTTATAAAAAAATTGTTAGTACATTACAGAAGGGCAATATGGTCATTTTATAGTGCAATAATGGTCAATGACAATCAACCATTATCTTTTAACGTTAGTCAAATTGGTTAAGGGTATGTTTCAGTAATAAACACAAGAATAGAATATTAGTGTATTATTACAAAACGTCAAAGTATGTTATTGCAAATAGCCCTTTATTTATTAATAAACTCACCCATGTGCCTAGAGATGCATATTTTCCCATGGATCCCTAAATCCCCACGTCCCCATTCCCATTTGGGGAATTTTTTTTAGAAAAAATAGGGAATAGGGTGGGGATGGGGATGATTTTCATCCCCTAATTGAAATAGGGATGGGGATGGGGATGGGGGGAGGTCCCCCCATCCCCATTTCCCCATTTCCCCCATAAATATATTGAAATGGAGATGTGGATGGGGGAGGTCACCCCATCCCCATTTCCCCATTTCCCCCAAAACATATATAAATAAATAAATAAATAAATATATTATATAACAATTTATGATTTTATTATGTATTTATAATGCACTAATGGATTTTAATTTGTATTTGTAATGGAATTATTATTTTTTAATTTTTAATTTTTAATCAAAAGGGAGAATGGGGAAATGGGGGAAACGGGGAAAAATGAAAAAAAACAGGGAAAACGAAGAACTGGGATTAGGGATGGATATACCTGCCCTTAAAATTTCCCAAATGGGGAAATGGGGGAGGGGATGAGGGAAGGATCTGGGAAGTGGGGATGGGGATGAGGGGACCTATATCCATCCCCATTCCCCAAATGTGCATCTCTACATGTGCCTAGCCTATGCTTAGCACATCATCGTTACTGATTTGTTTTAGCCTAACTTATGCGTAGCACATCATCATTACTCAAAATACAAAACCTTGTTGAATATACACACATCCCTGATTCCGCTCAAATATATGAAACTGCTCTACCTCTTCTCAATCCTTACAATATTTTCAAACGAAATAAATCCATTACCAGACGAATTTCTCATCTTGTGCAACAAAGGAGACCCCCTGTTAAAGAATATGTGCAGTCTTCTGCACTTGATAATTGCTTAATTCCAGCATCCTCTGCTAAGCAATATGTTGATCTAGAGATTGGTCAGCCCCTGATCGATCAATGGATCCGAGAAGGTTATTCCCACATTCATGTCGGTGCTGTTCGGATCATCCTCACCCTTCATGGCAGAAAAGGTTTACCTGTCACAGCCAGACTTGCCTTGCTTAACACAGTCTTTCAAGACTACGAGCAGGCCGTTATTGGTACCTGCCTTTCCACTCTCCATACAGGAAGCATCTCTCTGACATATTACCCCAACTTCAACATCCCTCTTCGAGATGCCAATCTCCACAACTGTCTCAAGATACAACTTCAGTTGATGGGCATGAAGATGCTCCCGGATTCTTACATGGCCACTCTTCACCACCAGATCGCCTATCGTCTCCAAGACCATGCCTTGGACCTGCCTATCCCAGGCCACTCTGGTGGCACCATCTTCATCAAAGCTGAAAGAGAAGATGAAGTTCCCACGATCCTTCAGATTCCTAGACAATTACCCAGAGACCAACTTCTCGAGATCATGCCGTTGTCTTAGATCACCAACTATGAAAAGGCTTTTCAAAATACCATCCCTGTCATTGCCTCCGACACTACTTATACCAGACAACCAGATGACACTGTTAAGACAATTTATAAGCCTCTTACAGCCATTTCAGCCTCTCATTCGGAAGCTATACCTACTGCTCCTACTCCACTCAGTGCTCCTCTAGAAGCCCCTATATTCCAGTCCTTGATGATCCGTCCTCTTATCTTTGAAGATGACATTCCTATCCACAGCTTTGAAGCTGAGGTATTTTATTTTTTTAAGAGAGAGACGAACATTTCCGATTTCATTATTATATGTCAGGATGTTAAATCCTTTTTATAATACTAATAATATTCTATCGGATGTATACATTCTTCTCTAAATATTGTTCTTTATGAGTATCAAATATGTATATAATATTGAATTCAGATCTTAAGTTCGGTCAGGGGTATAACTCATTTGGATATGTTGTATAAAAATAAACAATTTAAAGAGTTAAACTCATTTGATATGTTGCATTAAAATAAACAATTTCAGGGATTAAATTCACCTGATATGTGTATAAAAATAAACAATTTCAAAAGTATAAACCTATTTGATATAAATAATAAATAAGAAGGAAATCTTTCTACTTCTTATTTATTTATTTACGATCATACCGATAACGTGTTATAAATCAAAAATTAATAGATTGAAATAAAATGACGAGAGATGTGACAAAAGAGAGAGGAGAGAGAGAGAGACAGAGGAGAAAGAGCTTCTGCTCTTTGTATTTAGAGTTCACATGAGGCATGGCCATTTGCATAAGATAATAACAAATGAAGATAAGCAAGTGGAAGAGATGATGATGATGCTAAAGCAAATGGGGAACATGTATTCCTTTATAAATATATGGCAAAATTCCGCCTTTTGACCTGAAAATTAATGCATTATATAGAACTATCACATCCCAATAAGTTTTCTTTTTTTATCCAAGAGAAATATTTTTTGGACAAGATTGCCCTTATCTACCTTTTCACTTTATTCTCTGACATAACTTTTTCTTTCTCTTTCATAAGTTCTTCTTGTCATGTTTTTCTCTAAAACTTTTTTTCTTATCTTTTCTCTTTAAAATATTGTTCTCCTCGTCGAAACGATTCCAACGATATATTACGGGCGAAAATCGGATATCATTTGCCCCCTCAAAAGTCCTTTGAAAGTATTTCGTTTCACGCTGAAATCTTTACAAGCTGAATCTTTACACGTTGAAATCTTTACACGCTGAAATATGAACATGATTACACGATGGAAATCTTTACACGCTAAAATGTTAACATGATTACACGCTGAAAATCTTTACACGCTGAAATATCAACATCTTTACACATTGAAATGCATCTTTACACGCTGAAATTATAAAAGGATTACATGCTAAAATTACATTTCAGCGTGTAATGTTTCTGGAAACTTCAAATTTTCTATTTTTCAATTTCTCTTCCAATTTTCAATTTTCTAAAAAATAAAATAAAACTTTTTTTTCAAACCTCCACTGATGGAACAGACCTCCATCAATGGAGGTCGAACAAACCTCCACATACGGAGGTCTGGAATAGACCTCCATTGATGGAGGCGATGAAGATGATTAAAAAAAAGTTATTGTCCTTACGTGTGATATTTGCACTAAGAGTATTTTGGTCTAAAATCATTTCTCTTTGATAAAAAAAAGAAAAGTTATTAAGAACTGATATTTTGGTATATTCCCTTAATGTTAAAGCTATTTATGATTATGGCTCTAAATATATTATTTTGTCTTCCATTGCTAAGTCAAGTTATTCTTACTGCCATTATGGTATTATTTTCATTCCTTTGTTTTATTATCTCCATTTCATACCACAACTCCACTTTCTCATTCAATAGTAGATCACACTATCATGTCTTTTTATTATTATTATTTTTATTTTTATTTTTATTTTTTTCTTTTGAAAAGATTTATTAATGCTTTTTCTGATAATTTGTATTTAATTAAAAAACCTATAGTTTATAATTTATAATTAATGTGATTTTTTTTAAAATTAATAATAAATAAAATATTTAACCAAATTATTTTTAAATTATAATAAAAAATAAAAAATTCTAACTTAAATGATAATTATTTGGGATGAATTATTATCGAATTTTACACATACAATTTAGGCGTGATTGAAATATGTTGTTGTTTCAAATTTCACACTTTATATCAAGCTTTGTCCCCCACTCAAAAGGGACTGTTGACTTTTATGGTCAAGTTGTACTTTTTGTCGTTTTTGCAATAATTCATAGACACATGGATGGGGTCACCAGGGATACTTGAATTAAATTTAAAACCAGGCGCGTGTATGTATACTTGACGAACAGCCTTATAAATTATGAATGATTTGTAGATATCCAACTGAAAATAACATAACTTACACAGTGCCAAAGCTAGCATTGAAAATTCCTATCAAATACAATGGAGAGGAGGATCTATGAAGCAGCGGTAGAGGGCAATGTAATTTGCTTGCTTAACTTGATTCAAGAAGATGCTCATGTTCTCGATAGGCGAAGGGTGTGTTGTTATCAGGAGACACCTCTGCACATAGCTTCCATGCTTGGACATTTAGATTTTGTGCAGGAAATTTTAAATCGATAGCCTGAGTTGGCTGGAGAGCTTGATGCCCGTAAATCATCACCACTTCACTTGGCAACTGCAGAAGGTTATCTTGAAATTGTAAAAAGATTAGTATCAGTCAACCCTGACATGTGCCTTGCTCGTGATTGTGATGGGAGAAACCCTCTGCATATAGCAACCATCTAAGGTCACATTAGTGTTTTGAGAGAGTTGGTTAATGTGAGAACACAGGCAGCTCAAATGCCAATTGCTGATCGAGGTGAGACCATTTTGCATTTATGTGCGAGATATAGCCAGTTGGAGATTTTGAAGTTGTTGGTGGAGACAATTGGTGATAATGGGTTTCTGAATTCCAAGTGTCATGACGGCAACACTATCTTGCATACTGCTGCAGCTGATAAACAAGTTGAGGTATATATATATGCTTGAAATTTACAAATATATTCTTATCTTTAAAAGGACATTTGTGGTGCCAGAGGTTCTTTTCTATTTTTAAGTGGGGCGTAGTTAACTGATTCTGTGTCATTTACATGATATATGATATTATATTTCCAATATCTACAATCCAATTGTTAAATGTTTAAAATTAAATATGCAGGTAATCGAGTATTTGATTATTAATCCTGCAATAGAGGTGAATGCTATTAATGCATATGGCTTCACAGCTTTAGATCTTTCCACACAATCAAGCAGAAAAGATGAAAAAGATTTGCAGATTGTGGAGTTGCTTCGACGCTCTGGGGCAAAGCATACAAGGGATATTCATTTATCAGCACATGAACTTGGCACCACACAGCCACGGAACAAAGGTTGTGGAAATGTTGATGAGAAGAAGGATTGGGTTGAAAATACCAGTAGTGCGTTGATGGTTGTAGCATCATTGATTGCTACGATGGCATTCCAGGTTGCTGTAAACCCTCCAGGTGGTGTATGGCAAGAAGACAGCCATTGGCGTAAAGCAGGGTACTCTATTTTTGCTGATACGGACCCTCAATCATATGGTGCTTTCCTGATTTTTGACACCATAGGCTTTCTGGCATCCCTTAGTATCATATTATTGCTGATAAGCGGCTTACCAATCAGGCGTAAATTTTTTATGTGGATTTTAATGGGGATCTTGTGGATTGCAATATCATCAATGACATTCACTTATGCAGTCGCCGTATATGCTCTCTCGGAATCGCACACAATGTTCAATGCTGTACATATTGTAATATTTGTTTGGGTTGGGCTGATGGGACTTCTTCTTCTTGTGCATATAATACTTCTTATAGTGAAGAAATGGTAAAAAGTCAACAAGAAGGCAACCTTCCGGCAATACGGCCTGAATGAATATAAGCGACGAAGCTGTGCACTTTTCTCTATCGTGGATCGGATTTTATATATCTTTTAATGTAGTAATTTGAATGTCAAGTTGTATTAATTTCAGCATTTCTACTAATTATACATACCAGTGTGTCCACCAGTGCTATATACGTGCTTTATTTAATAAGATTATTTAAAATATTATGTTTAATACTATTTTATTTTATTAAACACACTAAATATCCATATTATTACACAAGTACAAGAGGAACTTGATGGTCTTTGCTCTTGATACGGATTCGATTTTGTTAATTTTCCCAAGATGGCTAAAATTGGAAAACAAGTTTACCAACAACTACATGCAATAAATTGATTGTTATATCATTAAGACCATTCAATTTAAGTTAGAGGTTCATTCTCTTGATTTGAGAATTTTTCCAAAATCAATTCATTACCTAACCCAAGCCATGGGAGAGCAATTGTGCCTTAATAAAAAGGCTCATTAAGAACAAGAATATTGAACCAAGCCTAATTTAGCATGAACACGCATCAACCAAGCTTCTCCCACTCTCTAGAGCTAAAACTCAATTTCTCTAATCATTCAAACATGGTATTTTGAGTCATCTATTAATCAATCAACAATAATGAGAAGCTAAATTACGCTACTCCTAAATTAAATTACTCTACTCCTAATCTCATTCATGGACACATATCAATTTAGACTCTCCACACACATGAATATCACAATAAGAGAATTAATTCATGCATAAACAAAGAGTAGAACAAATCCCAAACAAATTTAAGAACAATCATACATATATTTCATAAGTGTTGGTTTACAAAATTCCCAAATTGGTGATTACATCAAAGAAAACAAGATATACAAGGAAAGAGTAAAAAGAGATGCAACCCTTGAAGAAAAACTTCTCCAAAGATGCTCCTTGCTTCCAAGCTCGAATTTGGTCCAAAAACCACTCATTGCTCCTTGTAATCTACTCTAAGATGGTGGAAGATGTCTAAAATGAGGTGGTGGAGGTGTATGGTGAGCTCCCATGGAGGAATAACCTCCATGGAAGCTGTTTCTCTCACTTATTGTTGAAGAAGATGAAGAAAAGAGAAGAAAATGTAAGAGAGAAGAGAAGATGAGTGAGGAAGGAGAAGGAAGTCCGGTGAGAGGTGAGAAAATGGGGTATATATATTGTTGGCAGGTTAGGGCACGAATTGGGGGTGAAAGGACAAGATTGCCCTTCAAAAAATGGTTGAAAATCACAATTCTGGGCAATTCCGCTGTTCATTTCCGTGGTATGCAACAACGGAATGTCCCGCGACACTTTTCTGCTCATTTCCGCAGTTCACAAATTGGTCTTTCGTGGTACGCTTTGAAGGACGTACCGTGACTTTTTAGCACTTTCTGGTGATTTTTCCGGTTCATTTCCGCGGTACGCTTTGACGACGCGAACAACGAAATGGTCTGACAGCTCTGCGCACCGTTACAGAAACGAGTATAACTCTCTCTAGAAAACCCAGAATTGCAATCTATGAAAATCGTTGGAAAGAAGACAGCCGGGGCTTTCTGAATCTGTTTAGATCTCAATGTGGTTTGATCTGAGGAGGGATATATGACATTCCGAAGTTGGGTGTTTTGCACGGGTCATTACAATTTCTGCCCAAATAACCTTCAAACACTTCAATTAAGCTCTAACTTCTTATTTTAAGGGATATAACCTATACAAGGCTCACAAAACACATTATATACAAAAAAAAGCTCGAAAACAAAAGCAAATGATAGGAAATGAGGACCTCAAAATGTGTATTTTGCTATGTTATCACATACCAAATCAAAGTATGTAAAACGAGTGACTCACATTAAATGTTCTTATATAATTCTATCAGTGCGTATTTATGTGAAAATTTTCGATATATATATTCAGACAGTTTAGGAATGATTGAAATATGTCACGTGTCGACAGATTAATCCTACTCATCCATTTCTTTGGATGTTACGTGTCGATAGATGTTTAAAAGATAAGTAAAAATGAGATGGATAGGGGATCATGATCCGAATCTATGAATTATTGCAAAAACGACAAAATACCATAAAAGTCTTTTGTCCCTTTTGATCGACTGTGGTACTGAATAGTGATGGTGCATTTCTTGTACTCTTCTCTGGAGGGCCGTTTTTTCTTTTCATTATAGCAATTGTTTGTTTGTGAGTTTTTTATCCATACTATAAAGACCATATTCAACCACCTGATTTGTGTGTTCTTTTGAAACCAACTTTTTCATTTGCTATGCAGGCTAGCTGCTGCAGCTGATGATCGATTTTGATGATGATGATGATGAAGCCTTTTAGTCTGTCCCAAGATTACATGCAATTGTTGTTTGTATTGTTCAAAAACAATCTGGTTCGAATCTGTAAGAGACAGAAAAACAATAAATATAAAACATCACGTTAGGGAAATCGAGGCCCGTGTTTCACACGGTGCCCTTAAGACAATTTCGTCGGCTAACACCGTATGTGTATGACGATTGTCTCACAGGATACAACGATTTAAACAGTGGATGTGTAGAACACAAACCACTCTCAACGAACTCAAATTGAATTCAAACTTACCAAGATACGAAGAACAGAAGAACTAAGAAAAGAACAATATTTTTTCTTAATTTCGTGATTCCAGAATAATCGAATTTTAAGGAAAAGACTAGGATTTTAAATAGAAAACCTAATAAGTAGGATTGATTTAGGAAATACTTAATTACTACGGTTGTAATGATAAAGGAAAATAATTAAGGAATAATCTTTAAAAGATATATTCATAATTAAACACTGATTCTGATTACTTAGTGATCAAGTAAGTATCAGAATTCAAAAAGGAAATCAACTCCTTCCTTAATCTAATTAATTTCCATAACCCAAAACGGAAATTAACTATTTCATTAGTCAACTTTTCCTTATCATTCAAACCGTCTAACTTAGGGAAAATAAATTAAATTAATTCTTTCATAATCAATAAAATGTTGATTTAGGAAAAAAGAAATTTAAAATAGTAGCAAAAAGTCGATTGTACTCTCACGGTCCAATCGGTGCAGCATTCGTGTACGCAGGACGTGCCCACACACATGTTTATAAGCTACTATCACACAACCACTTATATATCACATATAAGTGTTTTTTCCCAATCAATGTGGAATGCACATTTTTCCCTACACAATGGGGTCACCTCGAGACTCAATTTCTCATTCACCCATTAATTATTTTGTGAGTTTGAGTATACCATTTCGAATCTCTCACGGAGGAGAATTCGAATATACTTTGATCTTCCATTTTCATGGAATCAATCATACCCAAATAATACTCTCAAAATGTGTGTTCATCACAAAATTTCCAACAATTAATACACATCTGCTTGTCGAATTCATATTGGATTGAATCTTGATTTATATTAATTACTATCTAGTACTTTTTCCTATTTTTTTTTTACTTGATATGAATTCCTATTATAATTTAGAGAACATATATCATGATTCATGATGGGCTATATAAATATCGCAATATGTGGTAGTCTGGTACAGAGAAAAAAATAAAACAAATTTATCCTTTCCATATATTTGTTTGGATGCCGCATGTCAACAGATATTTATAAGATGAGTGAAAATGAGATGGATAAATAGACACATGTGGTCACCGGGGAGACTTGAATTAAATTTAAAACCACGCGCGTGTATGTATACTTGACAAACAGCCTTATAAATTATGTATGATTTGTAGATATCCAACTCAATATAACATAACTTACACAGTACCAAAGCTAGCATTGAAAATTCCTATCAAATACAATGGAGAGGAGGATCTATGAAGCAGCGGTAGAGGGCAGTGTAATTTCCTTGCTTAACTTGCTTCAAGAAGATGCTCTTGTTCTCGATAGGTTCATGGTGGGTTGTTATCCGGAGACGCCTGTGCACATAGCTTCCATGCTTGGACATTTAGATTTTGTGCAGGAAATTTTAAATCGAAAACCGAGATTGTCTTAAGATTGTTGTTTGTATTGCTCAAAAACAATCTGGTTCGAATCTGTAAGAGACAGAAAAACAATAAATATAAAACATCACGTTAGGGAAATCGAGGCCCGTGTTTCACACATTGCCTTTAAGACAATTTCGCCGGCTAACACCGTATGTGTATGACGATTGTCTCCCAGGATACAACGATTTAAACAATGGATGTGTAGAACACAAACCACTCTCAACGAACTCAAATTGAATTCAAACTTACCAAGATACGAAGAACGGCAGAACTAAGAAAAGAACAATATTTTTTCTTAATTTCGTGATTCCAGAATAATCGAATTTTAAGGAAAAGACTAGGATTTTAAATAGAAAACCTAATCAGTAGGATTAATTTAGGAAATACTTAATTACTACGGTTGTAATGATAAAGGAAAATAATTAAGGAATAATCTTCAAAAGATATATTCATAATTAAACACTGATTCTGATTACTTAGTGATCAAGTAAGTATCAGAATTAAAAAAGGAAATCAATTCCTTCCTTAATCTAATTAATTTCCATAACCCAAAACGGAAATTAACTATTTCATTAGTCAACTTTTCCTTATCATTTAAACCGTCTAACTTAGGGAAAATAAATTAAATTAATTCTTTCCTAATCAATAAAATGTTGATTTAGGAAAAAAGAAATTTAAAATCGTAGCAAAAAGTCAATTGTACTCTCACGGTCCAATCGGTGCAGCATTCGTGTACGCAGGACGCGCCCACACACATGTTTATAAGCTACTATCACACAACCACCTATTTACCACATATAAGTGTTTTTTCCAACCAATGTGGAATGCACATTTTTCCCTACACAATGGGGTCACCTCGAGACTCAATTTCTCATTCACCCATTAATTATTTTGTGAGTTTGAGTATACCATTTCGAAGCTCTCACGGAGGAGAATTCGAATATACTTTGATCTTCCATTTTCATGGAATCAATCATACCCAAATAATACTCTCAAAATGTGTGTTCATTACAAAATTTCCAACAATTAATACACATCTGCTTGTCGAATTCATATTGGATTGAATCTTGATTTATATTAATTACTATCTAGTACTTTTTCCTATTTTTTTTTTTACTTGATATGAATTCCTATTATAATTTAGAGAACATATATCATGATTCATGATGGGCTATATAAATATCGCAATATGTGGTAGTCTGGTACAGAGAAAAAAATAAAACAAATTTATCCTTTCCATATATTTGTTTGGATGCCGCATGTCAACAGATATTTATAAGATGAGTGAAAATGAGATGGATAAATACACATGTGGTCACCGGGGAGACTTGAATTAAATTTAAAACCACGCGCGTGTATGTATACTTGACAAACAGCCTTATAAATTATGTATGATTTGTAGATATCCAACTCAATATAACATAACTTACACAGTACCAAAGCTAGCATTGAAAATTCCTATCAAATACAATGGAGAGGAGGATCTATGAAGCAGCGGTAGAGGGCAGTGTAATTTCCTTGCTTAACTTGCTTCAAGAAGATGCTCTTGTTCTCGATAGGTTCATGGTGGGTTGTTATCCGGAGACGCCTGTGCACATAGCTTCCATGCTTGGACATTTAGATTTTGTGCAGGAAATTTTAAATCGAAAGCCTGAGTTGGCTGGAGAGCTTGATGCCCGGAAATCATCACCACTTCACTTGGCAACTGCAAAAGGTTATCTTGAAATTGTAAAAAGATTAGTATCAGTCAACCCTGAAATGTGCTTTGCTCGTGATCGTGATGGGAGAAACCCTCTGCATATAGCAACCATCAAAGGTCACATTGGTGTTTTGAGAGAGTTGGTTCATGGGAGAACACAGGCAGCTCGAATGTCGATTGCTGATCGAGGTGAGACCATTTTGCATTTATGTGCGAGATATAGCCAGTTGGAGATTTTGAAGTTGTTGGTGGAGACAATTGGTGATAATTTGTTTCTGAATTCCAAGGATGATGACGGCAACACTATATTGCATACTGCTGCAGCTGATAAACAAGTTGAGGTATATATATATGCTTGAAATTTACAAATATATTCTTATATTTAAAAGGACATTTGTGGTGCCAGAGGTTCTTTTCTATTTTTAAGTGGGGCGTAGTTAACTGATTCTGTGTCATTTACATGATATATGATATTATATTTCCAATATCTACAATCCAATTGTTAAATGTTTAAAATTAAATATGCAGGTAATCGAGTATTTGATTATTAATCCTGCAATAGAGGTGAATGCTATTAATGCATATGGCTTCACAGCTTTAGATCTTTCCACACAATCAAGCAGAAAAGATGAAAAAGGTTTGCAGATTGTGGAGTTGCTTCGACGCTCTGGGGCAAAGCATACAAAGGATATTCATTTATCAGCACATGAACTTGGCACCACACAGATGGCCAGAACCTTAACGTCCCATGAAAATCATCATACTAATAATGCATTACAGCCACGGAACGAAGTTTGTGGAAATGTTAATGAGAAGAAGAAGGATTGGGTTGAAAAAATCAGTAGTGCGTTGATGGTTGTAGCATCATTGATTGCTACCATGGCATTCCAGGTTGGTGTAAACCCTCCTGGTGGTGTATGGCAAGACGACACTTCCCAAACTGGTGGAAGCCCAGCACCACCCGAATCATTAGACAGCCATCCGCATACAGCAGGGATGTCTATTTTCGCTGATAAGTACCCTGATTCATATAGTTCTTTCCTGATTTCTGACACCATAGGTTTTATGGCATCCCTTAGTATCATATTATTGCTGATAAGCGGCTTACCAATCGGTCGTAAATTTTTTATGTGGATTTTAATGGTGATCGTGTGGATTGCAATATCATCAATGACATTCACTTATGCAATCGCCGTATCTGCTCTCTCGGAATCGAACACAATGTATTATTCTGTAATTATTGTAATATTAGTTTGGACTGGGTTGATGGGACTTCTTCTTCTTATGCATATAATAGTTTTTATAGTGAAGGTGATAAAACAGATTAAAAAGTCAATAAGGCAACGAAGGCAACCTTCTGGGAATACGGCCTGAATGAATATAAACAACGAAGCTATGCACTTTTCTCTAGCGTGGATCGGATTTTATGTAATTTTTTTTAATGTAGTAATTTGAATGTCAAGATGTATTAATTTCAACATTTCTACTAATTATACATACTAGTGTGTCCACCTGTGCTATGTACGTGCTTTATTTAATAAGATTATTTAAAATATTATATTTAATACTATTTCATTTTACGGTAGATAAAAAAATTTACCAATTAATAATTAAACAAATTGAACGTAAAATAAGATTTATTTTTAATCCATCGTCCCTTCTTTATATTGTTGTGTTGAGAACAACAATAATTTATGGGAAAAGATCGTTTTGCCTCCTAACCTTTACCCTATTAGAATGTGAGGACAGGGTTTGCTTATATTGACCGATTTCCCCCCTAAAATGGAACTAATGTATAATATAACCATTCTGTCACATTTTCCATCCTTAACCGTAGTAATTATTATTCCTTTGAAAAAGATAGGTTGTGCAAACAGACACTAATCATGTTTACGTATCCTGCATTGTTATGCAACACTGGTCATGTATCTGTGTCTTGCATGCTTCCTGCAGGCTGCATCGCTGTGCAACACTTGATAACGCACTTGATTTGAATGCTATTTCATTTTCGTGTGTTGTGTTTTTTGATTGTCGCACGTACCTCTTTCAAAATTATATTTCCAAGACGCTTTGGATGCTAATTTTTGAGGCTCTTGTTCGCTGCTTTTCGAGGTTGACTGTTTCTTTTGGAGCGTGCCACAGGTCCTATTAGAATCAAACGGTATATATACGGTTTGGATATCTACTCCCATAATAAAATATATATACTCTCACAATATCGGCTACGGGTCCTAAAATGTATATGATGGGATTCAAATTACTTACCACTAAAATAGAAATAGAGGTGTACTAATATCAACCTCGATTTCGAGCACACAATTTCATCTATATGACGTCTGAGAATTCAAGATCCGAATCTGAATGTCCACACCCCGGTAATTTCCATGTGAATGACGACTATAAGGATAAACAAAGCTTATACTCACATATATAAGATATCAATTTAAAACACTACAACAAATTTAGGCTATAAGTACGAGATTTTTAGGGACGTGCCGCATCATTTGGAACATCTCACGTGCCGCATCATTTGGAACAGAATATAGGAAAAAAAAAAACTCTTATTATTTTACATATATCAAACGTGACACATTAAACAAATCAAAAACTGAAACCACCGAAGTTCATGTGTTCAAAGTTGTTCTCTTGTTTTTTTTTTTTTTGTGTTTGTGGATTCAAAGTGGATTGATTTTATTATAAAGATAATAACATATTCAGGGCAACAAATGTTTTTTGCATTCTGATAAGTTGAGTTTTTTTTTATTTGATTATGTTAACAACAGAGTTTGGTAGAACAATGAACAAGTTGTGGATTTTGTAGCACTTAGGTGCAAACTCTAGATAAATGTGAGAGAAGTGGACTGAACACTCACTTTAAATGAAATAGGATCCCAACAATCTCATAAAGTAGTTTTGTTGTATTAATCATGCAAATTAACAACCAAGATAAGGTTCATGTACATCATTATTTGAAGAGTCACGTAGAATTCATCAAGATAATTAATTCAAGATCCATTTCCCACAAAGAAAACACAGCTTTAAATGAAACAGAATCCCAACAGCCTCATCATATACTTGTATAAATACTAATACATTTCTCAATTCATCTTCATAGACTCTCAATCAACAAGCAAGAATTATAGCAGAAATGGAAAGAAAAAGTTGCTGTGGATCATCAAGGAGCTACAAGTCAAGTTCATGTGCCTCAACAACATCACCAAAGAAGGAAAAAACTACTTGCAATTATGTTTCAACTTCATGTGTTTCAACTCCAAAGACAGAAAATTTACCAGTGAAGACAGAAGTTGTTTCCAAGAAAGAAACTGGTCATGTTGGTGTGAATCAAACTCCAAAGAGTGAGGAGAAGCAAGCTGTGACTGTTAAACAAGAAGATCCTGTGAAAGTCAATGTGGGAAAATGAAGAAATGGTGATCTTTTTCAAGGGGCTTCAAGTTTGAATTTGGAAACTAGTTTGTTCTATTGTCAATATTTAATGGGTTTTTTTTTTCTCTATGGTTTGTCTACAGTTCAACATGTTGTCAATTTTCTATTGCTTTGTTGTCACAAGCCCTCTTGAGTAATATATAACTATGCTTTAATTAATTGATTTCTGTTCTCTGTTGTTTTCTTCCTATGTTTTTTTAACTGTTAGAACTTAGATGGAATTTGATAAAGTGCTTTTGTAATTTAAGAAGTACTTTTAGAAAAAAGCAGGTATCAAAATCCTAAAAGATTTTTCTCCTTTAATTTCAATCAACACAACAAAATTGATACAAAAATATCTCAATATATGAAAGCCTCACTAGAAACAGAACTCTCTGAAACAATTGTTGTAAATTTCGATAGATGGCTCCCTTCAGACAAGAAATTGGTGTATGACTCAGTTTATTAGATAAGGAAACAAGACCCTGCAAGTAATGTTAAGGCATGGAAGCCATTAAAACTCTGTAATTTCTGTCCATTATTGCCTGTAATGTACCTCCCCACATTGAAGTACCCTACACACAGTACATGCCCTTAACATTAATATCCACAAAAATCAGAAAATAAAAGGAGCAAATGATAAATCGTGTTCAATATTCAAGCATATACACATCATACGTACGTATAATATTAATAGAAGGAAGATGTTAAGCCTGATATCACCAAGAAAGAACCTGTTCAAGAGGCCGTGCCTGCAATTCAGAAGAATCCAAAGGCGGAGGAGAAGCACCCTCACACTGTGTCTGTGAAGAAAGAAGAATATGTGAAGGTTAAATTAACTTCCGTTAAACTTAACCATTGACCAAATTTTGAGGGGTAAATGAGTTGAATGCACCCATTTGTATTATTTTATTACCTAAAATGAATAATTAAACAAATATTGTATATAATATAATAAAATTTTAAAAATTTAATAAAATGATGATGATAATGTTGTTATTTTTTTTTATATTTATCACCTATTTTTCATAAAATCATTCATGGACCTTTTTTTTTAATGGATGATGAGTCTTCGAAAAAAAATCATTCAAAAAAAAATCTCAACTGTGAATGATTTTTTTTTTCTTCTTTTATTTAAAATGGGTGTTGAACGTAGAAAAAGAAAAGCTCGGATGATGACGATTTTCTCTTTAGTTGAAAATGGGTGGTTATAGATATCAACAAAAAAGAAAAATTCGCCATTTTGTTTCCTCTAAAAAATGAATGATAAATATCGGAAAAAAATAACAACATTATCCTCATCTTCTTTTTATATAATTTTTAAAATTTTTGTTATATATTAGATAATATTTGTTTAATTATTTATTTTAGGTAATAAAATAATACAAATGGGTGTATTCAAGTTATTTAACCCTAAAAGTTTGGTCAATGGTTAAGTTTAACAGAAATCAACTTATGATAAGGGATGTTTATATAATTTCTATTAAAGGTCCATCTAGTGTAATTAGATCTAAACTTTAGGGAGGTTTGTGCAATTAGTCCTATTTTGTAGACATTTACGATTTTGTATTCATGTATAAATTTGTATAGACATCATCACATCAATGAAAAGATTGCAGAGCCTTATTCACCATACAATTATTATTTGAGTAATGCTAGACGTCCCAATTTTTTTTTTCAAATTCTGTCCCAAATGATAAGGTACGTGAGGTGTCAACATCACATCAGTCACCATATAATCTTATAATTTATAAGATGCTGAGATCTCACGTGCCACATCATTTGGAACAGAATTTGAGAAAAAAAAAATTGAGACGTCTAGCATTACACTTATTATTTTACATATATCAAACATTAAACAAACCGAAAACCGAAACCATCCAAGTTCTTGTGTTCAAAGTTGTTCTTTTTGTGTATGTGGATTCAAAGTGGATTACATTAAAAAGATAGTAACACATTTTTGAGCTATAAATGTATTTAGGATTATGATAAGTTGAATATTTTTTTTATTTGATTATGTTAACAACAAAGCTTGGTAGAAAAATGAACATATTGTGGATTTTGTAGCACTTTGTTGTGAAAGCTCTAGATAAATGTGAGACAGTGAACTAGTGAACTGAACACTCACTTTAACTGAAACAAGATCCCAACAATCTCATAAAGTAGTTATGTTGTATTAATCATGCAAATTAACAACCAAGATAAGGTTCGATTAATTCAAGCAATTATAAGGTTCATGTACATCATTGTTTGAAGAGTCACATAGAATTCATCAAGATAATTAATTCAAGATTCATCCCCCACAAATAAATACACAACTTTAAATGAAACAGAATCCCAACAGCCTCGTATACTTGTATAAATACTCGTACATTTCTCCATTTATCTTCAAAGACTCTCAATCATTAAGCAAGATTTATAGCAGAAATGGAAAGAAAAAGTTGCTGTGGATCATCAAGGAGCTACAAGTCAAGTTCATGTGCATCAACAACATCACCAAAGAAGGAAAAAACTACTTGTAATTATGTTTCAACTTCATGTGTTTCAACTCCAAAGACAGATAATTTACCAGTGAAGACAGAAGTTGTTTCCAAGAAAGAAACTGGTCATGTTGGTGTGACTCAAACTCCAAAGAGTGAGGAGAAGCAAGCTGTGACTGTTAAACAAGAAGAACCAGTGAAAGTCAATGTGGGAAAAATGAAGAAATGGTGATCTTTTTCAAGGGGGCTTCAAGTTTGAATTTGGAAACTAGTTTGTTTTATTGTCAATATTTTATGGTTTGTCTACAGTTGAATATGTTGTCAATATTCTACTGCTTTGTTGTCAGAAGCCCTCTTGAGCAATAAATAACTATGTTTTAATTAATTGATTTATGTTCTTTGTTGTTTTCTTTCTATGTTTTTTTACTGTAAGAACTTAGATGGAATTTGATAAAGTTCTTTTGTAATTTAAGAAGTACTTTAAGAAAAAAGCAGGAATCAAAATCCTAAAAGATTTTTCTCATTTAATTTCAATCAACACAACAAAATAGACACAAACATATCACAATATATGAAAATGATCACTATAAACAGAGCTGATCTCTGCAACATTTGTTGTAATTAATTTTCGATTGATGGCTCCCAATTCATACAAAGAAACTGGTATAGTAGTACTCAGTTTATAAGATTAGGAAACAAGACCCTGCAAGTAATGTCAAGGCATGGAAGCCATTAAAGCTATGCAACTTCTGTCCATTATTGCCTGAAATGTACCTCCCCACATTGAAGTACCCTACACACAGTACATGCCCTTAGATTAATATTCAAAAAAATCAGAAATTAAAAGGAGCAAATGATAAATCATGTTCAATAATCAAGCATAGGAGAAATTTTTCTATTGGACAAGGATACCACATCATTCGCACGCATAAAAATTTGAATTTGCAAAAACGATTTGTATATATCGTGTTTTAGTGGACGAGCACAGAAATAACATGTTACGGTTATCTATATATAACAATTGAGATGGATGGATGTACCTCTTTGGTTGGTTTGGCTGCAACCCATGTTGAGTGCAGTTCTAACATCTCCCACTCTTGCTTTGTTGAAGAATAAGAAGGCAGAGAAGACTCTATCAAGACAATTTTGTACAAATTGTGTCTCAGCTAGAGATTTCAAATATGGAGACAATCATATCAGACCTTCAAAAAACTGCCGTGTCTTTGAAGGCTCACGTAGTGAACCTTATCGTTTTTGTTGGATGTTGTTTGGTGTATTGTGTTCAACTGCTCTGAAAACATACAAGGAATGGAATTGAATTTGGTGTTACATGATCTTGTTTGTTTGCTTGCATCCATATTACTTACACATGAAGAGACCTTGTAATAGCTAGATTTCTTATAAGAATTATTATTTCAAGCTATTGAGCTGTTGTTGTGTTGATGCCTGACCCTGATGGCACGTAGGACTCAGTTGGGAATTTGTTGTTTTGTTCAACAGCTTTGAAAACATACAAGGAATGAATTTGGTGTTTCATAGCTCAGACTAGATTTTTTACATGAATTATAATGATTATTTCAAGCTATTGAGGAGAAAGGGAATAGATAACGTTACATTGGTGACTACAAAACCACCGCATGCTTTATACTTGTTATGCTTTCTCTCATAACTCTTTGTAGCGACAACTAATTTTGCATATTAAGCAGCTGGTGGGTATATTCTGATTCTGGAATGTCTAATTTTACTATCATGTAGGTCTTGATCAGCCAATACAGATTGAAACTCATTCTTTTCTTTGGAAGATTGGACTTGATTATCGTCATGGACCTCATGGTTCAGGCAAATTATGTGTTATCAAGTGTTGTACAACCTTAAGCTCACTTTGCCCTTATGCATGGTCACCATATTTTCATAACTTTCTATAGCCGTGGAGTTGTTGCAATTACATGTCTGGTTTGAGGTGCTATTGTTACTAATTATTTCTCTTTTTCAATTATGAAATCGCTAGGGAAAACTGTGGTTGGTTAGCATACATACCGCGTTTGTTTGTTCTAATTGTCTTTGGTTATACCTTGATCAGAATTGTGACGTCATTTCATAATGTCCTGGCTGAAATCAGTTTGGATGCTAATTTCACTCCATAGACAAAGCAGAGTCTTTCAAAGTGGATTACATTACATAGATAGTAACATATTGTGATCTACACATCATGTTTTTTGGATTCTGATAACTTGAAAAAATTTGGTTTGATTATGTTAACAACAGAAAGCCTGGTAGAACAATGAACATGTTATGAATTTTGCAGCACTTGTTGTGCATGCTCTTGATAAATATATGAGACAGTGAACCTGAGCACACACTTTAAATAGAAGAGGATCCCAACAATCTCATAAAGTAGTTACTGTATGTTGTATTAATCATGCAAATTAACAACCAAGATAAGGTTCATGAACATCATTATTTGAAGAGACACATAGGGTTCATCAAGATAATTAATTAATTCAAGATTCATATCACACAAAGAAAACACAGCTTTAAATGAAACAGAATCCCAACAGCCTCATCATATACGTGTATAAATACTAATACATCTCTCAATTCATCTTTCATAGACTCTCAATCAAAAAGCAAGAATTATAGCAGAAATGGAAAGAAAAAGTTGCTGTGGATCATCAAGGAGCTACAAGTCAAGTTCATGTGTCTCAACAACATCACCAAAGAAGGAAAAAGCTACTTGTAATTATGTTTCAACTTCATGTGTTTCAACTCCAAGGACAGAAAATTTACCAGTGAAGACAGAAGTTGTTTCCAAGAAAGAAACTGGTCATGTCGGTGTGATTCAAACTCCAAAGAGTGAGGAGAAGCAAGCTGTGACTGTTAAACAAGAAGATCCTGTGAAAGTCAATGTGGGAAAATGAAGAAATGGTGATCTTTTTCAAGGGGGCTTCAAGTTTGAATTTGGAAACTAGTTTGTTTATTGTGAATATTTTATGTTTTTTTTAGTGGTTTGTCTACAGTTCTATATGTTGTCAATTTTCTATTGATTTGTTGTCACAAGCCCTTTTGAGTAATATATAACCATGTTTTAATTAATTGATTTCTGTTCTTTGTTGTTTTCTTTCTATTTTTTTTTTTTACTGTTAGAACTTTGATGGAATTTGATAAATTGCTTTTGTAATTTAAGAAGTACTGTTGGAAAAAAGCAGGAATCAAAATTCTAAAAGATTTTTCTCATTTAATTTCAATCAACACAACAAAATAGATACAAACATATCTCAATATATGAAAGTCACTAGAAACAGAACTCTCTTCAAGTGTTGTAAATTTCGATAGATGGCTCCCTTCAGACAAGAAATTGGAGTATGACTCAGTTTATAAGATTAGGAAACAGGACCCTGCAAGCATTGTTAAGGCATGGAAGCCATTAAAGCTCTGCAACTTCTGTCCATTATTGCCACTAATGTATCTCCCCACATCGAAGTACCCTACACACAGTACATGCCCTTAAATTAATATTCACAAAAATCAGAAAATAAAAGGAGCAAATGATAAATCATGTCCAATATTCAAGCATATACACACATCATTTGTACGCATAGAATCCTAACATGTATACATTTAGTAGATGAACGTAGAAATAACATGTTACGGTTATCTATATATAACAATCGAGATGGATGTGAACCTCTTTGGTTGGTTTGGCTGCAACCCATGTTGAGTGCAGTTCTAACATCTCTCACTCTTGCTTTGTTGAAGAATAAGAAGTCAGAGAAAACTCTATCAACACAATTTAGTACAAATTGTGTCTCAGCTAAGCAAGGTCCATTGCAGAATAACTCTGTGGCTTCAACAGGCACATTTAGATGTCCACTCTCATTCAATCTAAATTCTTCTTCGCAACCACTGTAAACCTATGCATCATCAATCATCATCCACTAAATTATACGTGTTTATAGATAAATCACTAGATCGTATGTTAAACAGAATCTATCGATATGTCGTTATCAAATAGTTAAGATTGATCATATGTTAGACTCACAAATTTATTGCTGAAACACAAAAGGGCTTTTGCAACCGTTTGACCAGGGTTGTCATCTGCATATGAATGTCCTGTTCATCCAAAAAAAAAACCATTATTGGAGGAAAAAAATCAGGAGTATTAGAAGAATTAATGAATATAAAGAGAACAATTAATCATGCAGTTTCACAAGATAAAAACAGATCAAAAGCAGTGTCAAGCTCACATAGTCTCATGCATGCATGGTGGTATAAAAATGATCACCTGAAAAACAACAAAGTATGGCTATGGAAATCAAATTGAAGATTGAATATTTTCTTGAGACTGCCATTAATAAACTAAATATGTACAAGTTTGATGAGAATAAGAAAAGAGATTATGTTATTGGTATTTAAGATGAGGGTGGATTTTATTTTTTAAAAAGGGAAAGTCTAAAAACAACAAAGGGTGGTTGATAGATTAGTGTACAAATATAGTTGGGATTTGGAAAGAAAAATGGAGTGAAAAAAATAGTGAAGTTGGTAGACAACAAGTCACCAACTTAATTGTACTTTGATCATTTTCTTATAGCTAAATTTGCCATTTTTGTGTTGTGTGTTGGAATGGTGAAGATTTGGTTCTTATTATATATATTATCTATTCCAGTTCAATACAACTAGTTTTTCTACCTAAAAGTTGACATGAAATTTGGAGAAAAAAAAATCTAAAATTTGACATAAAAGGTAAAAAAATAAAAATAAAAAAAATAAGAAAGAAAATGGAGATGCGGGGTATCGATCCCCGTACCTCTCGCATGCTAAGCGAGCGCTCTACCATCTGAGCTACATCCCCAATTGTAAGTTAACTAAACAATTTTTTATCTAAATCCATTCAAATTCCATTTGTTTTGTTTACAAAACGCCCATAGTAATCAGCAAGACTCTAGTTTCGGGGATTTTTTAATTCATAATTTGTTTAACCAATACAAATAGCAACCGACAAAATAAGATTAGTCCAATAATATATTCCAACATCTACATTATAGAAGTTGTGGTCTTGACTCTTGAGCATTTCCCCTTTCTTGAAATCTAAAATTAACAGTAATAGATGCAACCTTGGTCAACTTTTAAGAGATCAAATCAAAATCGTTCTAGTTGTAATCAAAATTTTGAGATAAATTCTACATATGCATCTATATTCAAAAACCATTAGGTATTACTATAAATTTTAAATCATTATTAATTATGTTGAAAAAATAATCGTTTGTGAAGTCAAAGATATTAATTTATATATATTCTTATTCAATAGAAAGTTAAACAATATTAATAAATTTTGATCCTCAACTGATCTTCGTATTTTATTGCTTATTTCTAGCTATACAATAGCTTGAATACAGATTTGCCTGCCTGTCTACCATAATCTATATACTTAAAAACTCGTAACACCACATACATGATAAAGCAATGGAGTAGGTATTGTACATCAGATACACTGCCAATTCTGCAATCTATTCACACATCACACACAACATACAATCCTTTAATTCATCAGGCTCTAAATTAACATTATTATTGAACCCCCCACAATCTTGATAGTCAAGAAAATCTCATGGTCGCGTGACACATCACATATGGAACACCCTAAACGCAAGACCTTTTGGTTGGAAAGAATGACCATTGAATCATTCAAACCTGCCCTCCATCCATGCATCAGAAAATGAGTCTAATGGATTCAAAAAGATCAATTGCAATGAATCATCCTTCCAAGGAGAATTGATGCTAATAATCAGAAACCTGAGAGATTCATAGAATGGTCTAAATAACATAGGAATGGTGAGGAATTCGATGATTGGGTAGTCTCCGTTAAGGTTCTCTTAAACATCACAGCATAAATAAACATGAAGTCACATTGAAGCATGGAGGGTGCATGTATGTCATTTCACAGGGGAAAGAAGGGGACAAAATAAGCATCTCCAACTCACAAAGAAAATGTATCATCTCAATTCTGTGAGAAACAACATTTAAAGGAAAAAAAAAAAAAAAAGACCAAGAAAATGCTAGTTTTCTACTTCTTACTACTACTTGATGTACTGGGAGAGCCACTTGAAGCCATCTCCATAACCCATTTTGCGGACAATGCTACACATGAATACTTCAAGTGGACGAACATTTGAGTCGCCTAGATTCACCTTACCCTTGCCAGTGGTGAAGTTGGTGAGGCCAAGGTGATATCGCAACTCATCTTCTGAGGCAGCATATGGGATATCAATCTTGTTGCCCAAAATAAGGAAGGGAACATTGGCCAATGACTCGTCAGAGAGAAGAGCATCAAGCTCCCTTTTTGACTCAGCAAACCTCTCCTTGTCAAATGCATCTACCAGGTACACAACCGCATCCACCTTCACAAAGAAATGTCTCTTATTAGACTAAAAAAACAGCCAACCAATTGAATTTATACAAGCAAATATACCAGCACAAGAAGAAAATCACAAACACACGCATATATTTAGATGATTACAAGCACGTAAAACAACATTAGTTAGGAAGAATGCATTAAAGCACTCATCACAATAAAAAAAAATCTAAATTAATACAAGGTCTGATAGCAAATCAGTAAATCTAAATGAAAGTCACTATGTGATTTACGTAAACATCAAATAAAATGGCAAGTAAAATTCTATGTACGGCAAGGTACTATTACGACACCTTTTAACCAAGAAAAGGCACTATCAGCGAACTCCCGTTGTCATTTCTTCTTTGCCTCCCATGAATCAGAATAATCACTAAAAAAAAAAATTATCTGGGATTATGGAGGCAGCAAAATCTTCAAATGTACACTAGTCAACAGTGCAACAATTTGGATAAACCGTCCATGATAATTCTTTTCTACTTTCTGAAATTTTTCTGCCAAAAAGTGTATCCTAAAACATTTTTCAGGATAACTATTTCAGGAAACATCTCTATTTACAATCACATGATTCACATCAACACATGTAGCTTTCAAGTGCCTCTGTCAAAACTGATTCATCATTTCATCTTCCTTTTACACAGAATTCCACACCAAAGAGTCTAAATATATTAACATTGACGCTACTGTAATATTTACCACTATCCAAATGCAGTGTATCAACTCCGAAAATAATAGAAACATGAGATATGAATCATGGTACATAAAATAAAATACAAAAAACAACCAAACATTCTTTGATTATCTAAAAATCCACCACCCTTACCAGTTTTAACCAAGAAATTTTTTTCCAAATTTCCAATTAAGAATTAACTAGCAATTCAGATACAAATCGAAATTTATGAAAACAAATGTACAGAATTTGAAGAAACGAATTATACATAAAATTCTGAAATCAACCCACATTCATGCATAAAATCGCATCAAAAACCCAGAAAAATAAACACTTTTCGGATTCAATCCAAGTAAGCAACTACATAAACTATTTATAATAAATAAAATAAAAAATAAACCTTGGCATAGTAATCTTTCCAAACTCTTCTAGCAATCTGATGACCTCCCAAATCAAACGCTTTGAACTTGATTTTTCCAATGCTTAGTTCCTCTGATGTTGGGTACTGCGTTGGCTGGTGTTGAACTAATCTCTGATTCGTCAAAAAAAAAACCCCAAAAAAAATCGTCAAAAAAAAATTAACCAGAGAATAAAAAACCCCAAAAATGGAAAAATAAAAATAAAATACCTCGTCCTTCAACATGTGAAGCAGCGTCGTTTTGCCGGCGTTGTCGAGGCCGAGAAACAAGATCTTGGCCTCTTTTTGCCACAATCCAAGAGAGGCAAGGATTCCATAAAACCAATCAAACAAAAACATCGATTTTTATATTTTTTAATTTTTTCACTCTTTTTTTATTCAAAAAGATTGTTTTTTTCCCCACCAAAAGCGATCGCAGACCAAAACCCAGATGGATTTTTCAGTGGATTTGGATTTTAGTGCGAGAGATACAGAGAAAATGTGCGAAACCACCTACCCTAGAAATTTTTTTGACAGAGAGATATGGGGAGGGAGAGAAAGGGGGGTTTTATATACGTGCACGTGTATTAAAATGTTGATGACGTGGCAAGTGTTGATTGGCTCATGCTGGGTTTGTGTTGTTGGACCAATCAAAATCTTTGGGGTTGGTGGTAGTTGGCAGTCATTGGGTGGGTTATTGGTTTGAGACCGTTGATTTTGATTTCAACGGTTGTGATCTGGTTTTTTATTTATATTTTTGGATTTAGGTTGGGAAATATGATTTATTGGCTGTTTTGGTTGGCACGATATTTACATGGCATATTAACAAGTAAGAGAATTTTTAAATAACACGAGGTTAGACGTATCTTTATTTAATAAATTTATATCATGTTATTATAGTGGTGTCAAATTGGTCAGGTGGCCTGAATCACACTCGATTGCGCCTTAAAATTATGGTTCGATCAATCCAACCCGACCCATTTGATACCTCTATGAAATAATAAAAATTTTGTAGGATTAGATAGTTGTTTATTATTATTATTATTATTATTGTATTTCATTGGATTGTATTCAAGAGAAGTCAATATTTAAAAAATATAATTAAATAAATCGAAAGAAATTTATGAAATATCTCAAAATTGAATTTGAATTCTTATCTCACGTCATCTTGTCCTCACATAAATCAATTGTCTGAATTAATTTTATTTTTTAGTTGTGTAAAACTTTAAAATCAATAGAGATAATTCAGACCATTTATTTGTTACATTAAAAACGTGTCAATATATTGTAAATGTGAAGAGAGGATAAAATTACAATGGAAAAATTTTAAAAAAAAATTGAAAGAAGTTTATGAATGGTAACAAAATCCAAGCATTTTATATAGGAATCTAGGTCATCTCCTCACTTTAATTGTCCTCACCCCTATAATATATTGCTACGTTTCTAATATAGCAAATCAATGGTTTTGATTATTTTTATCAATTTTTATGTTTTTACTCTATTAAAAAATAGAATTAATCAAGATTATTGATTTATGTGAGGATATGATGAGGTGAGAAGAGAATCCAAGTCTTTTATATGATAATGTCATTTATAA
The DNA here is from genome assembly GCA_033220585.1 of Dipteronia sinensis. NCBI lineage: Eukaryota > Viridiplantae > Streptophyta > Magnoliopsida > Sapindales > Sapindaceae > Dipteronia > Dipteronia sinensis. Next base: position 3,436,935 of record CM065642.1, read on the forward strand.
AAGATATTGGTTCTCTCATGTATTTAGGGGTGGACACGGTTCGGTTTGGTTCGGTTTTGGGCAAAACCGAACTGAACCAAAAATATTTCGGTTTACCCAAAATTGAACCGGTTTAAACTGAATAAGAAATGGTAACCGAACTGAACCAAACTGATTTTAATCGGTTCGGTTCGGTTCGGTTCATTTTGGTTTTGGGCCTAATGGGCCTTATGGGCTTGATGAGTTTAATGAGTCTTTTTAAAATGTTTTTAAATTTGATGGGTTGTTGGATTCTAATTTTGGGCCAAAGTTTTATAAATTTTAATAGTCCAAGCCCAAAAAAACCCAAATCAAACCTAACTAATAAATAATAATATTTAATGAAAGAAAAGAAGTATGTTAGGTTTTTTTTTTTTACTTATATAGACGGTTTAATCGGTTCAAACCGGTTTTTGGGAAACCAAACCGGTTTGAACCGAAAACTTTTCGGTTTTCAACTTTTTAAACCGGTTTAAACCGAATTCATTTATGAACCGAACCGAACACCCTTTTTTTGGTTCGGTTCGGTTTTGAACTTAGTGCCCACCCCTAAATGTATGTATGATTTGAGAATAATTATGTGATTGTGATAAAATAAGTGAGAATATAATGATTTTTGATGAATTTCTTATTGACTTAAACATGTTTTTAAAAGCAAAACGAAGTGAGGTTGGTTTGGTAGTAAACATTTCACACATGCACCATGATATTGGGAGTTTGAGTTATTTTCTTCCAAAAAAAAATTCTAAATTTATATAATATTTCAAAAACCTAAAAAAAACCCTGAGTTTGTATAATACTTAAAAAACGTACTTTCTTTTGTCAGTTAAACATATAACTTGTTCCTAATTTCATATAACAACATATTAAACATATTCAAATTATTTTGTCTTCAAATTTCCCAATACCATTTGATGTTTAAAATAGATACATGTATATAATCTTATATATCACTTTTAACATAAATATCACCGATTATAAATATAGTTCAGAAACAAATTTTACTATAAAGGAAAAGTTACCGAGTATCTCTATACTTTTGTAAATAAATATGAAATTTGAATCCCTCTAACGAATTTAAAGGCAAAGTATATAACCATTTTTTCATCGTGCGAATCAACCAAATTTATAAGTAAACAAATTTTTATCCTCTTAATTGTTACTTGTTGTTTAGAGAAATGGGTGAATTTTTTTTTCTTTTGATGCTCTATGTTTTACTTTAAGCCTACAAAAGGGACACGTGAGCCACATACAATCAAAGTTTCTAATACCAAAGTCTACAAGATTCATCATTATCTATAATTGAAAAATATTATCATAGGTTTAATAATTTGATTCAATCCATCAATCCATGCAATAAGAGCCACAAATCCCACTCAAAGTATATTGGATTATTTTTCTAATTTTATTATTAATTTATAATCTAGTGGTGAACCAATGTTATAAAAGTCAACATAATTTTTAGACGGTCTTTCTATTATCAGTTCGAACTGATATAAGATATATCAATCCTGTAATTAGAATTAAAAGATGATTTGACAAATACATACAACTAAGTCAAAACATTTAAATCCAATGGTCTATAATAAAGAACTGACAATAAAAAAATTGATCTTTAGATTTTTTTATTTTATTTTTTTATAATCTGACCACCGCTATAAATAACGTTCGAAAAACTAACTCCCACCGTAAAAAAATAAATAGAGAAAGATTAGTATCGAGTAATCTAGATAGATTATAATATACAATTTATTCATTCGCGCCGTCTCGATGTCTCTTAGAAAAAGAAAACATAAATTAAATAATATATGATTATCATGTGACTCTTTAATAAACAATTCAATATTTCAATATTCACCAAGTAGTAAACAGCAGCTGAGCCCACTGTCTTAGAAACCAGCTACTCATGCAAAAGACCAAAAAAGCCCTCAAATCGCCAACAGTTTTACCAAACTTTGTAATATAAAATACCCTTCACTTCACTACCTTATACCTCACAGAAAACCTCAAAAAAAAAATCTTCAATCTTCAAACTTCAACTTCCAATTACTATTTTCAACCGTCTGATCAAATCAAATATCCGATCAATGGCTGATGTGGCAGTGGCGAAAGAGCGGAGGATAATCGTGGCAATTGATGAAGGTGAGGAGAGCATGTACGCTCTCACATGGTGCCTAAAGAATGTGATTTCTCAAAATTCCAATGATGCCCTTATCCTCCTCTATGCCAAGCCTCCCAGAACGGTTTACTCTACTTTGGATGGCACAGGTAATAAAATATAAATATCGGTTTCGATAGATATATATCGTCCGTAAATATTATTAGATAATCCGGAAAACATTACTAAAGTATCCGGATGATATTTATTATCTATGTTTACTTCCTTGTTATCGAAGGGTACTTTTGTAAATATATTTGTGTGTTTTCAGGGTACTTGTTTTCATCTGATATCATGGCCAGCATGGATAGGTACAGCAGTGACATGGCTAATGGGGTGATAGAGAAGGCTAAAAAGTTGTGTAGAACACAGAGTGGCGATGTGAGTAAATTCTTCTGTGTTGTTGTTGAGGGTGTTTTAGTCATTTCCCTTTTGTTTGTTAGTTTGACATTTTTGCCCTCTGATCTGGGTCAGGTTAAGGTGGAGGCAAGAGTAGGGGACGGTGATCCAAGGGACGTAATCTGCGATATGGTGGAGAAGCTAGGTGCTGACGTGTTGGTCATGGGAAGCCATGGCTATGGTTGGATCAAGAGGTGGGTCCCACTATTACATCTTTTCGTATTTTTATAAAAATTATCAAGTGCGGAATCCCATTAAAATATGTGTTGTACCCATCTTACACATAAACATACAATTATAGAGGTAAAAAATTATCAAACTGTAGATGTCTGTATTTCGTATTCATGTTTGTATATGATCAATCATGTCGGCATACCCATCTTGCACATAAAAATGCAATTGTAGGGAGACCTAACCTTATCAAGTGCGGACATCTGTATACTTTACCAAAACGTGAGCGTTCTACTCATTTTAAACCTTGACTTATCCAGATTGTAATTAAGAAATAATAGGGGGGTATATTGGATATATTATATATCACCATTAAAATAATCAAAACTTAAAATTTGTAAAAGCAATTGCAGTTCGAAAACTTTTAATTTTAAGTTTAAACGAGTTAACAAGTTGCAAGTTAATGGGTATAGAAGCTTTTAAGAATACAAATATGATATGATTCTACTAATTAATTATTGATGATTAAATACATATAGTGGTGTGGATTGACAGTGGATTACTTTCTTTTTGTTAGAAAAATTGAAAGTGAATGAATAATTTTGTACTACATGTACCCACATACAATTTTATAATAATAATAATCCAAAAGTTATAATTAATTAATTTTGTGGGATTAAATTGAACAATACATATATTAACAAACAAAAATATATTCTTTTTGTTGTAAAAGAGAAAATCTATCTTTCATCCAAGTATAATTCTTCCTCTCCTAATTCCTAAACCATAAATTCCACATTAATTTTTTCCGTTTTAATAACAATTTAATACTTTTTTTCAGGGTATCTTTAATTTTTTTTTTTAGGTATTTTTAATATATAAATATATTTTTTTTTATTGGCAGGGCTTTCCTGGGGAGTGTGAGCAACCATTGTGTACAAAATGTGAAGTGCCCAGTTTTGATTGTGAAGAAACCCAAATCCACCATTACTGGAAGCAAATAAGATGATTTTTCTTCTGATTATAATCTTGTAAATTTGTAACGGTTGACCTTTTGTTTTGTGTTCTATTCTACTTGTTAATGAAAAATATATCCTTTTGTATGTACAAACTACAAAGTTTATGTTTATTTATTATGTTCATGGTTGAATATATTTTTCCATTAAAATTTATTCATTTGGTCAAGTAATTATATGCAGTCAAAAGCACAATATCTATGTTATTATGATCACAATATTTACTGATTAGTTTATCAGAAAATTATGTAGATTTTGGCATTTGCATCATCGAATAAATTTTGTTTGTTTAAAAAAAAAAATCCCAAAAGATATTGTTCGGTTGTTCCTCCTTTCTCTCTACTCTTAACAGTTCAAACTATAAGCAGATTTTGTGCATGATTTTCTCTCTTTACAAATCACCATTAACATTATTGTTATTAATGCTATTGTTAACCATGTTCAAAACTGGTTTTTTCTTCTTCAATACAAGTTGGTAAGTGTTCAATTTCAATAACTACACTTTTTGAAATCATATTCACAAGAAAAGAAGCAAAATTTGATAAATGAAAATTTTGTTTATATGCAGATGATACTAAGCAAAAAATAATTTATCAGTCATGAAGTTGAAGTTCAATCCAAAGAGGCTGTGCCCAAAAATACTTCTGAGGCCACTTTGTTTTATCTTCATTTTGGTATATATATATATATATATATATTATATTCTCAAACTGATTTGTTTTAGCTATAAATGTTGTATTTGAATTTCTTCACTAATTGATGTGTATCGAATGTTGCAGGGTTTCTGTGGATTTGTGACCTTGAAGTTGTGGTTGATGACCAAACAAACTGAACAAGAGACTCTTTGGGAATCATATGGAGTTCGAAACCACTCTTTTTCGGAGATCGAAAGAACTGCTAGACTGCTGCTTCCTCTGAATTCATCTGCAATCAATTTAGCAAGATCTCTTAGTTCATTTCTAAATGGCACTGAACTTTCATTTGCTGCCATTGGAGCTAAGGTCAGTTTTTTGACTATAAAAAACATTATAAGTGTAATATTGTAAACTTTTCATGAAATTTTGATGGAATTATAGAGCCTATAGTGAGCTAAAGACCTATTCAGGGAGGTTTCTGATAAATTTTTAACTTTTTATGTCCAGGAAGGTTAATGATTATTTTCAATGTGTAATCTTGCATGGATAATGAAGCTGTCTTTTAATGAATTATAGAGCCTAGTTAGACAAATAGACAGTGAGTGAAATATCAATCCGGGGAGGTTCTGATAAATTTAAAACATTTTATGAGAATTTTTCTCCAAGAAGGTTAATGAATTTTTTCAATGTGTAATCATGAATATATAATGAAGCTGTGTGTTCATTAAATTTTGATCAAATTATAGAGCCTAATTAGAAAAAGAGGCAGTGAGCGAAATACCTATCATATCCTGGGAGGTTTTTGATAAATTTTAAACGTTTTATGAGAATTTTCCTCCACGAAGGTTAATGAATTATTTCAATGAATGGATAATGAAACTGTTTTTCATGAAATTTAAATAGAATTATAGAGCCTGATTAGCAAAATAGACTGTGTGAAATACCTATTTTGATAAATTTAAAACTTTTTATGAGAATTTTTCTCTAGGAAGGTTAATGATTTTTTTTTTCCTTGTGTAATCATGAATAGATAATGAAGCAGTGAATTGAAACTGTTTGTGTTTGTGTTTTTTCTGTTTTCAGGTTGCTCCAAGATTATTTCTAGCTCTTGCAACAATTCCTCATGTATCACAGGTTTCTTACTTAGGATTGGATGGCCTAATGTTCACATACTACAAAGATGGTGTTCAAACACTTGCTGTATATTCCAACACTTCAATGTCTTCATTCTGCTACACTCAGCCGGTGAATCGTGACACGGGAATGTTGTACGGGGAGGCAGTTGTTTTAACACAGCCAATGATTTTCGTAAACGAAAGCTGGTTTCAACAGGCCTTAAATAGTACAAGCAATGGTTATTCATCAATAGGTACAAAATGGAACAAACCACAGGAGAGTTTGTTTTTCAGCACTGTAGCTATGGATGGTAGGGGGATTATCTCCCTAGGAATCCCGGAAAGTTATGTTGTTGATCGGTTCGCGGCCTTGGATTTTCATGGAGCGGATTTTCATTTGGCAGCTGCAGATGGGAAAGTGATAATTGGAACAAAACTTAAAGATACACGGATAATGGCTCATAGAAACTCAGTTTTTGTGACAACTTTACCGAAGTATAAACATAACAATGGTCATCATGTTCAAGGGTCTGTTGTTCTCGTTTCTTGTATGTCGAATGATGGGAAATTAAGTCCTGTTCATGGCAAAGTCTTGGGAGTTAAGTACATTTTCTTCTGCTCCACGCTTGAGGTTGCTGGAGTACACTCGGTATGTCCTTAAACGTTTACTAAGCAATGTGTTCGATAAAATTCTTGCACAATCAATCATCTTATCAATAAGTGTATTACATTTTAGTGAATGATATATAACGACTCTAACAAGGGTATACAACTCTAACAAGGGTATGATCTATTTTGTAGGTATATGTATTGTCATATTCTAGGGATGGATTGGCAAGTCTTGTGAGCAAAGATGGAAGGGCATCACGTATGCTTCTCGTATGTATGTTTCTGGCTGTTATAATCTCTATTGGAATCTTCATTTTCTTAATTGGAAGAGCTGCAAAGAGGGAAATGTACTTATGTGCTGCTCTCGTAAAGCAAATGAACGCAACCCATCAAGCAGAACGCAAGAGTATGAACAAAACTTTTGCTCTTGCTAAGGCAAGTCACGATGTGCGTGCTTCATTGGCAGCCATTACAGGTTTGGTAGAGGTTTGTCAAGACGATGCCAATCCTCAATCCGAGTTAGCAGAAAATTTGGTTCAGATAAGAACTTGTACAATTGATCTCTTAGGTCAGTTTGTTTCCATCTTTTACATAGTTTGCTTGTATATAAAGTTATTTATTTATGTACTATTCTGGCTTCACATGTGCGTTAATCAATTATTGAATCTTATCTGAAAATCTTTGTTTTAAATGGTTTAGGCATATTGAATTCAGTTCTGGAGATGAGTAAAATTGAAGCTGGAAAAATGGAACTTCAAGTAGAAGATTTCAATTTGGCTCAACTTCTTGAGGAAGTAGTTGATATGTTTTATGTTGTGGCAATAAAGAAAGGTGTAGACGTTGTGCTTGATCCTTCCGATGGCTCTATTATGGGGATATGTCTCGTAAGAGGCGATCGAGTAAAACTTAAACAGATCTTATGCAACTTGCTTAGTAATGCCATCAAGTTTACATCAGAAGGTCATGTCTCAGTTCGTGCAGTTGTCAAGAAAAAAAGTTTCGAGAAAGAGATTATTGCTTCTAATCATAACGTTATTTCAAAGTGCTTATCATCTTCATTCTTCAAGAATAAAGGGGGTTTCAATGGTTTAGATGCACTTCATTCAGTTGAGCAAAGTCCTAATGTAATGGAGTTTGATTTCGAGGTGGACGATACAGGCAAGGGAATTCCTAAAGACAAGCGAAATTCTGTTTTCGAAGAATTTGTTCAAGTCAAGGAAACATCTCTTGGACATGAAGGTAGTGGTTTGGGGCTTGGTATTGTTCAATCTATGGTAAGTAACCTTGAACATGTTTAGTTCAATATATATTAGCAAAAATGAAATATTTTAGCTGCTTATCTGATTAGTCAAGTTGATTTTTGTAGGTACATTTGATGAAAGGAGATATAACAATTGTTGACAAAGAGCCTGGTGAAAGAGGAACGTGTTTCAAGTTCAATGTTCTTCTTACCATATGCGAGCCTGAATCCACTGACACTAACAAAGAATCTCTGAAAATGCATAATGATTGGTATCGAAACAGGTTTCATCAACATTTTACATCGTTTTGGAACTCTGCACCTAAACCAGAGGGATCACATATGATTCTCTTTATAGTTGGTGAGGAAAGGAGAAGAGTTTTGAAGAGGTACATTGAGAGCAACTTAAAGATAAAAGTAACAATTGTAAAGCAAGAGAAAATTCTTCATCAAGAGCTGAAAAAGTTGAAAAAGAAGATGGATCCTTCCTATATTTGTGATTATTCAGGAAAATCCGATTCAATTTTTATTGAGAACTTTACAAAGTCTGCATCCAACAACTCTGATATAGTAGCAACAAGTGAAAGTAACTCAAGAAGCAACTCGAAAAGTCTCTCGAGTTTCACACTAGTGGTGATTGATGCTCATGTTGGTTCTTCTTCTGAATTGTATAGAATTTTGACCAACTTTAAGAAAGAAAATTCTGCTTGTTGGGTATGTAAGGTTATTTGGTTAGATAATCCATTCATCCGCAATGCTCATGTAAGAGACCACGAAGGGCACGAAGAGAACCGACTTGTTCCTCCTTGTGATCATGTGATCAACAAACCATTTCATGGATCACGCTTGGTTGAAGCACTAAAACTACTACCCGAATGCAAGGGTACGTCCACATCACAATGCTCCATAACACTATCTCAAGAAGTTCAACATTACATAGAACCGAATCCTTTAAAACAACAGAAGATCAGCTTAGAGACTGACACTGTAACTTCTTCGTCTCAGCTTGAGCAAATAGTAATTCATAACAATAAAAAAGGCAGTGAGGAGAAGCCTTTGAGTGGTAAGAAGATACTTGTTGTTGAAGACAATGCTATAATTCTAAAGTTGACTCTCACCACTCTAAGGAAAAATGGAGCATATGTTGAAGTTTGCACAAATGGGAAACATGCCTTCGATCAAGTATGCAAAACTTTAAGTGATCAAAGAAAGGAAGAACATTCCAAAGCTCTACCTTACGATTACATTATGATGGATTGTGAGGTAATTTCACTTACTTTTTCTCAAATGTATTTTCATTTTTTTAATAGCAAATGTATTTTCATTTGCATTTGCATAGTAGTAAGCATTTTGGACCACATTTTAGAAAATTACTTCAATTTTGAGTACTACATAGCATTCTTTGTAGATCTTTTAGGTTATATACATTAAAGTGGTTTTCAATTTCGTTTGATACTTATAAAAAATTTCTGGGTTTTGTGACTACATAGATTATAGATTGTTCATGCGAAGTTATTTATTTATTTTTGCATGACAGATGCCGGTGATGGATGGATATGAAGCAACGAGACTAATAAGGAAGGAGGAAAAACAATATAATGTTCATATTCCAATAATTGCATTAACATCCCATGCAATAGGTGAGGAAGAAAGCAAGATTGCTGAAGCTGGAATGGATTTTCATTTAACTAAGCCATTGAAAGTGGACAAGTTGCTGGAAATCAACCAAACTTTGGAGGAAAAACAGGAAAAAATCTGAAATTATTTTGCCCAAATTAATTAATTTTTTTCTTGAATAAAATTACAACAAAATAAGCAGTTATTATGGCTTATTTTGTATATGTACATGGAATTTCCAGTAAGACTAAATGTTAGATTTTGTCTTTAGTGGGTTTTATTTAAATAAAATTTCACTATGTTTCTTTGTTGTATTTGTGGTTAAAACATTTTATTCTATCATCTTATGATTAGCACACTAGCTTAATAGATGTTAAAACCATGTATTCTATCACCCTATGATTTGCACACTAGTGTTATATAGATCAACCGCCACATAATTTAAGAGGGGAAAACTTATGATGTGCAATTTTCTTTGTATTTGTAAGATGATTTGGTATGTGATTTTGATAATTCATACGGTAATGAATGAATGATGTGTGATTTTGTAATACCATCACAAATAATGTTTCAATTTGGATGAAAATTTTATAATGTGGCCTATAGAAAGGGCATCGGAGAAATGAGGATGAATATTGGTTCCCCCATCCCTCCACATTTCCCCATTTAGTAAAAATGAGAATGTGGGAGTTTGGGAGAGGTATCCCCACCCCATTTCTAGTTCTTCTATTTTTTCCAATTCGAATTTTTTTTTTCATATTTCTCGTCATCAACATGAGATGATACTATTAATGAAAAAATCATTTAACACGTCATTTGAGTTAAATTTGAACTAAATTTTTAGGTTGTCTAGTATTAGTATAAAAAAAATTACTTCCAAGTTATAACATTTCAATTTGAGGATAACATTTAAGGATGACAATTTGACCAGCACCTACCCGAACCCAACCATATAGGGTCGGGTTTATATGGTGAATTTATGACCCACAAACCCGTATAAATAAAAACTCAGGGGGTTCGGGTGCGGGTGGGATAACGAACCCGCGGGTGAACCCGCGAACCCATATAAATAAAAATTATATAATATTTATTATTTAAAATATTATAAATTTAAACTTCAATTGAACCTTTTTAACCATGTAGAGAATAAAATATAAAAACTTCATTCATTCTAAGTTTCTCAACTCTCATTTACATATAGTTAATGATATGTTAAACTTACTGGTTTTATTCCTATGAAACATCGTTCTGTTTTACTTGGTAGTGCTTTATATTATTGTATTTATAATTCTCTGTGATATATTATTATAAATAAAGAGGAGTCATGTATTGTATATATAAAAAAATATGCAAAAAAATATTTTATATATTAAATATTTATAAATTAATATATTTTACTGGTTGGTAGGCGTGACTCGTGAACCCTTATAAAACCTGTGGGTAAAACCCGAACCCAAATCTATTTATTTTCACTGATTCGTGGACGAACGTGGATGAGGAAAATTTTCATGGGTACGGATTTGAATTTTACAAAACCTACCCGAACCCGATCCGTTGCCATCTCTAATAACATTCATTTCCATCCTCCCCATTTGTAGATGTTTTTTTTTAGAGAAATTGGGATGGGCATTTCGGCATAGTGGCCTATGGTCTGACTCTCAACTCCGGTCTATAATTTCTTTTGAAATGACAAATACAATAAAATGTGTATAGTTATCAGTGTTTTAGTAAACGCTAGACGTTAGTTGGACGGTAGTTTGGCGGCGACGACCTTTCGGAGACTGTTTGACTGGTCAAACAACTTCCGTCGACGGCGAGTTTTGGAACAAATAGACGGAGTCAAAATTTTTGACTCCAAATAGCCCGATTTTTCAACTTAATCGGCCGATTTTTCTGGTCAAAGTCGGTCAATTTTCTTCCGCCTGCCTAGTATGGCCGATCTGACCAAAACGGAACGGCCGGCTTCCGCCTAGCGTATAGACGGCGCCTAGGCGGCCGATTTTTCCGAATTTTCGAACACCGATAGTTATAACCTTATAATTCTTGCGAGGTCTAATCAGCAATTTCTTTATTTTTTTTGAAACAAAAAACAAGCTTTGAAAATGCCACCAACGGCCACAGTTTTTTTTTAAAATTATTTTTAACATAAAAGCGGACATGACTCCAACCTACACGTGGACGCGAGGGGTAATCTCATCTAGTCATTGTCAATTTTAGTATTAGATTAACAGCAGACCAATAAATCAAATAATAATAACTGAAATTAAACACGCAAAATTATTGAGAGAGCTCTCCAATGTCCTCCAAACTATTTCATAAATGTGATGAAAAAAGGGCACATAATCTCTTCTTTTCTTCTAAATGGCGGCTCAAGAGAGTTAAATCGGGATTAAACCAACCAAATTAAAGCCAACACAGTTTTTACACATGCAGCTTTCAAATTTGTTTTTTCTTTCCTTTAAGAGAGAAAAGTCCTACAAAAGCTTAAAATAAAGCTAAGAAAAAAAAAAGGGAAAAAATTTTGGAGGAGCAATTTCATAACTCTTGAGTTCTTTTATCTCCGGATGTCAGGTAAAAATGCACTTCCTACAGCTCGTCCTGCAAAATCACAAGCAGAGAGAATTGATCGATTGCTCGGATGGATGGATGGATGGATAAACGATTATGGTATTTGATTTTGATTTTAAGACGTTTAAAAAACTTACATGTACATCCTTCTCCTCAGCACCGTCTTTCTCTGCATCGGAATCCTCTCCTTCGGTACCGTCTGCATCTACTGCATCATCTTCATCCTCAGCCTGAAAAAAAGGTTATATCAGAAATTAGGACCAAACAGCAAAAAGGTGGATAGATGATGATTCATTATGTTATGATATAATGTCAAGCATGTAGTTTGTTTTGTGGGCTTACGTCAGAATCGGCGGGATCATCCTTGGATTCCTGAAAAGCACAATTCATAGAGTTAGAAATGAAATTTAAAAAGATCGAAACCTGAAACCCGACTCCAAATCGATGATAAACAAGAAAGTACCTCCTCCTCGGCCTTCTTCTCAATTTCTTCAAATGATGCCTTCTCAGCCTGCATGACCAAAATGTCTCGATCAGATCAGATCAGATCAGATCAGATAACAAAACAAACATCTATGTGGATTTTCGAATTAGAGAGAAGGGGGAAGAAGCGACTTACATCCTTTTGCTTTCCCCATGTTTCTTCGGCCAGCTGCTTGGCATACTCCGGATCATCAGAAATCAAGACATTGTCAAACATGGTGCCAGATTTCACCTGAAATGCACACATTTTGCTTGTCAGAATCCAAAAGGTGCATATGGTAACCAGAAAAAAATAGCATGTAAGAATATAACAGACAAAATTACCTGCCACAACTCAATGCCAACATACTTCAACTTGGGGAATACGTAAAGTTCTGGGTCATCCTTGAACTCTATTAGACAGAAAACAATGACCAGCATCAGTAACCGCTCAATAAATAAAAATCGTTAAAAGGAAAACTGTTAATCCAACAAGAAAAGAACCTGGGTTGTCAATCAATGGTGCCTTCCACTTTCCCTTGTAGTTGGGGTTTTTAATTTTCTGCACATGGACAAAACATTGTTATAAAAACAATAATAAGCCATCACATTTTCATGCCTTAATTCATCTACAACTTCACTAACCTTTTGAGTCCATGGACCCTTGTAATCGGGGTTGGGGATGGTTGGGGTGGTCCATTCACCATCTTCCTGATCATCCCAGTCCTCAGGCTAGAATTTCAAACAGTTTTAATAAGTGACAATTCTTCATAAACTAAAGGCTCAACGATTTAAATAATAATTTGCAATTCTATAATACCTTCTTGGCATCAGGATCTGCTACCTCCTTTGGAATGTCATCATACCCCTATTATATGCAGATCAAGAAAATATGGTCAGTCCGTGCATACACGATTAATCATAAAAAATCCATAATTAATCATCATATACAAGAGAGTTTGAGCATCGGGGAATTTTACCTCTGGCTTCTTGTCTTCAGGGTCAGGAATAAATTCTTTGTCATCCCAATCTTCTGGCTGCATTCACAAAAACATAAATTGTGTTATAAACTTTAAAATTCCAAAAAAAAAAATGTGAGGTTGGTTGAGTTAAAAGTAATTACCTTCTTGGCCTCAGGATCCTTGATTTGTTTTGCAGGGAGAAGATCCCAATCAGCATACAAGCTGCCGGTTTGTTTCTCCTCATTATCGATAAGGATGCTGTAGGTAGCATCTGGGCGGAGGATGAATGTATAAACATGAGTGAGTTGATCGGTCTCACAAGGTACATCCTTCTTGATCAAGTTGTTCTTTCCATTGTAGGTCAGAATAGCATGCACTTTCTTGGTGCTGTACCCACAGATATCGGGTCCAAACATGATACTGCAATCAAACATATAAAAAAATATCAGCAATTGAGACATAATGAATTCCTAAATTGCAATAATAATGTTAAATCGGAAATGGGTAGCACCAACCTGTAAGGGGTATCACCACCGAATTTCTTCTGATCAACATCGTCACTAAGCAACTTCATGTAGCCACCACCGCAGTCAAGCTTCTGCTCGTGCTTGACATTGAATTGGAACACGAGTGTCTTGTCCTTGTTGCTGAATTCAGGGAATTCGGCTGAAATAGCATAGAATCTGTAGTCTTCACTCGTTTGAATACCTGTATTGAGATTGCCAAAACCATTACAATCCAACATTGTACCCATAAAGGTATAACAATTAATGCAATCAATTCATTTAAAGAACACAATGAGAATGGAAAAAGGAAACTACCTTTGTCATTAGCATCTCCGTTCCATTTTCCAGCAGTGTAGTTCCACTCTCCGGCCATGTTCTCATCCTTCTTCCACTCAGATTTGACCCACCGACTCTCCCATCCATCTTTTTCATTTCCATCAACACAACAAGAGCAAATTTTTCATAAGCAAATGCTGTTTTAATAAACTCATCACAATTAAATGACTAAAAAAACCATGACAACATTACGGTGAAATGTTTTAATGCACCTCTTCACCATATCTGATAGTATCGTACATGGATAACCAAATCAAATGTGATTTACAAGTCACATGCATGATTTTTATTGGCCGGTTGCATGCAACACGATATACAAGAATTTCAATTTTCGATTCTAAAATTCAAAATCCAACACCAAAAACACAATCGAATTCATCGAACATACACAGATCGAAGAGTGAAAAAACGAATACTAGACCACTACGTATACAAAACCAGCATTAGATCGCACATTATCATTTCTCATCAAGTCAATCAATCAAATTCAAAATACTTCACAGATCTAATGAAAATGACTTCATTTCTACTTGTAATTGGACGCTTTCAACAAATCTCATCAGATTCGTTAAAAACTGCTCCGATCTAGAAATCACAACAACAGAGAAAGATAAGAGAGAGAGAGAGAGAGAGAGAGAGAGGTACCGTCGAAGCGCTCTTCGAAGAAGACTTTAGCGGACGCGATCGCCAAAGAGAGAGAGAGGAGCAGAGCTAGAGAGAGAAAGCTAGGGTTTAGTCTCGTGAGAATCGTCATTGCTAGAGAGAGAAAGAGCTCTGTAGAGTGAAGTATGAGGAGGACTCTGTATATATAGTGATTTTCGGTCTAAGGATTTCACATTGCAGAGGAGAGCTGACGTGGACACATTTCGTGAAGTGGACGAGTAGAAATCAGACATGTACGACACGAGTGTCATTGAAGGTGACGTGGCGGGAAGGGATTGGTGACTTACACGAATTGTGGAGAGTAATGAATGGAGTGACGCGTGGCGTGATAATATTGGTTTGTCGCTGAATCAATAGAAGGTCAGCTGTCATAATAATTTTCTATTTCAAGGTTTTATTTTTTTTATTTTTTTTCCAAGTTGATGATTTTGGAAGAGTTTTTTTTTTTTTTTTTTCTAGAAACATCTACTACTAATTAGAGATTGGAATATTATTATGTGCACATTAAAGATAAGATAAGATCTTGCTATTTTTTTATTAAAGAAGAATAATAACTCTTATTAAATTTTAATTAAAATGTGATTATTACCCTATTCGCATTTATTAGCATAGTTTTTTTTTTTCCATTTATTGAAACTAGATGTCTCTGTTTGTGGGAGGATATAGCCTGGCCGCGTGTTGATATCTCTCGGATGTGGAAGTATATAGTCTGGTTCGGTATAAAAGTATTATTATATAAGAATGCGTTCATTAACCTGGAATGAAATGAAAAAGAATCAAAAGCATGTGAAAGATAATTAGGAATGAAACTTGATTCCCTAATAAGAACTTAATTTATGATTTGTGTATGGGAATATGAGATACACATAATCACATTATCAATTAATTTTAGTAAACAAGGTAATATCATTCTTTCATTACGATTCTTGATCAGTAAAGAAGATATAAAATTAAGATTTAGCTGTTTTACCATAGTTGGAGGGCAATTATGACATAGTTATTTTCTTTCCACAACAATACAATACCTAAAACCATAAAATTACATCCAATCACTTTTTATATTACAAAATCACTATGTTAGACAACCCAAAAGTTAAGTCCAAATTTCAATCTAAATGATGTGGCAAGTGGTTTTTTCATTAACAACATCATCTCATATTGTGTATGGTGATGATAACCCACTTGCCACATCATTTGAGTTGAAATTTGGATTAATTATTTGGGTTGTATAGCATTACTCATTACCGATAGAGATTTAGATATTGAAAATGTTCAATATAACATTTAAGTGTAATTAATTGATAATTAATCAACATTCAACACACAAGAAATTTACTAAACAGGGTAACCCCACTAAGGTCCAACAAATAAGATCATTTTAGTAGGCCATGGTGGACTGTAGTGTACTCAAAAGTGAGCCGGCACTCATGTTTCTCTGTTGATTCAAACTCTTCTGAATTTTGTTTGCTTAGAGTAGAAGCCACTCAAAACTCACTATAAACTACAGTCAAACACATTCAGCCTGCAGTTCTTTGTCTATAATATAGTATGTATCGCCTGTTCCAGCTTTTAGTAAGTATTGTTTTGTTTTCGGGTTTAAGCCTTTAGTCCTGTAAACAAGGGCGAAGCTAGAAATTTATTTTTCGTTATCTCTTAGTTGCATATCCCCTCTTAAAGCTCAGACGGTGTGGACTTCCTCTTGCAACATTACGGGTGGAGGGTTCAAGTCTACTATGCGTATTTAACAAGTATATGTAAGAATTTTTCTCCTTAGTATTGTGGGAGTAGATATCTAGATCGTACTTCTGAGTCTCAGCAGGTCTAACAGACATATGATCCATTCGGTGTTCGGATTTAAAAAAGAAAGAAAGAAAAGTTATCACTTAGCTCTAACAAAGCATGCATCTTATAAAATTAGATGTAACTATAGGAGATTCCACATAGAAAGATATGTGTCATTATCAACTTATTCATTTACGGTAAAATTAACAAAAACAGCAAAGATGATCCTGATGATTTATCTTTACATTTTGAAGCTACTGGTTACAGAAAATGCTCCATTACTGAACAAGTGAACATAATATATACTGGAATTAGACTCGGATAAGGAGACGGATTCCGTTCAAAGCAATTTGAAAAGCAGGCCTCCATGGGTGGCGAAAGAAAGGCGCAAACACCAAGGACTCCACAGCCATGAGCTTGATCAAGATATTGAGTGAAGGGCCAGAAGTATCCTTAAGAGGGTCTCCAACTGTGTCACCTATGACTGCTGCTTTGTGAGCATCTGACCCCTTCGGACCCAATGATTTGGCATGTTCTGAAACGCCCGCCTGAGAAAATAACGAAAAAATCAGAATTCGAGTCTAGTATCGATGCAATGGAAGATCCTTGTGAGAATGAATGGAATAGTAGATTGAATTTTCATAGGCTAGAAGCAGTGTATAAAATTTCTTACCTCTATGTATTTCTTGGCATTGTCCCAAGCCCCTCCTGTGTTGGAAGCTGATATGGCAACCTGGGAACAAAACGGGACGAAAAAGGAGGCTCAGAGTGTATTAGAGATCCAGTAAGGAAACTAGGACGATATACATAGATCCTGTAATGATGCGAAAAGGATGAAAATTGAAAAAACTTATAAGACTGAAAGAAGTTACAACACTTACCTGGACACCGGAAACAAGGGAACCAGCAAGAACACCAGCAAGAGTTTCCACTCCAAAGAAGGTTCCAGCAATAAGTGGAGTAAGTAAAACCAATGCGCCTGGTGGGATCATCTCCCTTAGCGAGGCATCAGTGGAAATCTTGACACAAGTCGCATAATCTGGTTTTGCTCTGCCTTCCATAAGTCCTGGAATGGTATTGAACTGCCTACGAACCTCTTCAACCATTTTGAGAGCTGCTTTTCCCACACTCTTCATTGTCATGGCCGAGAACCAGTATGGAAGCATGGCTCCTACAATAAGTCCGATAAAGACCTTCGGTGTCAACACATCAACCGTCTTGATGCCTGCTCGGCTGACATACGCACCAAACAAAGCGAGAGAAACAAGAGCAGCCGATCCAATTGCAAAACCCTGAGAGAAAAAAAAAAATTGCAGTGTGTCAAGATATTAAGTGGTGGATGGTTTCGGTGAATTCACTAGTTGAAGTTATGGGATGAGAAGGGAAGCCTTACCTTGCCGATTGCAGCTGTGGTGTTTCCGGCAGCAGTCTAAGGCATCTGTTGTTTCACGGATCTTGTGGCTCATTCCTGCCATTTCAGCAATGCCACCAGCATTATCACTTATAGGGCCATAAGCATCAATTGCAAGACCTGTAGCGATGGTGCTGAGCATTCCCAACGCAGCTACAGCAATTCCGTACATAGCTGCTAGGCTAAAGCTCACATAAATAGAAACGGCAATTGCAAATATGGGAATGATGACCGATTTATATCCCAGAGCCAAACCGAAAATGACATTCGTTGCAGCACCTGTCCTGCAAGAATCTGCCACATCCCTCACCGGACTGCAGATTTGAACACGATTATAAGTATATATAAAATCAGTGAAGTCACTATGTCAAAGATAAATACTACATCTTGAGAAGATAACTCACCTATAAGCATTGCTAGTGTAATATTCGGTGGTGTAACCGATGACAAGGCCAGCCCACAAGCCAATAGCAACACAGAAGAAAATGTGCCTGCAGTTGCATATAATTCTACTAGTAAGGCGAAAGCATACATAAACAAAATATGATCTTTAGAGAAACAGAAAGGGTGGTGGGGAAAGCATATATACCAGTGTTTTACAGTCATTTCGGTCCCGAAATTGAAGAGAGTGAATTCTGAAGGTAAAGCAAAGAAGCTGACCATAGCAATTCCAGCAGTCATCAGAACAGTTGAGATAAGAAGTTGTCTCTTCAAGGATGGTTCGATTTCGCTAACACTCTTGATTTCAAACAGATCAGTTGCAAAAATTGTAGTTACCAAGCAAACCACAATCCCCATTGAGCTTATAATCAGTGGATAAGACATAGCTGTGTAGTCATGGCCAATGCCAAAGGATGATATCGATGCTACAAAGAGTGCTGCACAGGATGACTCGGCATATGACCCGAATAGATCAGAACCCATCCCAGCAATGTCCCCTACATTGTCACCCACATTGTCGGCAATAACCTGCACACGTATCATAACATTAAGAGAATGGACATCATCAAAGAATGCCAAACAGGATCTAAAAGCAGTGATTAGTCAAATGGAAAGCAGGGTAAGTATAGGAAATTACAGCTGGGTTTCGTGGATCATCTTCAGGGATATTTCGTTCAACTTTTCCGACAAGGTCAGCACCAACATCAGCTGCTTTGGTATATATGCCACCCCCAACTCTTCCAAAGAGTGCCATTGAGGAACCACCAAGACCATAACCGGTAATAGATTCGTAAAGTCCTTCCCAGTCATCCCCATAATAGAGTTTAAATAGATTGATCGAGACATACAACACCAATAGGCCATTGGCAGCAAGGAGGAAACCCATCACAGCACCAGAGCGGAAAGCTGCAATGAATGCCTTCCCAACACCCTTCCTTGCCTCTAGAGTTGTTCTAGCATTTGCATAGGTTGCGATTTTCATGCCAAGAAATCCTGAGAGAGTTGAAGTAAAAGCACCAAGCAAGAAAGCAATGGTGGTAAAGAGAGCATTAGCTAGAGCCGGTTTACAAAGATTTCCCTTGTTGTAAGTGCAAGGTTCACTTTTGGTGCTGAATCCCTTAACTGAACCGAGGAAGAGGAAGATGACGGCACTGAAGACACCCACAAAGACACTGAGGTACTTATATTGGGTAAACAGAAACGACGTTGCCCCTGTAAACATGACATAGAATCGAAAATAGTTCAGTTAAAGATCTTCAAAAGGTTCTTACAAATAGTGCATTATCAAATAACTGAATCACTGAAGGCCTTTTCATGAATAGAAACATCAATTGCAGACAACAATGCTACATTTAGGGTGTTCACAGATAAACTCAAAGGATGGTGTATGATCATTTTCATTTTTTCATATTATACATTGATGTTATCAGAAAATATTGGATTCAATGATTTAGTATATCCATTAAAAAATCTACTTATTGCATAGTCTTTTTTTTTTGTCCATCTAGCCAAGTAATTGAAGATTTGATTTTATTCTTCATCTTGAATTTCTCTAGCTTTACACATACGATCTAGATCAATGAAGAGAGAATAAGATATAATTGTAATAGTACTGTTAGTCCTAAGAGGAACCAAAGAAGAAGAATTGCAAATAATTGAAAAATATTGAATTCTTTTGCTTTAAACAACAAGGAAAATAGAAACCAAAAAAGATATAAAAGACAAGGACATATATAGAATAGACAATTGTGTATTATAAACTAAAAACCATTTTCATATCTAACATGAAACTTTCTTTTACTAAATTTTCCAGTATGACACAATCATATGTTCATATTAATCTTCCACAGTTGAATAATATCATTGAACTAAAACAGATCATGTCAATAGACATATAAATCAACCAAAGCAAAATCACAAGCATAAAAATATAAAAATAAAAAACCAGAGAGAGAGGGAGAGAGATGGGAGCTCACCAACAGAAATGGCATGTTGGATTTCAGCACACTTGATGGTAACTTCAAGACTATCAACACCCTCTTCAGCTTCTGCTTCTTCAATCAACCTGTCATTGTAGCCATTGCTACTTAGATCATTTGAGACCCTAACCTTGGAGACCAAGAACCACTGAATCAAAGCAAAACCAATCCCAACAAGAGCACAAACAGGAATGAGAGCCTGTGTAACACCTTCACTCAAAGAACCCATCTCTCTCCCCAACAAAATCACTCACTTGTGTTAATTTCTTATAAGAACCACCCAGTAGTAGTATTGATTTTTCTTTTTAAGTGCAAAGACTCTAAAAGATGCCAAAAACATATAGATAGTGCATTCTTATCCAAAAAAGATATTTCACAGGGTTTGCATGCCCCTTGGAATCTGCACAACTGGTTGTTTTGACTGACAGATGAAACACATGAAATTCTTTTATATCATCAACTTAGATTTTGTTTACCAGTTGTTTTGATTACTAGGTAGTTGTTTTTTTCAATCTAGCTCCTGTTTATATCAATATAATTGTGTGACGTTTTGTCAGTTATATGCACAAAAATCGGACCATGTCAACATTGCATGGTCCGGATAAGGTGAAAGTAATATAGTCTGAATTTTTAGACGTTAGATGCATTTACAAACGAATTAAATAAAGTTTGTTTACTTTCGATTTTTAAAGTGAAATAGATAGAATGACGTAATAAAATGCAGACGTCGGGAGCAGAAATATATTATCAACATATAGAAGGTTGATTCAATAACATCAGTTCCTTGACAACTTCAATCTCAATTTTGCTTCTCATAATGGTCAAAATTCTAAGGTATTAAGGCACAATAGATACGATATTTTTCAAACAATTTGTTAATTTATTTAAATTTGAATGGAATTGTTTTTTATAACTTTGCTTCTCACTGTGAATGAATACTGTTGTTTTTAAGGGAGTCAATGAATATTATTGAAATCTCAACAAATTGTGTTTTCTTTTTCTTGTTTGGTTTCCAAGAAAGAATCCAACATTAAATTTTTTACAAGCAATTACAGGGCTGTTTCACACCAAATCAAGGTCAACTTTGTCTACTTGATCATTAATTAAGAAACCCAAATCGAAAAATCATCATAAAAAAAACATTATTAATTCTAACTTTCTAAACTTAACCACCAAGATTGCCTAACCTTAAGCTAACTGTGAACATCTACACACTCAACCTTTGAAAATTAAAAATTCTCACTTTCACATTTGAAGTCTATAATTTTTTGGTTTCTAACACTATAAAAAAATCTTATGATCCTTTCCTAGATTCTAAACTGGAGATTACTGTAGACTTATTCACTTTCTATTGAATCGAAGATTCAAGAATTTTCATTAAATAAATAAAAGTATTGGAGACATTAAGACCACATCAAAGTCATGAATAGATATAATTAGTCTTAATATAAGATTAAAACTGTAATGGTTGCTTTTCAAAGTTCAAAAAGTAGTCTTAAATATAAGAATAAAAATGTTAGCAAGATAAGTCTGCCACCACATTATTTCAATTTCACACGCCAGAATTTATCGACTTGGAGATCAACTGCTGTACCAAGTAGAGTTTTTTTTTGGGTACATCCGATATAACATAATATCATCAATTGTGATCTTGTCACGTGGTATAGATCAGAGATGCATTGAAGCACCTCTCTCGAAAAGCCTAGTTTATTCCCGTGATCATATAGTTCATGCAAATTCTTCGATTATACAACTTAAAAAGAAAAATACGGTATATTTCATGACCCTTTTCAGAGGCAAATTCGACTAGTTTATTTTCTCTTCAATAATCTTTTCCGACTAATTTAGTGTATGTTAAAAAAGTTTCCTCAAAAAAAAAAAAAACAATGACAACCAGAGCTGCCTCCTTTTACCTGACTTAAACAACTTTTCTAGTGATTAAATTTCTAGTTTATACAAGAACAAGTCTTTTCAAAATCAGGAATAGCTTGAAGTTTGACATAGCATGAAAATTTTGTTTTATATACTATGGTCATATACAAATCCACTATGCAAATCCAACCAATAGTTCTTTAATCACAAAGCTAATTTTTCAACACCAAATCCTACCTTTTCAAGAAGATTCTTTCTACAATGACCAAGTCATTTTTTTTTTCTTAATGAAAGCTCCTTCCTTGTCTTGATCTCTTTTTCCCTTTCACTATTTCTTTCTTTTCTTCATTTGGTCCATCAATCACACACCATCACTCATACGTTATCAATATGTTCCAGCTAATTACCAATTATTAAGATTTAAGACTAGCAAGCAAAAGATAAGATACCTCCATCAACTACTAGGCCGAATGACCATGGAGTAGTAGTGATTGTGACAAGCATTTCCAGAGATAGAGACTATGCTCATTAGTGCCTGTCAGAAATCAAGAGTAATCAAATGAGATGTTAAACACAACAGAGATACAATCTTTTCAGGCTTTTCTACCAACATAATCCACCACAATTACAGGAGAATCAATAATCAAAATGGCTTTCTATAGATCTTATTTTTAAAATAAGAAACATTAATGAATGATGCCTATTATGATAGCACGATACCATGCTTGCTCTATACAGTAAAGTACTATGATAAACTCCATAAAAATTTCTACCAAGAGCCTGTTTGCACATACGCGAAATGCAGGTGTTTAGCTCTTCTGAATTTTCCATTTTCTTTTGCTCATTGAAGTAAACGATATCTGAGGTAATGCACAGGCTGCAATTGCAACTTGAAGGATACTGCTTGAACCTTAAGCTCTTCATTCTAGCAACACACCACCTGCAAGATAAATTGGCAACCATGCTGAAGTGGCAAGGATCTTCATATGACACAATTACACAATTGAAGAGGAATTACGAACACATTTGGTATAGTTATAAGAAGCTCCTTTCTCTTTTCTTCGTAGGAATGATTGCTTTCATTCATAAAAACGTTACCCCTGATAAGAGTATATCAGTATCTAATCCAGTATATCATGACTCATGAGGAGAGCCTTCCAAAGCTTGACTATTCCAGAATGAGTAAAGCGATGAGCGTTTAATTTGATATTGACTCCAATACCTGGGTTGCCCAAAAAGGGAGAGGTGCTCGGAACATAACAGGACAGCCAGTAACAGGGTGCTCAAAAGATAAGCTCTCCGCATGTAGTTCATGGCCCTCATATGTCTTTCCCTTCCACTCATAGACACCCTCATATTTTACATCCCCTCTAATTGAAATTCCAAGATACTGGCAATGCAAGCGGATTTGATGTGTTCTTCCACTCTGAGGAAATGCTCTTACCAAAATTTCATCCTTCTTTGCATCATCATCTATCACAGCTTTTTCTTCAACTATAATGATATTTTCGTCATCTTTCTGAAAGTTTGATGGTTCTTTGAAGCCCCCCTTTCCATTTACTGATAATACTTCAAAGGAAGTAACCATGTCCCTCACAGAAGACCCACCTGGTAGAGTCCGACCCACATCTGAAGCAGCGTACACACGCCAGGCTCCGAACTTTGAACGACCATGGCCTGATTTTATGGTGATTTGTTCCCATTTTGGAGCGAGACCAATGCAGAGAGCGATGTATGTTTTCCTGATCTTGTGATCAGTAAATGCCTTCACAAGCTTAGCAGCTACTTTGTGAGACTTAGTAATGATCATTACACCACTTGTGTCGCGATCAAGTCGATTGGCAAGATGAAGCTCTGGAAGGTTGACTTGGGTCCCTGAAATCGAAACTTTCTAAAATAAATAAATACCCAAAGATGTGTGATGCAACTTTATAAATAGGTAGAAAATCGTTAGTGTTATGGTTCATTGTAGGACTCAAGTGCTATGGAGCATTAACCAAGCTAATAAAATATAACACTTACAAAATCTGATTTGGCTAATAAACAGTTAGTAAGACAATTTATAAAACTTGGTGCAACAAAACTTATTGAAGCAAATTCCAAACTCTTAAAGAACCTAAAGAAACTTATCAGCTGCTAATAAAATCACCTTAATCGGGCACCAAAAACACTGCATTTCTGAACTTAATTTGTCATTTATTTCCAGACAAATGTAAGATTTTGTGTTTCTAACCAATCATCAATAGCATGACACCAACAATAATATATTAGAGTACAGAGTACTAGCTTTGTAATTGACAGAACTCTAATAAACTCAAGTCTTTGAAAGCCAAACTCAATCAAGCTATCAGGGAAGATATGGATAACAAAACTTAAGACAATTAACACAATAACACAAGAAGCAGCAAAAGCTTCTCTGCCACAGCTTGTAAATGTTCATGCCACTCCCTGCCTACAAAAAACCTCCTCATTCACACCATTCTTCTCACACTACTCTCTCATCAGCCTCTAATTTGTTCTCATTTGTTCTTTTTCTCTCAGTTTTTCGATCAATTATGGCAAGTTTGATGTTGAGATTGGATGGTGATCAATATCAGAAGAGAAAAGAGAGGAGGAGCAGTAGCATATCATGCATTGGGGTTCTTGTGTGTCATATTGTTGATACAAAAGAGTCGTGCAACAACACAGTTTCTTGTTGGAGGAAAAGGTCACTGGGGTGCTTCCACAGTTCCACTGGTAACTCTACAGTCAACTATAGTCAATGGGCAGAGCAGCAAGAGATTTCAGATTGGAGACTCCCTTGGTAAGTTGCTATATATATTTTTTTCAATCCAACTTTTCATTGCTTTTGTTTAAATTTCTTCGATGGAATCCATCGACACAAAAATAATAAATCGAATCTGTCTGTATTTTAACCGAACTTTAAAAGAAATCTTATGAATTTTGTATAGTTGTATTGCTGTAGTGTTCAATTACCAATCAGGCCAAGATTCAGTGCTTCAAGTAACCAGAGAGGCCGACACCAACTGCAGCACCACAGATATGCCCATGGCGAACTTCACTGGGAAGGCCACACCGTCTTCACTTTCAGTTGCTCTGGGGCTTTCTACTTCATCAGTGGCAACAAAGACAACTGCCTGAAGAATGAATAGCTGGTGGTGATTGTCTTGGCAGACAGAAGCCAATGCAACTCAAACCAAACCAACAGCCCTCCACCATCCCAATCCAACAGTCCTCCATTGTCCGTTTCAACTGATGTCATCACCCCGTCGCCTGCCCCATCCGGAACTGTAGAGATTAACCCAACTCCGGCTCCGGAGTCTCCTCCAAATGCAGCTTCTTCTACCTCCATCAGCCTTGCAGGCTCCATAATTGGAACAGTATTTGCTGCTTCATCTCTCATTCTAGCATTATAATTAAGTTAAACATTATTGTCTACATGTTTGTTGAGTTAGGGTTTTTTTCTTTTTGTTTTTTAATTATTCTTTTGGTTTCTTGATTTGTTCATGATTTTTCTGAATAAGTCGTGAGTTGTATACTCTTTGGTGTGCTATTGTTTTCATTTCATCAACATATAATATAAGGATAGTGTAATATTCAAAGAAAAATAAATGGATTTTATATACCGTGTGAATATATTATACAAGAATTTCTAGTTGCTTTTTCTTTTTCTTGTTTCACTACTTCAAAATCTACTGCTTCATTCTAAACTGTTCACAATTCTCTCCACTTATAACGTGTTATCAGTTCGGTTACTAAGCAAGCAGCATTATAAACCAAAGCTATGCTAAACTGAACAAAAACGTAGAACCAATCACAATCTAGTATATAGCCTCTACAGCATATAATCAGAAGTCTGTAACTCAAATGCAAAACCTTCACAAACTAAACAAGTCAAGTTTTAAAAATCCGAAATTTTCCCACAAAAAACTGAATTGATCCACAAAATAAAAACACCAGAAACAGTCAAAAACAGACCTTCACTGAGTCCATCTGATCCGGCCTCGGTAGAGTCACCAGGAAGAAGACAAGGAACAGAAGCCAACACACTCTCACAGTAGATTCCCGGAGGCTTGTTGACGGCAATGAGCCACTCATCTTCATACAACACATCAGTCCTTGATAGCTTGAAAAGGCTTGATTTTGAAGAGGCAGACATGGCTCTTGCCAGCTCTACTTCCTTTGAAATAGATGGCAACGGAGGAGACAATGGTGTTGGGTAATTTTGCAGCTGAGAGGCAATTTGGGAACTGGGTAATGTTGAATTTGACATTTTTCTGAGAGAGAAGAGGGTTTTCGGGAATTTAGTGAAGGGTTTTGGAGCGCACAAGAGCATGTCAAAAAGAGGGCCTTTTTGGCTCTTTTTGTGTAAACACTAAACACTCTTTATAGATGTTTAAAAAACGCTGTCGTTTTGCAGATAGAGTCGCATCATCTTCAATTGAGCTCCAATAAACCCTCCACAAAACCCTTATTGACAGACAAAATTCTCTCTTTTGATTATTATTTACTTATAGAAAAAAAAAATGTCATCTTTTTGGCTCAAAAGATCACGTAGTAGGTCATCACTTCTATTGCAAAACCATAGAACCAAAACTAGAACTGTCGAGTCCTCACAATTTCAGAATTTCATCGACTCCAATCAGAATCACACTGTTTTGCCTTCTGGGTTGTCTTCATTTTTGCTTAAAGCCTTGAAAAATCCATCCGGGTCTGATTTTAATCGTTCCAAAACATGCTTTTTTGGATCACAGTATCATCAGTTCTTTCCCAGGAATTCAAAAGGTACATTTTGGCTTCTGGGTTTGGTTCTAAAATGCTTTTGAGCATGAAAAAAATCCATATGGGTCTGATAAAGCTCTGGTTTTTTTCAGGAGGGTTCAGTTTTTTTGGTACACAGGCTACCACTGAACCATCAACTGCTGATGGGCTTACAGTTGAAGGAATTGTAGCAAATCGATGGACGATTCTAGATGAGAGTGACAGTGACTGGAAGAGTCATGCTGCTGCTATTGCTCAATCCATTCAAGTGATCAAGAGACGATTACAGGTATATAAATCCAGTTTCGATCCTTTTATGGCCTACTCATATTCAAGTTAAAACTTTTGTTTATCTGGTTACATATAATGGCATTGAGTTGTGATATTTGCTTATCTGAGAAACAAATAATTATACTTTAATGAGGAACTTTAAGCAGAGTTTAGTTGAACCAACATTTGAATCCAGGTTGAAGTGTGATTATATTTTTGAGCTTAGAAGTCATTCGTATAGTTATTATAATCGGTGGAAGGATGTGATATGTGGTTGTGCATGAGTATCGGAATGAAATTCAGTTTGGTTTGCTTGGTTGTGATGTTTGCTTATGTGTGAAATAAATAATTATACTTTTATGAGAAACTTTAAGCAGAGTTTAGTTGAACCAACATTTGAATTCAGGTTGAATTGTAATTATATTTTTGTGTTTAGAAGTCATTCATATAGTTATTACAACCGGTGGAAAGATCTGATATGTGATTGTGCATGAGTATCGCTGTATCGGAATGAAATTCAGTTTGGTTTGCTTTGCTATGATGTTTGCTTATATGTGAAACAAATAATTATACTTTTATGAGAAACTTTAAGCAGCGTTTAGTTGAACCAACATTTGAATTCGGGTTGAAGTGTAATTATATTTTTGTGTTTAGAAGTCATTCGTAAAGTTATTACAACCGGTGGAAGGATCTGATATGATTGTGCATGAGTATCGGAATGAAATTCAATTTGGTTTGATTCATGATCTAGAGATCATTCATCTAGCATATAGTGGAATCAAGTTTTGGTTTTGGTTTTGTATATGACATGCTATTTCATTAGAAGCATAACTTTGTTGTTTATGGTTGCAGTGGAAGAAATTGATGGTTAGGTTGAATTTGTTATCTGTTGAGCTCAATAAGCCCAACCTTTGGGATGATCCTGTCCATGCCGGGAGGATAAGTCGTGAGCATGGTTCGCTTATGGGTAAAATGAAAGAAGTGAAAGCATTTGAGCAGGAATTGCTTGAGCATATTGACATGATAAAGCTTGCCCGGGAAGAGAATGACACAGAGTTGGAATCGGTGGGCTCTCGCTTCCTATTCTAGGCATGTATTCATTCTGTTTGATGATAATGGTTTCTCATATAATTTAATTACGGGACTTATTTTCTGATTGATCTAGATTGACTTCTTCCCTTTTGCAGGAATCTTTGGAAGCTTTGGTTACGATGAGAAGAATCTCAAATGAGAAA
The DNA here is from genome assembly GCA_033220585.1 of Dipteronia sinensis. Lineage (NCBI taxonomy): Eukaryota > Viridiplantae > Streptophyta > Magnoliopsida > Sapindales > Sapindaceae > Dipteronia > Dipteronia sinensis. The sequence continues at coordinate 3,465,161 of CM065642.1, forward strand.
GAACTTGAAGCTCTTTTATCTGGAGAGCAGGATCCTTGCCCTTGTTACATAGAGGTTATTTTATAAATAACTGTACTTAAGTTTGTTCTATTAACATTTCTTTTTACACTCACCTCGTTAGATGAAAATCAGTTTTTGTAACAGACCTTGTTGCTTGATATTGTGTATGATATAGGTCCAAGCTGGAGCTGGGGGTACTGAGAGTATGGACTGGGCTGCAATGGTCATGGAAATGTATAAATCATGGGCTCAACGGCGTGGATATGGAGTAACTGTAGTCGATGAAATGCCGGGTGAGATGGCAGGAATAAAGGTTCATATTTTTACCATCTTCCACCTATTAATGATTTCTGTGAAACATTAGCTTCTAATAGCTTAAGTTATTTACTTTCATTGCTACGTGAACTTTGAACTTCCGAGGAACAAACATTAGTTCTCTGACCTTGGATAACTCTTCATTTTCAGCGGGCAACAATCAAAGTTGTCGGTGAATATGCATTTGGATATGCCAAGTCAGAAGTAGGAGTGCACAGGTTAGTACGAATCTCACCCTTTGACAGCGGAAAGCGCCGGCATACTTCATTTGCTGCTGTTGCTGTGATTCCAATCATGGGCGATGGATCTACCCGTGTACAAATTAACGAGTCTGATCTCCGTATTGAGCGATATCGTGCTGGAGGACCTGGTGGCCAGCATGCTAACACAACTGAGAGTGCTGTGAGAATAGTTCACATTCCTACAGGAGTTACTGCCACTTGCCAAAATGAAAGGTGTGCATTCCTCTATGCTTTGTTTGTGCTAATTATGAACCAAGGAGTGATTACCTTCTCCTTGATCTAACCGTGAAGTTGTAATTTGTAATAACCACAGATCACAACATCAAAATAAGGCTTCGGCAATGGCTGTGCTTCAGTCTCGATTAGACCAGCTTGAGATGACTCGGCAGGCTCAGATGAATGCACAACATACGCAATCTCTTACTGAAATAAGTTGGGGCAATCAGATTCGTACTTATGTGCTTCATGTATGCACATTACAACTCCCTTTAAATTGTTGGGGGTACTTGTGACAATCAATACCTCACTAATTTATATTCACTTTTTTCTTAATGCAGCCTTACCGTATGGTGAAGGATCTTAGGACTAACTATGAAGTTTCTGATCCTGATTCTGTGCTCGAAGGAGATCTAGATGGCTTCATCTTAAGCTACTTATCAGCTTCCTTAGATAAAGATGAAAATGTGGGATGAAACTAGTTGCATAAGATTGGTGATCAAAGCCTGCACACCGACTTCTTGGCTTATACTCTTAGTCATCTAGCTCGTCTTCAGGTGGACTTCATCACCCGAAATGGTTAGCCAACGATGGTTGCAGTGACATAGCATAAAGCATTTTGTATATGTAGTGGAAGAGTGAAATAAATCTTTCTCAAATGTTTTTCTCTTTATACGGAACATTAATTATTCATTGACTACCATATTTCTACCATATTTGAACACCGTTAAAAGCATCTCCAATGCAATTATTTAACTTTGGAAGTGATGTAGCAATTTTTTTTATAGAATATGGGGATGAGTTTTCTAAAGTGGATGTAAATTTGATTTTAGATAATTGTATTAGAGATGAAAATATGTATTTCTTTAAAAATTTTTGCCTAAATGGATCCATATTCAGTATATATGTTGATATGTCACTAGTTAGGATGAATTATAATTGAAAATTTCATTCAAACCCAACTTTGTCAAATGAGTTATGCTTTTTCTTATCTAGCAAGTAGCAACCCATGTTAACGGTTGTAACAATTAAACTACTTCAGACATATAAAAGAGTGAAGAACTTGTCAAATGTAGCAAACAATCACAACAATACACCGTTAAGTTTGAAAAATCCACAGCCCCATAAGTAACATATTGACATCTAAGACAAAAGATACAACCGCAAACAATATGTATATTTCTGGATCTCCAAGCAAAAACTCTGGTCTCCAAGAACTGATTGATTAACAAATGCATTAATCAGCCAAACAAATCAAAAATCAGCAGTATCTTCATACGTATATTTCCTAGTCTCCAAGAACCGATTGATGAACAAAGCAGTAATCAGCCAAACAAATAAAAAATCAGCAGTATCATCATACGTATATTTCCTAGTCTCCAACAACTGATTGATTAACAAAGCAGTAATCAGCCAAACAAATCAGAAATCAGCATTATCATCTTGGTTGTCAAAGGCATTAACGAAGGTACTCTCTCCAGGTTGATTGGGTACCTATTGAAGAAGAAAAATTCAAATCATAAGAGAACCGCACCGATAAACAACAGTAATCCTATTGAGTATTGACAAACTCATTAATATCCATAGATAAAAATGCATGATTAGAATCATGTTAGCCATTAATCAAACAAGAGTCCTTGATGTATTGGATTGTTTACATTATTATTCTTATTATCATTATTTGAAATGATGGTTTACATTGTTAATCATGCAGCATAGAAAATACACCCAATAAAAATGAACTAAAACCCTATAAATTTTATTAGCATTAGATCACCTCGATCTCGTATTTCCAGATGATTCAAGTTTTCAACTAACTTGTAATGTTTCACAAGCTCAAACAGTTCCGATTCTTTCGATTCCAACATAATGAAGGTTTTTAACTTAAACTACAACAAAATATGGATGCTAAATTGATAAAAACTCAATTGTAGCAACACTACACTATACACAATAATTAAGAAACCTAACAACAGAAGTAGATCCTACCTCTAGTGAGATAAAAAAAAAAAAAAAAAACAAACTATAAGCAGCAAAGATTACCAAAAGGACTCTAGGAAAACATCTCTTAGACTAGAATTTAGTTGATGGATTGATTACCCATTCTAATGAAAATATTAATAATTAGAATTCAATAGTACCAAGTTTTCAGGGGACAGAGAATATCATCACATGCAATAATTTATACAACCGGAAAAATCCTAACTAACCTGATGAGGATGATGACTCACTATCATCACCAAGCAACAACATCGTCACATCCACAACCAACTCAGTGGCCTTCAAGTGACCATTCATCCGTGTCATGCGCCACAACCTCCATTGGTCATTTAGCTCCTCCATTGATGAGGGTTCGAGCAGTGCAACCTTATGCTGAAGTAGAAACCGCATGGATGGGTTCAAAGTATGTTGTTCGTAGTTGAACCATTCTCTCAAGAATGGATACTGCACATCAACAACCCTGCACTCATCTCTTGCTGCTTCTCCAATGTAGTTCATAGCCTCACCAGAATCAGTAACTGATACTTCATCCCAAATTTTCTCAACCAAATAACATAGATGTTTGGTGAGTCTCTTCAGCAATACCGGAAATGCATCGTCTGCTCTTTTCATTTCCCGTTGTAGAAAAATGGGATATTCGAACCTTTCAGCAGTCCAAGTGTTTAAGACATCAATAATAGATGTACACTTTTGCAAGGTTTTGAAAGGCGAAATCGAGCCTCGAGGCGGTTGACCACCGCCTCACGAGGCGTAAGCCTCAATTAATTAATAATAATAAATTAAAAAAAATTAAAAACATTAAAAAATTAAAAAAAGAGACTAGAAATTCATATTTCATAATTCATATCATAATATCAATGACTCAATAACATTACTATCAAATAAAAACACACAACACATTAGACAAAAGATTAAAAACCATGAATCCTCCCATCCCAAACTAGAAATTTAGAACAAGTCTTAAAGTTAAAATATATTCTCAACTCAAACAAAACCAACTTTATAACATTATCAATGTATCTTCATGTTGGGTTTTGAAGATTTGATGAGTTTAGTTGAGCTACTGCTGATGCACTAGGGGGGTCGAGCTCAAAAATTGTAATTAACAAAGAAGTGATAAATACATATAGACAATAGATGCTCTTCCTCATCCTTTTCTCACTTCTTTGTTGGGCTAGGTTTCTTTAGTTTTTTTTTTTTTTATGTGTTTTATGTTGTTATTTCACTGTTTTTTTTACTAACCGGCCCAAAACCATTATGAGTTTGAAAAATTAAAGGCCTCACCGACCAAACATCAAAAACAAGCCCAAAAACAGGGTATTTTTAAGGCGTAAGCCTCATACGCCTCGAGGCGATATGCCTCAAAGGCGTAAGCCTCAGACAATGAGGCGTAAGCCTCAAAGAGCTGCTCGAGGCTGACGCCTCGAGGCGATTTTTCGCCGCCTCACCGCCTCACTGCCTCGAGGCGTAAGCCTCAAAACGATTTTTAAAACCATGCACTTTTGGATAAAAAATTGATGCAGGTGCAGCCAGAACATAAGATCTGAGATATTAGAGTCGTTGTCATTCCAAAGTTTATTAACGGTGCATCTGAATTTGAGAACTTCTTCCTTAGAAGGGCAGCCATGTCGGTCTTCATCTTCACCACCATCAATCTCAAAACACCTGGTGAAAATATCTCTAGCTAGTTTTTGACCCTTTTCATCTATCATATTACTGATAACGGATCTAAAAGGTGTAGTGAAAGTGAAGGTTGAGTTAGCTTGATTGAATCTAACCTCATCTTCATCAAGCAAATACTGGATCATATTATGCATAAAATCAAAACTCTGCAACTGAGACAATATCCATTGAGCATGCCATCCACGACATCTGATATTCAAATCTTGAAGCTTCGAGTTTTCAAACAAGCCCACCCTGTGCTCAAGTAAGACTAATTCAGAACTGTTGAAAGAATAAAACTCCGAGAACAGCCATAACCTCAAAAGCGAATAATTACTTCCAAGGTCTAATACTAGTCTACCTTCGTCATCTTCCTCAATCAACCTAGCCTCCACATAAGCAGAACCCTCTGCAGTTACTCTACCCCAAAGAGATTCAGAGTAATGACAGAAATTCACTCTACAGGCTTCTAAAACCCTATCCATTTTTTCCTTAATCTTGTCAAAATCATTCTTTAATCCAACATATTCAATCTAGAGTAAATGAAGCCAATTTTCAATGCAATAAGCTGTAATGTAACTAAAGAACTCCTTTTCATTGAAAAGCTTATAACGAATCCCCATGAAAAATTCAATTTCTAGTCCCAAAGTATAGTTCAGATTTTCATTGGCTAATTCAACGTATCGAGGATCCAAAATCAAATTATTTATCTTTTCAATTACTTCACCGAAACCACCACCACCCACATCACCGTCACCGCAGTGTTCCATGAAGGTTTTTGGTGATGGAGGTCGACCCATACCGGGTTTGTCGACCGTTGGCGCCATACCCAAGTTCTGAGTTTGATAGTTGAATACATAAGAGAAATTCTTGAAAAGCCGATTGTCGTCAACGGAATCTAGCTGAGGAAAAATCCCAAGAGACTTCAAGAAGACTTGTTTCCCTCTTTCGTTGCCCAGTAATTTCAACAGAACGAGTATTGCATCTCTAAAATTTCCTTTGTAATCGGTCCATTCCACCTGGTCAACATCAAGCGGCGGAGGCGGAGGTAGAGGCGGGGGCGGTTCTTCTCCTGAGACGACTGTATTAAAGGGATCCATTAATGGTTTCTTCAGGTTCAAGAAAAAGATTAGGATTTGAATGCACTTGTGAGAGAAAGAGAGAAACGAAAGGATTTAAATTGGCGGGGAAAAGAGGGTTTCTTGAATCTTTACGGAATTCTAACGGTGTTAAATTCCATAGGAGGTTTTTCATTTTTCATTTTAAATGCCCATCACAATTGGCTGTGTTAACGAGGCCCATATATTCGTGAAATTTAAATTATTCTTCTATAAATCAACGAGTTTATTTATTTTAGGGATAATACCAAAATCGTCCCTCTAGTTTGAGGTAATTCGTTGTTCAGTCCACTGTTTTTCCATATTATTTTTTTTAGTCCACACCGTTACTGTTATTTAGGTTTTCAGTCTCTACCGTCTAATTCCGTTAGGGTTCCGTTAGATAATTAGGGTATAATGGTAATTGCAAGGTTACAAATAATAAATAATATTAAAATTAAAAATAAATATTTACAGAAATTAAAAAATTAATAAAAAATTAAAAAAATCAATTGAATTTTTTTTTAAAAAAATTAATCTATTCTCTTCTCTCTCCCCAAACCCTAATCTCTTCTCTTATCTTTCCCCAATCTCTTCTTTCTCAAACACACTGCCTCCAATCCCACCATTTTCCCTAAACCCGATTCTTCTTTCTCCCCAACCGCCTCATCACCACAACCACCTATCGTGGACCATCCCAGCTTCGCCGCCGACCAACCCATAACCTTTCGACATCGATTTTTTTTAAAAAGGTGTTTCATTTTATATTTTGGGATTTGATTAAACAAAATGAAGTAGATGGATTTGAGTTTGAGTTTGTGATGGTAAAAGATGGACATGTGTTTGTGTTTGATGAAATTCGTTTAGGCAGATGGATCTGGAGGTGGTGGCCAAGGTTGATTTCGATTTACGTTTGAGTTTGGGTGATTATCAATCGGCGGCAAGGTTGGGTGATTTTCAACACCCACATCATTATCATCTCCAGAAATCATCACCCATACCATCTCCACTCAAGAAATCAACACCCACATTTTATCTCGAATCTCTCTCTCTAGCAAATCCCACTATTCACGAATGGGTTTTGATTTGTGTCGATTTGGCGACCGGGGAGATCGAGTGCCAATGGGGTTTGGTGGTGGTGGTGGTGGTGTGGTTCGATTCTGGGTTCTGGTGGTGTGGTTCGGTTCTGGTGGTGGCGATGATGGTGGCCTAATTCTGGGTTCTGGTGTGGTGTTTTAGTTCAAGGTCTGGTGGAGGTGTTTGGTTTGCGATGAATCAGATGATGTTTTGTTTTTCAAATTTCAATTTTGTGTTTTTTTGGATGTTTAAGAATTAAGATGAATCTGGTGGGTGTGTTTTGGTTTTCTAGTGAGGTTGGAGATTGATGTTGTACTGTTGTCTGTTGTTGCTTTTGATTGATGATGAAGATGTTGTTTGAGATTGATGATGATGCTGATAAAGAAAAAGAAGTTCTAGGGAATTTTTGATGATGATGATGAATTGGGAAATGTCCTGGGGAATTTTTGATGATGATGATGATGAATTGGGAAACTTTTGTGTGTAGATTTTTGTTGGTATAGAGATGAAAAAAAAAATTATTTTTTTTAAGAAAATTAGTTTGTGGGGATTTTGTAAAGAAATGTTTTTTGTTGGGATTTTTGTCAGTATAGGATTTTTTTATTTTTCAATATTCTTTTTTATTTTTTTATTTTTTATTTTAGTTTTGTAATTTTTTTTTATATTTGATTAATTATTTTAATATTCTTTTAATTTTTTTTTAAATGAAATATTTAGTGAAGGGGCATCAGAGTCATTTTACCCTTTTTTAACAGAAAAGTTGACAGAAGGACTATTTTTAACAATATGGAAAAACAGTGGACTGAACGACGAATTACCTTAAACTAGAGGGACGTTTTTGGTATTATCCCTTTATTTTATGTGCAAAAACCCTAAAAGAGAAGAAGAAATTACAGAGAGTCTCATTCATGGCTTCAACAATCAGCAACTCAACAATCACAACAGAAACAGGTAAACTGTCGTTTTGTTTTTGTTATTAATGGTTACTTTTATTATTTCTTCAACAAAAATAATAATAATAATTACTTGAATTGAATCCAAATTGTTCGTTAACAATTATAATTGGCTTCTTCAATAGTGTTACCTGTAAATTTTTTTCGTCGATGTAGATTGGTTGCTTGTAAATGTGGTTATTAAATTTTTTTCAAATAATCGTTACCTGGTATTGAATCCAATAACACTCATAATTGGATTCTTCAATGTAGCTTTGTTACTTGTAAATTTGGTTATCCAATTTTTTAATTAATTGTTACTTGTTTTGATTCCAATTTCAATTCTTCAATGTAGTTTCGAGGGAGGAAGAAATTCAAAGTCTGAACAATTCTTCAATTCAAGCAGGTGTGTATTCGAATGAAGTTGCAGAAGGTAATACCAGAAAATGGCAACCATTTAGAAGAAGACACATCCTAGATGGATATTCAACTGAAGCCGTTGCAGATGTATCTTCTTGGGGAGAAGATGATATTCGAGATACCAATAAATTCTTGGAGTGGGCTGATGAGTTATATCTGAAGGAGATAGGAAAGTTGCGAATTTGGAGGGACAGTTTCACTAAACCTGATCCAAAATATGAGCGTCTTTTAAAACTTCAAAAAGAGAAGCAGATTTTATCAGATTATCCTCACTTGAGAGAGCCACTCCAGTTTGCTCTCGCTTATTTGGACCCTTCCTTGCGGGCATCAGGTTCTCGAAAAGGGTCTTCTGCAGCTGCTTGGAGGCTGGAGGTCCAGGGAGTTGGAGCGCAGGTTCAGGGCTGTGTTTGCTCGAAAGATTGAACTTGAGCTTTCAAGGTCGTCTTCATCTTTGGATCGAGATGACGATATCAGTCTTGTCTTGGAGATTCAAGAATTGATCTCATTGCTCACAAGGGTTTTGGTCGATCTCCTGAATTCATCATCATCTCAAACCACCCCTGCTTAATTTAGTCTACTTGGTTTATTATATATATAAATATATACCTTGCCCCTGAATTCTAATGGAATTTCATGCTAAACTTAATTTTTAAATTATCTCTCTCTCTCTCTTCCTAATTTCATGCTAGAATGTCATTATACTTTTAGTTTGTTATTGAAGTGTTTGATATGTTGTCTCTTCTCACTTGTTAGGTGGGATGTTTTTTTGATGGTGATTATGTTTCTTTAAGTAGTCTGTATGACTTTAGTTTATTGAAGTTTATCAATATATTATAATAGTATCTATTTTCATATGAACATTACCCCTCGTAAACCTTAGGATCTGAGCAAATTCTTGTAATAAATGCAGTTGCTGAGAATATATTATCTTAGGAACAGGCGTGCTAGGATCTTTGTAAGTGGTTTTGATGTAAACTGTCTGGAGAGTAGGGACGTGCATATCTTGTTACTCCTTTCTACGATTACTTGTTTAAGTGCATATAGAGCAGGCCAAGCTCTTGATTGATGTAATCAAGTCATCATCTCCAAACATGTTGTCTTGTTAGTTACGAATTAAAAAAACAAATCATCAACGGTAAAAGTGGCCACACTATTGTAATCAGTATTACAAGGTCCTTAAGAAAGTTATCAACAATCTTAGAAAGCTCGTGGAAGGAGGGTTCTGTTCTGTATATTTCAAGTTGTTTCTAGTAGTCACCTTATTGAATAATTATGTGTTTCTATATTTCTGCATTGAATACGTACTTTAGACAATATGAGCCTCAGCTATGAAAATATTGGGAGTGATAGTGACCGGAAGAGTTGTGCTGCTATGATGTTTAGGTAGAAATATAATGCCGTGTTTGATCCTAGTTTGTAGTCGTTGTCAATTTAAAGGTTCTGATTATTAAGTGGGCCTAATGGCCTAGACTTCTAATATTGTATTTATTTTAAGTGTTGGTACTAGGCATGGCAAAAAGAGGAAGTATGGTAGTGTAATGAGAAAATAACAGTCTGATTTTGTACTCTTGTAATGCGAAAGTGTAAGCAGAGTTCAGTTTATCTGATTATATCTATGCAGCAGAGCTAAAGTTGTGTTTTTGTGTTTTCTTTCTACCAATATCTGCATTCATAATGAAGCGTAAAGTATTTGATCAATGTAACTGATGAATTGATTGTGTATCTGCATCAGAATGGAATTCAGCTTTTGTTTAATTCGTTTGCAGTCTAGAGGAGATGTCATTAGTCTAGTGCATAAACCGTCTGAAATCAAGTTTTGGTTTATTGTATTTTTGACCAAAATATCTAATGTTCCATGAGAAAGCATAACCTTCTTGTTTATGGTTGCATAGGAAGAAATGGATGGTTAGGTTGATTTTGGTATTTACCGCCTTTAGATTGAACGAATCAAGTTCACCTGGGGATTTCCGGTAGTTGGAACAGTTGGCCAACAAGCCTCCAATGTATAGGTAGTGAATGAAAGATTATCTACTTATATCACTTGTATATGTAGTGGAAGAATGCAATAAATAGATTGTAGTGGATATTCTAAAAAAATCATTATTTTTTACCCAAAAAAATCATTATTTTTTACCCAAAAAAATCATTAACTTTCATGATATGTATCTAATCCATTAGATTTCACCCAATTTGATCCAATGCCATCATCGTTAATATAAATGATGATTATTAGGTATAGAGTACAAAACTTTCGCACAACTTTTCTCGAATTGGATTCGATTGCACAATGTTGTGCGATTGATTCTACATGAATGTACATTATTCCCGGGTGGACTCCGTATATAAAAATATAAAGGATGAGGCTATTGCCACCAAAAAAAAAAAATCTTGACACCCATTTACTTAAAATTTAAAATATTAAAATAACATTTATACTTTTTACATCCATTAAATCTCAAAAATAACCTTAATTGTTAACCCTCGAAATTCTCTCAAATGGAAAAGTTCAACATTGCTTTTAATTTTGGGTTAATATCACCATTACCTCTGAACTGATAGTGCGGTAGCAAAGTGCCCTCTGAATTTTTTTTCATGGTATTAAACCCTCTGAACTTTCATTTATTGGTAATAGCTGACAGAATGAAAACGGATGTCAAAGAAAAATTACAATTACACACCTTGAGTACATGAATAATTGTATTAAAACTGAAAAAATATAATAATATCACACAAACACCATTTGACCTGTTTGACTGATGTCAAAAAAATATATATTAATATTAATATCGTGTTGGAGGACCTGGTGGCCAGCATGCTAACACAACTGAGAGTGCTGTGAGAATAGTTCACATGCCTACAAGAGTTACTGCCACTTGCCAAAATGAAAGGTGTGCATTCCTCTATGCTTTGTTTGTGCTAATTATGGACCATGGAGTGATTACCTTCTCCTTTATCTAACCTTGAAGTTGTAATTTGTAATAACCACAAATCACAACATCAAAATAAGGCTTCGGCAATGGCTGTGCTTCAGGCTCGATTAGACCAGCTTGAGATGACTCGGCAGGCTCAGATGAATGCACAACATATGCAATCTCTTACTGAAATAAGTTGGGGCAATCAGATTTGTATTTATGTGCTTCATGTATGAACATTACAACTTCCTTTAAGTTGTTGGGGGTACTTGTGACAATCAAAACCTCACTAATTTCTATTCACTCATTTCTTAATGCAGCCTTACCGTATGGTGAAGGATCTTAGGACTAAATATGAGGTTTCTGATCCTGATACTGTGCTCGAGGGAGATCTAGATGGCTTCATCTTAAGCTACTTATCAGCTTCCTTAAATAAATATGAAAACGTGGGATGAAAGTGGTTGCTAAAGATTGGTGATCAAAGCCAGCCTGCACACTGATAATGAAGCTGAACTTCTTGGCTTACACCCTTGGTTATCTAGCTCGTCTTCTGCTGGATTTCAGCACCTGAAATGGTTGGCCAACGAGGGATGCAATGGCTTACCACAAAGCATTTTGTATATGTAGTGGAAGAGTGAACGAAGTCTTTCTCAAATGTTTTTATTTTTTATTTTTTTTTATACAAAACATTAATTATTCATTGACTACTGTATTTGGGCATTGCTAAGTGCTTCTAGTGGTGAAATCTTATTGCAAATTTCATTCAAACCCAACTTTGTCAAATGAATTTACTCATGAAAAAGAATTTTGTCCTATCTAACAATTACATACTTAAAGAAGTACAAAAGAGTGAATAACTCTGTTAAATATAGTAACCAATGTTGACTACAATCTCAAAATATACACACAGATACAAAAGAATGAAGAACTTTGTCAAAAATAGCAACCAATTTAGATGTTGGCTCCAATGAACAATCACAGCATATACACAGATACAAAAGAGTAAATGAACTTTGTCAAATATAGCAACAATTGTTTGCTCCAAAGGAAACAATCACAACCTATACAGAGTAAAGTGTTTGAAAAATCCTCATCAAATCCAGAGTTAAGTGTTTGAAAAATCCTCAGCCCCAGAATTTGAAGGAGCAGCAACAGAAAAGGTACCTAGACCAGGGGAACAAAAATTCTTACGCTAACATATTGACATCTAAAAAGAAGAAAAAAACAACCACAAGCAATTTGTATATTTACTGGTCTCCAAGAACTGATTGATTAACAAATGCTGTGATCAACCAAACAAATCACAAATCAGTAGTCTCATCTTGGTTGTCGAAGGCATTTCCAAAGGTACTTTCTGCGGTTGATTGAGTACCTATTGATGAAGAAAAATTCAAACCATAAGAGGACAACCGCATCAATAAACAACAGTAGTCCTATTGACAAACTCATTAATATCCATAGATAAAAATGCACGATTAGAATCATCTTAGCCATTAAACAAACAAGTGTATTGGATGGTTTACATTATTAATTCCGCACCATAGAAAATCCACCCAATAAAAATGAACTACAACCTCACAAATTTTATTAGCAACAGATAACCTCGATCCCATATTTCCAGATGATTTCAGCTAACTTGTAAAGTTTCACAAGCTCAAACAGTTTTAATTCTTTCGATTCCAACATAATAAAGGTTGTTAACTTAGACTACAACAAAATATGGATGCTAAAAGATAAAAACTCAGTTGTAGCAACACTATACTATAACACTATACACAATAATTAAGAAACCTAACAACGATCCTACTTCTGGTGAGATAAAAAAAAATCCAAACTAGAAGCAGCAAAGAGTACCACAAGGACTCTAGGAAAAAATCTCTTAGACTAGAATTGACCAGAAGGATTGATGGCCCATTCTAATGAAGATACCAATAATTAGAATTCAATACTAAGTTTCCAGGGGACACAGAATATCATCACATGCAATAATTTATATGAGATAACAGGAAGAAATCAAATCCTAACTCACATGATGGATGTGATGACTCACTATCATCACCAAGCAGCAACATCGTCACATCCGCAACCAACTCAGTGGCCTTCAAGTGACCATTCATTCGTGTCATGCGCCACAACCTCCATAGGTCATCTAGCTCCTCCATTGATGAGGGTCCGAGCAGTGCAACCTTATGCTGAAGTAGATATAGCATGGATGGGTATAAAGTATGCTGTTCGTAGTTGAACCATTCCCTCAAGAATCGATACTTCCCATCAACAACTTTGTACTCATCTCTTGATGCTTCTCCAATATAACTCATATCCTCACCAGAATCAATTGCTGATACTTCATCCCAAATTCTCCCAACCAAATCAGACAAATGTTGGGTGAGTCTCTTTGACAATATCGGAAATTCATCACTTGCCCATTTCATTTCTCGTTGGAGAAACTTGGAAAATCCAAACGATTCAGAAGTCCAAGTGTTTAAAACACGAAAAATGGATGTACACTTTTGGTTAAAAAATCGATGGAGGTGCAGCCAGAAGATAAGATCAGAGATAATAGGGTCGTTATCATTCAAAAGTTTCCTAACAGTGCAGCTGAATTTGAGAACTTCTTCCTCAGAAGGACAACCAGGTTTGTCTTCATCTTCCCCACCATCAATCTCAAAATAACAATTGAAAATACCTCTAGCTAATTTTCTGCCATTTTCATCTATCAAATTATGGATTATTGTTCTAAAAAGTGCAGTGAAAGTGAACAAGAACGTTGATTTCGCTTGATTGAATCTAACCTCATCTTCATCGAGCAAATACTGGATCATAGTATATATAAAATCAAAAGACTTCAAATGAGACATTATCCAATGCGCATACCATTCGCGGCACCTAATATTCAAATCTGCTTGAAGTTTCGAGTTTTCAACCAAACCCACCCTATGCTCTAGTAAAACTAAAGCCGAACGGTTGAAAGTGTAATATTCTGAGAACAGCCATAACCTCAAAAGTGGGTATCTGGTTCCAAGGTCTAGCAATAGTCTCCCTTCCTCATCTTCCTTAATCAACCTAGCTTCCGTGTAAGCAGAACCCTCTGCAGTTACTCTACCCCAAAGAGATTCTGATTTACGACAGAAATTCACTCTACAGGCTTCTAAAACCCTATCAATTTTGTCCTTAATCCTGTCAAAATCATTCTTTAATCGAGGAGATTCGATCTCGAGTAAATGAAGCCAATTATCAATGCAGTAAGATGTAATGTAACTAAAGAACTCCTTTTCATTGAAAAGCTTATCACGAATCCCCATGAAAAATTCAATTTCTAGACTCGAAGTATAATTCAGATTTTCATGGGCTAATTCAACATATTGAGGATACAAAATCAAACTATTTATCTTTTTAATTACTTCACCGACAACACCACCATCACCACCAACATCACCGTCACCGCAGTGTTCCATGAAGGTTTTTGATGGTGGTGGTCGACCCATACCTGGTTTGTCGACTGTTGACGCCATCCCCATGCTCGTCGTCAACGGAATCGAGCTCGTCACGAACGATCCCAAGTGACTTCAAGAAGACTTGTTTCCCTCTTTCGTCGCCAAGTAACTTCACCAGAACGAGTATTGCATCTCTTAAATTTCCTTTGTAATCGGTCCATTCCACCCTGTCACCATCAAGCGGCGGAGGCGGAGGCGGAGGCGGTTCTTCTCATGAGATGACTGTGTTCAAGGGATCCATGAATGGTTCAAGAAAAGGATTAGGGTTTGAATGAATGAATTTTTTTTGCACTTGTATCGAATGAATGCGTGAGTGAGAGTGAGAAAGAAACGAAAGTTGTTAAATGGGCGGGAAAAGAGGTTTTCTTGACGGAATTCAACGGTGTTAAATTCCAGGGAACGGAATTTAACGGTGTTGAATTAAGCCCATCAAAGCCCATCACGCTTGGGGTGTGTTAACGAGGCCCATATAATTCGTGAAATTCAAACGAGACTAGGATTACTATTCTATAAATTAACGAGTTTATTTTATGTGCAAAAACCCTAAACGAGAAGAAGAAATTACAGAGAGTCTCTTTCATGGCTTCAACAATCACAACAGAAACAGGTAAATTTTCGTTTTGTTTTTGTTATTAATGGTTACATGTATTGAATCCAAATTGTTTAGTTAACAATTAAAATGGCTTCTTCAATAGTGTCTTTGTTACCTGTAATTTTATTTTTTTTATTAATGGTTTACTTGATCGGATCTTATTCTTCGATGTAGCTTGGTTACTTGTAAATTTTGCTATTAAATATTTTAATTAATTTTTATCTGGTATTGAATCCAATAACAATCATAATTGGATTCTTCAATGTAGCTTTATTACTTGTAAATTTGGTTATTAAAATTTTTAATTAATTATTATCTGGTTTTGCATCCAATAACAATCATAATTGGATTCTTCAATGTAGCTTTGTTACCTGTAAATTTGGTTATTAAAATTTTTAATTAATTGTTACAATGTAGTGTCGAGGGAGGAAGAAATTCAAAGTTTGAAGAACTCTTCAATTCAAGCAGATGTGTCTTTGAAACAAGTTGTAGAAGGTAATCCAAGAAAATGGCAACCATTTCGAAGAAGACACATCCTAGATGGCTATTCAACTGAAGCCGTTGCAGATGTATCTTCTTGGGGAGAAGATGATATTCGAGAGATCATTAAATTCTTCGAGTGGGCAGATGATTTTTCTGAAGGAGATGGGAAAATTGCGAAAGTCGTATGCGTTGAGGGACACTTTCACCAAACCTGATCCAACATATGAGCGTCTTTTAAAACTTCAAAAAGAGAAGCAGATTTTATCAGAGTATCCTCACTTGAGAGAGCCACTCCATTTTGCTCTAGCTTATTTGGACCCTTCCTTGCAGGCACAGGTTCTCGAAAAGGGTCTTCTGCAGCTGCTTGGAAGCTGGAGGTCCAGGGAGTTGGAGCGCAGGTTCAGGACGGTGTTTGCCAGAAAGATTGAACTTGAGCTTTCAAGGTCGTCTTCATCTTTAGATGGAGATGACGATATCAGTCTTGTCTTGGAGATTAAAGAATTGATCTCATTGCTCACAAGGGTTTTGGTCGATCTCCTGAATACATCATCGTCTCGAAGCACCCCGGGGGCTTAATTTAGTCTACTTAGTTTATTATATATACCTTGTCCCTGAATTCTATTTGAATTTCATGCTAATGTTAATTTTTAAATTATTTCAGTCTGTTCCTAATTTCATGTGAGAATTTCCTGCTACTTTTAGTTTGTTATTGAAGTGTTTGATATGCTGTCACTTCTATACTTAGTTAGGTAGGATGTTTTCTTGTTGGTGATTATGTTTCTTTAAGTAGTCTGCATCTTCCGTTTCGAAATCACAAAACTCTCATGAGGAGATCCATTCGCCAATATGGAGACTTTAGTTTATTGAAGTTTATCAATTCATTATAATAGTATCTGTTTTCATCCGTAAGATCTATTTTCATTCGAACATTACCCCCATAAACCTTAGTATCTGAGCAAATTTTTGTAACAAATGCAGTTTGCTGAGAAGATATAATCTTAGGAGCAGCAAAAAACAACCTATCTGCAAGGATCTTTGCAAGTGTTTTCGATGTAAGCTGTCTGGGGAGTAGGGAGGTGCATATCTTCCTACTCTTTTCTATGATTACTTGTTTAAGTCCATACAGAGCAGGCAAAGCTCTTGATTGATGCAATCAAATCAGCATCTCCAAACTGGTTGTCTTATTATTTAAGGAAAAAAAAAAATTTCCTCCAACAGTGGATGAAGTGGCCAATGGTCTCTTCCTTTCCTGGAAGAAGGCATGCTAGCATGAAATGTCATCCGAAACCACACTGTTGTAATCAGTATTACAAGGTCCTTAAGAAAGTTATCAACAATCTTAGAAAGCTCGTGGAGGGAGGGTTCTGTTCTGTATATTTCAAGTTGTTTCTAGCAGTCACCTTATTGAATAATTATATGTTTATATATTTCTGTTTTGAATACGTACTTTAGACAATCTGAGCCTCAGCTTTGAAAATTTTGGTAGTGATATTGACCGAAAGAGTTGTGCTGGTGTAAAGTTTACAGTAATAAATATGAAGCCGGATTTGATCCTAGTTTATAGTCGTAGTCAATTCAAAAGTTTTGTTTATCTGGTCAAGTGTTGTGGCCTAGACTTCTGATGTTGTAATGAGAAAACAGCAGTCTGATTTTGAACTTTTGTATGCATCGGATCTTAAGTTGTGTTTTCGTGTTTTCCTTCTGCAAACACCTTCATTCAAGTTAAAGTGTAAATTATTTGATCGATGTAAGTTTTGTAACCGATGAATTGATTGTGTATTTGCACCATAATGGAATTAGCTTTTGTTTGATTTGTTCACAGTTTATAGGTCATTCATCTAGCGCATAAACTATCTAAAATCAAGTTTTGGTTTTGGTTTATTGTAATTTTGACCAAAATATTTTATGTGCCATGAGAAAGCTTAATAACCTTCTTGTTTATGGTTGCATTGGAAGAATCGGATGGTTAGATTGATTTTGTTATTCATTTTGGTATTTACCCCCCCCTTGAGATCGAAGGAATCAAGTTCACCTTCTTACATCTTTCACTTGTTGGTTTTTGGCTCCGATGGATTCCTAGTGATTTCCAGTAGCCGGAACATTTGCATTTCAAGAGGCCTGCGATGGTCAGATATTCATAGCACTTGTACAGGTAGTGAATGAAAGATTATCTATTTATCTATTTATAGCACTTGTATATGTAGTGGAAGAATGCAAGAAATAGTTTTGTGGTGGATATTCTAAGAAAATCATTAATTTTTACCCGATAAAAATCATTAACTTTCATGATATGCATCCAATCCATTATATTTCACCCAACTTGATCCAGCGGCATCACCTTTAATCTTATATTTTGAATATATGAAATTGAAAAATTATTTATATATATATAATCGATAATTATTAGATATAGAGGTACAAAAATTTGTCATTACTTTTTTCGAATTTGGATTCGATTGTACAACTGTTTAACAATATGCAATCGGTTCTGCATGCCTGTGTGCCAGCCAAAAAAATATCTCAACATTCATTTATTTAAAATACCCGATATTGAAACATAAAAATAACAAATTTACTCTATACATCTATTAAATCTCAAGTATAGCCTTAATTGTTTTTTTTTATATATATAAAAATTTAACCTTTATTGTTGAACTCGAAATTCTCTCAAATGGATAACTTTAACATTGCTTTTAATTTTTACTTCAAAAAAAAACATTGCTTTTAATGTTTCTAATTCTTTCAAAACCTTCTAATGTTTATTACTTTTAAATTGATTGATTTTTTAAACCTTTTTTTTTTTGCTTATATAGAATTGTGTAATTTTCTATCAACAGTTCTAAAATGCTAAAACCCATCAATCAAATTTTGGACTTTAGTTCATAATATAGGGTTAAAAAAATAATAATCATTAGATAGTGCTTTGTAGTTTGTAGAGATAAAACATTCACATTTGGTTATGATGTTATCTTGTGTGACAAATAAAATTGTAATAATTTAAGATGTACAAAATAATAGGCTTATTAATTAGAAAATAAAAAAGAGAAATTAATATGTGAAAGATGAGGAAGAAGACAAGGGTCAATTAGAATTTTAGTTTAGAGTTAGCTTAATAATAAAAAAATTGAATACATTATGGGTATTGTGAGAAATATTACACAACTAATTCGACTAAATACACAAAACGACGTCGTTGATGGAAAAGAATAAGAATAAGAATAAGATGAGACACAGAGGCTGTGTAATTTGGATTGAATCCATAAACCAGACCAGAGGTGCGATAATTCTCTCGCGCTTTTTGTGTTCTTTTTCCATGTTTAGATCAATTTTTGATTTTTTATAAAGGGTTGATTTTTATTTTTCTCTTCCTTTTGATTTTTCTCAGGAAACAAACAGACTTCTGATCGTTGTTTAGTTTCTGTAATGGAAGATAAAAAGAAAGTATGGTACTGTTGATTCTCTTAGATTGAAGATCATCAATCAGATCAAAGCCGATGTAATTCTCTCTCTCTCTCTCTCTCTCTCTCTCTCTCTCTCTCTCTCTCTCTCTCTAGTCTCTATACACTTGTATATATATATATATATATATAAGTCATACACACATTTATATGTTTGATATTGAATTGGTGCCAGCTCTGGATTTTGGGGTGTTTTAGGTTCAGTTCTTGCATGTGTAATTGAGACCAATAAATTAGCATTTTTTTTTGTGTTACTGGTGTATTCTTAATTTTTATATGAAAAGAAGAATGCAACTTTGTTCTATGTTCAGGTGAAAAAAATTAAGAAGAAGAAGAAGCTTTTCGGAGAATCATAATTAGTCAATGAAGTGAATAAATTAGTAATTTTTTTTAAGAGGATAAGGTTCCTTGATGCTGGTTTGAATATTGAATGTTTGATTTTCATGATCAGTTGAAATATGTTGTGGACAGCTTGGGTTTGAATATATGGGGATTCATATATTCTAGTTATTGATGATGTATATTCATGTAGAATTCTGCTTATAGATGATTGGGATGAAGTTTTCACAGGTAGTAGAATTCTAATTGGTGTTTGAAAAGTAAAAAGACAAGAACGGAACTATTAAACTTCCAAATGGCTGCATTTATAGAGAACTTTTTACTCATGTTTGATTCCATTCAGCTTTGGGAAATGCTTCAGTATGCTGGGCTCAACAAGCCCAACTACTAAAATCATGACATTTGACATCGGAATCACATGTAATCGGATGTCAATGTCACGTGGCATGACTTTGTTAGTCCGGGCTCACCGCATCCGGTGTATTGAAGCTTTTTTTTTCAGCTTTTATCTCGTGCTAAAATCTCTATTTTTGGCAATGTTTCTAATGTTCATTCTAGAGTGACATCAAGTTTAACTGTTTAAGATTTTGATTTGTTGACAATTTTGGATCCCGTCGGTTTGCTAGTATATTTACATCTTATTAAGATGATTAAATAAACGAAATGCCAAAGAAACATATAATTTAGGTGACTATGGATGAACTAAGAATTGAAATGGTCTGATTCCCATGGAGTTGATGGATGATTTTGGATATCTAAGGTTTTGCTCTTATATGTTTGCTTTCTCTATGTTGCAGGAGGAGCTAAAGAATACAACCATCAAAATGGTGGAACAGAGTAAAGTTCTCAACACCCTCAGAGCTGAGAAACAGACCAAAAGAGAGCTCTTTGATGCTCTTTGGCAGGAACTTGAGTAAGTTTATGTTGAATAAGCAAAATTTTTGAAATTGTTAGCTGGTTAAGACATAAATGCTGTACTGATTTGATTTACACGTACTAGAATCGTTCAATGTATGCTGAAACTGCATTTAATTTTATTTGTTGGGCAGACATAGGTGCTGTACTGATTTGATTTACACGTACTAGAGTCGTTCAATGTATTCTGAAACTACATTTAATTTTATGTGCTGGGAAGAATCTCGTGCTCGAGAAAGCCTCTAAATCAGTTTGGGAGTTAATTCTCAACAGCGATGGGCTGGGGGAAAGACATAAGTGAAACGGTTGAAAGGGTATTTTGTCGATTAAGTGGCAGGGAGCTTCCATTATTTCCTCTTCCAAATGTTGAGACCCAACCCTGCAAATAAACTGAGAATGAGACTGAGAAAGGAAAAGAAAAAGGAAAAGAGGAGCATGAAAACGAAAAGGACAATTCGAACTCTGCATCGAAGAGAAGGAATTACACTGAGATGAATGAGGAGGAGAGGACGATGAATGTGCAAAATGATTAATCCCGCTTCAATTGGAAACTGTAAGTAAATCATACAAGCCAAAATATCAGAAAACTAGAAGCTGTATCAAATGTATATCTGGCGATTCATTGACTATATTTTCTTGTGCTTCTCTGTTCGTTTTCTTAGAGGGAAATAACAATCTTAGGACATCCCTAGATCAGAAAATTAATGTAGACTGAAGTCTAAAATTTTTTTAGTATGTTGGAATGTCAATTGATGAACTTCATTTACTTGAGTGAGTATTGTGGATATTGTTGGTTCCAGTTGTTTGTTTAGGTGAAATATATATACAAAGCAGAAACAAGGATACAAGAATGTTTGCACACATGCATTGTTTGTCGCCATTTTTTAACATGTAGCATTAAAATCTACTTAAGGTGCTTTTGTGATCTCTGATGAAAATACAATTCTCACAACAGTCACTTAGGTCACTGTTCAAACACACTCTCTCACTAATTTATTCACATATGTACGTTTTATTGGTTTGTTGCCATTAATAGTGGATTAGTGGCAATATCATCAATCATCTAATCAAATGAGTTGCTCTTCGGCAGATTTACCGCCATCTCTTCCTCTATATTTTGAGGCAGTGTCGCCATAGAAACAGGTTGAGAAATAGCTTGAGCCATATTTTGAGGTGGTGCCGCCACGGAAACTGCCTGAGCCATAGATTGAGCCATACTATGAGGCGGCATGGCCATAGAAGCAGGCTGAGCCACCCAAGAAATGGGGTGTGGAGGATAGACTATCTCGGTACTGTCAACTGAATGCTGATTAACACTATGCATAGTATAGTAGCAGTAGTAGTAGCAGTAACTGTGTTGTGTTCATAGCTTAGATGCTGATTTGTAGCAATGTTACAAGTAGGATTCACTCCCTGGTACAAATTAATGTACGTATCCATTGATGCTGCGTTTTCCCTGTAATACTGCTGCTGCTGATTTGAGCTTTTAGTCAATAAATTGTTATCATGCACATTGAGAAACATCTTGGCATCAACATAGTTGTTGTTGTTCTGATAGACGAAACTAGTTGTACCCTTTGGAGCAATATTAGACATCCCTCCTTGAACTTGATCTCTAGCAATGCTTTCTGCAAAAGAGCTTGCTCCCTGAACCTGAATTTCCCTCCGGTTTCCAACCCACATGCTGCCGATATTATGATTTGCACAACATAACACCAAAACCATAGGTTCTTTTAGTATACATTTTTAACTGTTAGAATCCTGAAAAGGGGACTAGAAATCAATTCGAAGAATGAGAATAAATAGCTGAATTCGGAGAACCCAAACTAAAAAGAGATGGGTTGTTGATTATCTGTTGATGATAAAATTCTTGTAGTTGCTGTTGAGCAATAATGTTGAAAGGTGATAATATGCCAATGTAATTCTCTCTCTCTATCTATATATACACGTATATATTTACACATATATATATTTGATATTGAATTTGAATTTGAATTGGTGCCAGCTCTGGATTTTGGGTGTTGTAGGTTCAGTGCTTGCATGTGTAATTGAGCCCAATGAATTAGTATTTTTGTTTGTTTTACTGGTGTATTCTTAATTGTTACGTGAAAAGAAGAATGCAACTTTGCTCTTGAATTTCTGTTCTGTGTTGAGAAAAAGAGAAAAAGAAGCTTTTCAGAGAATGAGATTGTGAGGTTTTCAGTAAGGTAGTTATTTGTTTTCCATCCACAAATATCTGTAATAAATCTCTAAAGATATATGAGTAAAAAAATATATTCTTCTCTTGACTTTAGGTAGCTTGTTCTAATATTTTAAATCAATAGAATTAAGAGTATCTGGAGCGGACATTTTGATTCAAAAGGGTAACTATAGGTAGTTCAGCAATGTGTTGGACTGGTAACAAGCATACCAGGCCGGTTGCACACCATTAGGACAGAAACTCAAATTATAGCAACTCAACAAAACCAAAAAGGCTCAATATGCACCAATAAGCACTGTAGAACATGAAGCCACCAGCAAGAAAAGAGGATCGATTTATTTACCTTAAAATACTGCCAACTAAGCTCTGGATTGATTCCATTGATTCTCTTAAGGTTGAAGATCATCAATCAGCTCAAATCCAATGTAATTCCCTCTCTCTCTCTATACACTTGTTTTGATATTGAATTGGTGCCAGCTCTGGATTTTGAGTGTTATAGGTTCAGTTCTTGCATGTGCAATTGAGACCAATAAATTGGCATTTTTGTTTGTGTTATAATAATAAAATGCTTGCATTGTAATATTACTTTTCTGTTTCCTGTTCTCTGTTAGCTAGTTAGCAAGCTGGTTGACTGTTAGGGCAATCAAACTTAACTGGGCATGGGTTTGGAAATTGTGGAAGCAATACGAACAAAATCTACAGTGAACATCTCCTTAATCGAACCTGTCTTTTTTTTTTTTTTTGGAAGCAATACTGGCTACCCAAATCCTTTTAACCCGAACTGAGCCCAATCAAAATCATTGTTACTGTCTCTTCAGTTCTCTCTCTCCCAAACACGCACCTCTCTCTAATTACTGAGGCCAGAGCTCCAACTCCTTACTGTTTCTTTTCTTGTCACTGCTCTCTCTCTTTATTGTGTCTTCACTCAGTTGAGTTTCCACCGGTGCTTATCATTAATGGAGCCTCCATACCTTCTAAGGCTTGGACTTGGCTCAACGTATAAACACTGTTGCATTTCTTCAAGTTTTATACTTTGTTCTTATACTTTAATCCATTTTATACCTGTTATTTCTGTTCTATTGTGCGTCTTTGAAAAGTGCGTCTTGAATATTTTGATGATTGCCACTAAGATGTTGCTTAGGGGTACCTTAGTAAATCTTTAAAATGCATTGTTCACTAAATTATCTAGTATATTGCATTGATCAATGGTAATCCTAAGCTTTTATTGTGATAAAATATATATATATTTTTTTTTGTTGATACAATTATGATAAAATATTCTACTAGCTAAAAAAAGAAGATGAAGGTTAGTCCTCTCAAAGTGCTATGTCCTTTTTAGAACTGATATACCCATCAATGGTTCATTACTTATGGTCAGTGTTAACTTATATTTGTTACGTTGAGAATAATATTTTGTCAATTATGTTTTGATATAATGGTGCAGCCCTTTCTTTAGTTGATATAAGTGAAGCATGTGAGTTCACCACTTATATTTCTCTATTATTTTAAGTTCATTTCATACTTTTTGTGTCTTTTAAAATAAGTACTCTTAAAATTACAAAGAGATTGAGTTAGTAACACAAATATATTGGTTTATAGAACTCACATCATAGTAGATTTTCCATTTATTGTAAACTTGGATAACTTTTGTCTAATGATCACTACATAGCATTTTTTATGTTATATTTAGTATACCAAGTGTCCAATGTATGCATCGAGGAATTGGGTTATTTTATATCAAATATGATTGTCATTTTGATGGTTGTTTCATTTTTTGGTTTACTAAATCATGTGAATTTTCTATTTGTTGACCTTTGTGTTAGAAATCCATGCTTCAAACTAATGCGTCATATCACTTGTTGTGATATGTACTTGGTTACTTAATGAAGATATATGGAATGCCTTTCTTTAGTATTTGGTGTGACGTTCATATTATCACTATATATATTTGGATAGAATTAGATTTATATTTGCATTGATTAATGTTATTTTTTGCAAAATAAAAGTTTCTACTATATGTTATTTTATGAACCTAAATTGCGTGTTTAAACTAGTAGCTCAATGTATACTTCTTGCTTTATAATATGGGAAAGTTAATTTCTTGAAATGCTAATTTCTTTTGATATGATGGATGATGACAATATAAATGCAAAAATCGAAATTGATTTGGTGGTTACTTTTGTAATAACTTAAATTGTGTTGGATATAGCTTTTGCAGTGGAACAAGACATTTCATTTTAGGATTAATCCTCTTTATACCAACCTTGGATGGAAATAAATTTAATTTTTGCTTGTGTTAAGTAAGTAGCGGTGTGTGGAGTATGGTCAAAAGAAATAAAATGGTTATATGGATATACTATTTCAATTTTGCTTGTGCAGATTTTTGTTACTGGAAATTGCAATGATTTCTCATTGTTGGTTATCTTCATAATTTTTATAGCATATGCTTGATGATTGTTGCCTTTTAATAGCTTCTAACGGGACTGTATATAGTTTTGTTGTGAGTGTTTCATTTGAATGAAACTAGATAGCAACATCTTTTAGTAAATAATTAATATGCGGATCTTTGCCCTGTTATAATGTTGAGACATCCTGGTTTATGTTTGTTTGGCTGTTATACAATGATCTTACTTTGATATAAATTATTCTTGAGAATTTTGTCCCTAAGTTATCATATATTCTTTCACCATGGTGTGCAGCTTTATGATTTTTTGAAACTTTCTTGAATATTTTGATGATTGCCACTAAGATGTTGCTTAAAGGTCACTAGATTATCTAGTATATGGCCTTGATCAATGGTGTAACCCTAAATTTTTCCTGTGATAAAATTGTCCTAGTTATAAAAGGAAGAACAATGTTAATCCTCTCAAAATGCTGTCCTTTTTTGAAATGATAAAGATGCACATCGAAGATACATTACTTACAATCAGTGTTCTTACAACTTAAATTTGATGATATGCTGAGAAGAATATTTTGTCAATTATCTTGGAGCGTCAAAGGTAATTTGTTTTTAGATGGTGATACTGATATAAATACAAAATAATTTATTTATGAATTATATTTGATGGTCTCTAAGGTTCTCGTTGGGAAGCATCTAGTTTATTTTTATAAATTATATGCAATTTCAATGTTGCTGTGCTTATGTAGTAATTGTATATGCTGAGCTTGACTTGTTCTCCGGTTAGCATTAGAGATTAGCTGGTTCTTTTGTGATGGGAACACTAAGAGACACCAAAAGCTTGAATTGTGGATTGTGCCAGCCACATAAACATCAAAATTAATTAACCAAATTAATGTTGTTATTCATAGTTTCCCATTTCTATGTTTAACATAGCTATGATGGTATAAACTTGTGGGCAGTTTCTTCCCCGCCTCCTCCTTTTGGAATTGTACCAATATTATTTGAATTAGTTTAAACTAAAAAAATATTATAAATATTTGATAAATCAATTATCTAAACATTGATATATATATATATATTGTATGAGATATTCAATTTAATCATTTTTATAATTTTATTAAGGGTGATATTGGAATTTCTGAAAACATTAATATGTGGTGCACATGCAAGATTAAGAAGTGCAAAATATCTCACTCTTTCATTTATTTTGTTATCTGTATCATCTGTTTTGTTGCCCACCAAAATTGGTGCACATTAATATCTGTTTTGTTTAATGAGCTGGGCTTCACATAATAAAAAATGACCCTATTGGTGTCCTCACCAACATTATCTTGATACTCTGTTAATTGAAAAATACAAACATTATCTTAAATGGGTTGTATGATTTTTAGCTGAGTCCGGTTAAAATTACTTGTTTTTCCTCTTGTATATATCTATTAAATTGAATTCCTAATTCTATTATTTTTTGTTAATAGATATAAACTCTTATTATTTCCTGGCCAAAGATATCACACAATGCTGGTCTTGAAGGTAAACAAGCCTTAATATTAAGAACGGTTGGTAATTTTATCGTCTATTAGTGATGTTCAATAGAGGGTTTTGAAAACACCTTATATACACACCTCGTGGGGTTAACCCTTTTTTTTTTCTACAATTGTGACATATTTTGTACAATAGATTTTATTCAAAAACAATACATGTTTGGCAACCACTCGATTTACAACAAACTGTGATCACTGCCAATAGAAGAGAAGTCAATAAAATGAATACTGCAATTGTAATCCACAATTGCAATATTATATCTACACCAAAACTTAAAGCTCACTCTAATGTAAAAACACATTTAGGTAGACAATGGAAAAGGTATGCCACGGACGATCATCATGCAATTCTACATGGATGATTTCATCGATCCTGAAGGTTGGATGAAATTCAATGATCAATCTGATGTAACCACCTTGTATGATGTTGAATTTTGGAATTTTGGGCCTGGATCTTACACTAGTGGTTAGGGTTGTACATTGGGGAAATAGGGCTAGATGTAGGTCCTCCCATCCCTATCCCCATTTCCCAGACCCTCCCATATCTCCACCTATTTCCCCATTTAGGGGGAAATGGGGATGGAGAATTTTGGGGGAGGTACCTCCATCCCCAACCCCAGTTTCTCATTTTTCCCGTTTTTTCCGTTTTTTCATTTCCTCAGTTTCTCATTTGATTAAAAATTACAAATAAAAAAAATCCATTACAGATACAAATAAAAAAAATCTAAGTATTTCAATAATTCAAAGTTTGAAAATAAGACAAATTCAAATTTAAATATATTTATAAAGTTTTAGGAAAAATGGGGAAATGAGAATGGGGAACCTTCCCCAATACCCATCCTCATTTCAGGATATTTGTGGGGGAAATGGGGAAATGGGGTTGGGGGAGGGTCTCTCCATCACTATTTCAATTTGGGGAGGATTTTCATCCCCATACCCACCTATTCCCTCATTTTCCCCCAAAAAATTTTCCCCAAATGAGGGTGGGGTCACAGGAGAATGAGGATCCAGGGGAAAATGTGCAACCCTATTAGTGGTAGAGTAAACTGGTCGAGATATCATAACTTGAACAACCCCAATGGCCCCATGAAGTTAAAGATTTCACTGTTGAGAAGTTCATCAATAGCAATGAGTGGCTTCCGAAATTTTATGTACCTTATTTTGGTGCTCAGTTTGATAGTGGGTTTTTTTTTTAATAAAAAAAAAAAAAAACTTGTTTGATTGTGTTAAGGAATAATAAAATTAGTTATTTATGTATCTCTTTTATTTTTATAAAAAATAAACAATTGTTAATTATTATTTAATCATATCATTTACTTTTTAATATCTACATTTAGAATATATATAAGTATGTATTAAAATTTATGAGCAAAAGGTCCATATGCTTACAACCATACTAAATGTCAGGTATGCCCGAATATTTAAGCCCAATTCCTTATACTACCATCTTATGCCCAATTCTAGAATTATGGTCTCTTAGGGCTTTGAAGACCAGTTATGGGCCGTATGTGGCCCAATCAAATTTTGTTTGAATTCTATTGGGCGTTATACATAAGCAGCAAGTGAATTGATTTATTTATTTATTATAATTAAATAGAAACAATATAACATATTCTTTCAAGAGGGTAATCCGGTAATGTATTTAAAATATCTAACACATCCAAAGTAAAATTAGATAAAGTTTCAATCTCTCGGTTGAACATATTGATGCCGGTATTAGTACAATCAACGACACCATCAAAACAAACACTGATGTAAAGATTTGCATGAAAATAATTTCCCTTTTCGAAATTAGGAATTCCAAAAGTTTTCACATTATGGTTGCGAAATTCGAATGCACCGATGCAAACACTTAATTTTATTTTTTTGAAATCTGGATTGGTGATATTTTCTTCCGCCGTAATGAATAGCAAATTTAACCCAATAGATTCTTCTTATAATAGATCCATTAATATCTTCGCTAAACTTTTTAAATCGATTGCACTTCTTCTACAAGGATCTGCATTTAGAACCGATAAACATGTATCTGGAAATTTGGTGCCATTACAAGATTTTTGATAAAAGTAACTTCGTCATTGTTACTTGTCTCAGTAACGGCATTTTGATTGACAAATAAAACATGAACGACAATATAGAGCAAAGAAGAGGAATATAAAACAATTTGGATTCGCCATTTTGATTTTATAGATCATTACAAGGACTCTAGTGCAATTTTATCTTTAAGGGAGGTGTGATTATTTATAAAGATTTAGAAAATTCAATTAATGAATATATATATATATATATATATATATATATATATATATTGAAGGAGAATTGATGAGACCCAATAATGAATTTTCTATTATTAACTTTCTTTTCTATAAATTGGAAAAGTATAAGATTTTATCCGTGGAGATGTCTTAAAAAGTTGCAAATGAAAAATAATGAATAGTGATTAGTCAGGTGGATATATAATTGGGACAAAAAATCAAAATTAATTTGTCTCCAATTGGCAAGTGAAAATAATAAATTTATAAAAAGTCCATATATAGTATTATTTTTTAGGCTAATTGGCATTGATACCCCCTAAACTATACCCGAATTTGCACCTTACCTCTATACTTTTTTTTTCGCCATTAAACCCCATAAACTTTCATAAATTGGCAATAGCTGACGGAATAGTAACGCCGTCCATTTTTCCCTATTATATACATAATTGCATAAAACCAGAAAAATATAATAATACGACTTAAATACCCCTCTGACCAAATATTTTTTTTAAAAAATTTAAAAATAAAAATTTAAAATTTAAAATTGAAATAATGGTTAAATAATAATAATAACATTTTGAACTTTTTAATAAAGAAAATTAAATAAATAGAAAAATGAAAAATTAAATTGATTTAACAATGATTTAAATTATCTTTTTTTTATTTAAATATCCCTAAATATAAAACTCGAATGAATATTTAATTATTTAAGGGGAATTATCATTTAAATTGTCTTTTTTATTTAAATATCCCCAAATATTACTTGTTCATTTACAACAACAAGGGTATTAATAATGTAAAAAAAATAAAAATAAATAAATAATAAAAATAATATAATAATATTGATAATAATAATAAGAGTAAAATAAAAATAAAACAAATATAATAATAATAATAGTAGTAATAATAATAATAATAATAATAGTAATAGTAATAGTAATAGTAATAGTAATAGTTTAAAAAATAATAATTGTAATATAAAAAATATTAATAATTTAAAAAAAAAAGATTTGGTAGATATTTAGATTGATCTCCACCATCCATCTCAAATATTCATGGTGATGATCAAATAAAATAAAATAATAATAATACTATTATTATTATTATTATTATTATTATTATTATTATTATTAGTATTAGTATTAGTATTATTTGTTTATATTACTATTATTAAACAAATAATATTACTATTATTATTACTATTACTATTACTATTACTATTACTATGACTATTATTACTATTATTATTTGTTTATATTATTATTATCATTATTTTTTTTTATTTTTTTACTTTATTATTTTATCTTTTTATTATTATTATTTTATTATCATTATTATTGTTATTATTATTATTTATTTTTTTTAATTTTTGTTTTTGACTTTATTAATACCCTTATGATTGTAAATGAACACATGATATTTAGAAATATTTAAATAAAAAAGATAATTTAAATAATTGTTAAATCAATTTAGTTTTTCATTTCTCTATTTATTTAATTTTCTTTATCAAAAAGTTCAGAATATTATTATTATTATTTAACCATTATTTCAATTTTAAAATTTAAAATTTTATTTTTAATTTAAAAAAAAAATTGGTCAGAGAGGTATGTAAGTCGTATTATTATATTTTTCTGGTATTATACAATTATATATAATAAGGGGAGCTTAGTGTAATTTTTCATAACAGAAAAATGGATAGCGTTACTATTCCGTAAGCTATTGCCAATTTATGAAAATTTAGGGGATTTAATGGCGAAAAAAAAAGTATAGAAGGTAAGGTGTAAATTCGGGTATAGTTGAAGTGGCATCAGTACCGATTAGCCTATTTTTTAAAAAAGAGTTTATTATTAAAAAATTCCAAATCCTATTGGGCCCGATTTGGCCCAAATAATTAACACCTAATATTTGTAATTCTGCCCGGCCCAATTGTTTTTTAATTCATGCCAATCAAAATCATTGTCTCCGTTTCTTCAGTTTTCTTTTAATTCATGCCAATCAATATCTATTTATATCAATTGTTTAGTTGTGTATTAGAAATTCTAAAACAACTTCAAGCAAAATCATTTGTTTAAGTATTTGATTCTAATATGCTTCTGCTTATTTTCCTTATTATATTGATTTTTTTATAAATGATTATTATTTTTGTATAATTTTCTTTTGTTTTTTAAATACAGCAAATAATATTATATACAATTAAAAATATATGAGACATTAAAAATCATTAAGTGTCATGATATTCATCTAATCAATTGGATTCTAAAATATAGACTCAATTCGAATAGCAATTTTTTTTTTTTTTGTGTTGTATTCTATTGTACAACTATGTTTAATTTTATTTGAATTTGGTATTATATTTCTGGTGGTGTTTATGGGAGCTAAAAATGGCTTTTGTGCCCAACATTTTAAGCCCACACAATTTCGAGTATGGACCGGGCTAGGCCAAACAACCATAGAAGTTCATGAAAACGAGAGTTTCAACACTTTAGAAGCATCAATGTCATATGAAAATGAAGCTAAAGCATAACAGTGAAATTACATCTGACTTCAAAATGAAAACCATGAGCAAGGCGTAATGTCTCAGAAACTACACAAAAAATGTTTTCACTCCTCCATACGTTGTCTATGAATCTAACATTAACTTGGAGAGAAAACAATAATTTAAGTAAGTTTTTATCACAGTACAAGTACAACCATAGAAACAATCATAAAAGTTCATGAAAACGAGTACTGCAATACTTCAAAAGCAGCAATATCATACGAACAAACTTTAGCATTAATGTATGCATTAAATAAACTTTAGCATCTTTTTTAGATATCAATACAACCATAGAAACAACCATTGAAGTTCGATGAAAACGAGAGTTTCAACACTTCAGAAGCAACTACATCATATGAATGAAGCTAAAGGATTACAGTTTGATTACATCTGACCTCAACATGAAAACCATGAGCAAGTCCTAATGTCTCACAAACTGTACAAAAAATGTTTTTACTCATCCATATGTTGTCTATATTCTACTAACAAGTCCATGAATTTATCTATATAAATCTAACATAAACTTGGAGAGAAAACAATAATGTAAATAAGTTTTTATCACAGTACAACCATAGAAATAATCATATAAGTTCATGAAAGCAAGTACGTACTCCAACACTTCAAAAGCAGCAACAACATAGATTTGTAGGAACAATTGCTAAAGCTAAAGCAGAACACAGAACATATAGAAAGAAGAACCTCCCACATCTGACTTCAACATGATAAACATGAGCAAGGTCCAATCTCACTCCAAATGGTCACTAGAAGAAGCACCCTTGTGTTTTGCAGAAATCTGTAGCAAAACAAAACATATTAAAGGTGAAAGAAGAAATTGTATAAAAAAAAATCTATGGAAAAGTACTAGATATTGTTTAGTTTAGTGAATCAATATGTACCGACTGTTGTATGGCTTTGTTAAGATCAAAGTCTGAATGGAGTTTAACCGATTTCAAGTCAATTTTGACTTTTTGTAACTTTTGCGTGGTCAAGTCTCCTTGCAAGAAAATCTTCATATTCGGGCATCCTATCACATCCAAAGTTTCTAAAGATGGGAATTTTAAGATGAAATTCCCAGAGCAGAAACTTGTGAGACTTGGTAACTTTTGGAGCTTCAAACTCTTCAACTTTGTGAAACTAATTTCATCCACTATTACATCTCCATGATTTCCTATCACTTCTGTAATCTTTCTGCAGTAGCTTATACTCATTTCAGTGAGCTGCACCAGGCTTTTGGCTACCGGGGATGTTCCCATGTTTATCAAACTATCACAACTCCAAACTCCCAGAGATGTTAGATTCTGGAAAGAAGTTGAAGGATTCTGGAAAGAAGTTGGAGGTGGCATTAGATCGATCAAACTGTGACAGTTATGTACTTCGAGAACTTTAAGATTTTGAATAATCAAGTCTAATTTGGAGTTCTGCTTCCATATGTATTTCAAATTGTCAAGGGAGTCGAGATGTAATGTTTTTATTTTTGTCCGTGTTTGGTCCTCTCCATGGGGAAATATCTCTTCGTATTGACTGTAATTAAGTGAAAGCATTTCAAAAGATGTTGATTTTAGAACGTGGATTATGTATAGTTCAATTAATTACAAAAATAAATTTTGGATTTTAGAACGTGGATTATGTATAGTCCAATTAATTACAAAAGATGTTAATGTAAAGAATTTGAGGTGAGTGATTTTAAAACAAGAATAAATAGAAGATATACATACTACAGTACTAGTAAATGTACCTTATCATTGAAGATAAATTCCTTAAATTTAGGACATCTCTCTATCTCCATTTCTTTCAAGAATGGAAATCCAATCTGTAGTGTTCATGATATTGAGTTACTGATTAGAGTTATTTCTAATTATAACTGAATATAATTATAAAAAAAATATTTAAAAATAACTAAACAGTAAATCAAGTGTAGTCAAACCTCAAGGGTGTTTGTGCAATTAGCCATTATTATTATACATAACTATTAATCTATTATATATCATTTATTAATGATTCAACATATGTATTTTAGAAAAATAAAATGATAAATAGGTGGGCCCAGGAAAACAAGGAAACCAACACATGGAAACATTATTTTTTTAGGAAACCATGTATTTTAGATGTTTTCTACAAGTTCAAGTTTTAAGACATTAAAAGGAAAACTTAATCATTTTTTTTTCGTGTTTTCAATATTTTCCAAAAAATAAAAATTCTCAAAAATATTTCCAAACAAGTTCTCATTGTTATTGGAATGGAAAAATGTTTTTCTTCATAAACAATACCGAACAACACCTTAAACCACTCGGGCCACTTGAATTTTATACTCATGCAAAGTTGGAAAGTTGTAATTACAAAATTAAATTCTGATCAAATTGTGTGGCAAGAAATTACTAACTAAAGAAGAAAAAAAGGTCTTATTCTCATACCTCTTCAACCCAGGATAAAGGTTGTTGCATTTGGTCCTCCTTGTCAGTGTCATGGATGCCCTTTGTTTTCAAGACAAGACCACCTTCCACTTTATGTCTACCTGGGTAGAAGCTTCTAAGTTCTTGTAGATTAAACAGTACTAAGGAGGTCAATTTCGGAAAGAGAATCCTAGCAGGTGCTTCTTCCATCACTACTCCTTCCTTTGCAACGATAGATGCAGAAAACAGGTTTTTTAGACTTCGACATCCACTAACGCTCAATTTTTGTAGGTTTGCAAAGGAGAGCTCTATTTGGGAATCATAAATACTCAATTTTCCGAGATCAAATATTTCTTTTAAAGAGTCACATCTCCCAACTTCCAGAGACTCTAGGCTTAACAACCTTCCATAAATGTTTGATGGAAACACATTCAATAGCTTCTCGCAACCGTAAACATCCAATGATTTTAATTTAGAAAAGGAATTCTCAACAAGTTGGTTGTGCCATATTTTCTCCAAGTTGCCCATATTATAAATTGCCAATTTCTCTAAATTAGGAAGTTACAGATGATTCTTTGTAGCTATAATTGAAAGTAATTAGAAAATATTTATCCAAAAATAAAGAAATAGTAAATCAAGTGTAACTAAAGGGTGAAAATGTAAATTGAATTCTACAAATCTCACGAAGCTTGTACAATAGGAAAACAGAAACACAAAAATAAAGATAAGATATGTGGTGATTAATAATTTAATTTATATCTTAAATTCTACAAATCTCCAAAGGACTGTATTTAATGTACATAATGATTACAATTTATGGAGATAGAAACATATTCCACTTGGAAAAAGAAACAAATATTAATGATATTATAAAAAGAAAAGGACCGTTATAACTAAATCAATTGTTTGGATATGACAAGGAAAAGAAATTGTCTAAGAAAAAGAAACGATTCCATTTTGTTTTTAAAAGAAAAGGACCGTTGAATCATCAGAAATTGTCTAAAAATAACAGAAAATTCAACATATGTTTCTTTTTTTTTTTTTAAATTGACTTTCTTTTTCTTACTTCACTTGGTCTATTTTTCTTCTCTTCTCTTATTTTCTTCTTTTCTGCTCTGCCACCAAGTTCTGCTCTGCCACTCAATTTAATAATTTAGTAACAAAAAAAGACCACAGTATTATAACTTTTAAGAAACGTTTTAATTACAAAAATAATTTTTGGATTTTAGAACGTAGCTTATGTACGGTCCAATTAATTACAAAAGGTGTACATTAATGTAAATAATTTGAGGTGAGTGATTTAAAAAATAAAAAAAGAATACATAGAAGATAAACATATTGTACTAGTACATGTACCTTATCATTGAAGATGAACTCCTTAACTTCAGGACAATCCTCTATCACCATTGCTTTCAAGGATGGAAATCCAATCTGTAGTGTTCATGATATTCAGTTACCAATTGAGTTTTTTTTAATTATAACGGAATATAATTATAAAAAAATTATCTAAAATTAACTAAAAAGTAAATCAAGTGTAGTCAAACCTTGTTTCCCCCCTTTTGTTTGGTTTGGGGCTGGTTCTGTTGGGTGTGCCCGTCTGTTTTTCCTGCCTTTGCTTTGGCTTTGCCTGTGTGTGCCTCAATAACCTTTTGTTTTTCAAAAAAAAAAACGCATAGTCAAACCTCAAAGGGTGTTTGTACAATTAGCCATTATTATTATTATTATTATTATACATATCTATTATATATAATTTATTAATGATTAAACAAGTGTATTTTAGAAAAATAAAATGAGTAATAGATGGGCCCCATGAAAACAAGGAAACCAAAACCTAGAAAACATCTATACCGTTGCCAGTTTGAAAGCATTAAAACGAAACCTTAATCAATTTTTTTTGGTGTTTTCAGTATTTTTCAAAATATATTTCTCAAAAATGTTACCAAACAAGTTCTCATTATTATTGGAATGTAAAAATGTTTTTTTTTCTGAGACAATACCGAACAAAACCTTAACCGACTTGAATTTTATACTCATGCAAAGTTGGAAAGTTGTAGCTACAAAAAAAAATGGATTTTTTTTTTGAAATAATAAATTTTGGATTTTTTTAAGAATAAAATTTAGATTTTAGATTGTAGATTATGTACAATATTTCAATTAATTAAAAAACAATAATAAAGAGAGAAGTTATATAGTAGTATATGTACCTTATCATTAGAGATGATCGCCTTAAAATTTGGACAACAGTGTATCTCCATTTCTTTCAATAATGGAAATTGAGCATCCCTCATTTCTTCTTCTCTTAACTCTTCCATGAATACCGCCACTTTCAAGAGAGGGCAATAAGATGTCTCAAGATATTGGAGTTGCACAAAGCTATTAATCATAGAAGATGGAAATAGCTCTTTCAAATTATGACAGCGGCTGACGACCAATCGATTTAAATTTTGAAAGGAAGAAGATATCAATGGAAGTTGGTTGTGCCAAACCTTTTCAGCGTTAATGTCTGAAATTTCTAAGGTCTCCAAATTCGGGAACACAACCTGCAAATAGAGTTGTTTCAATCTTATTTGTTTGATCAAGATATTTAATAGAATATAATTAAAATTTTCAACCTATCTAAACTTAGGATCAACTACCTTAAAAATAAAATAATTAAATCAATACTATATAGTATATATAAAACATAATCTTTTAAAATAATGAAAATAAAGTTTATAAATTCCACTACCTAATCGCCGGTTGATATGCCCTTCACGCAAACCCCATTAAAGTTATGGGTTTGAATTGTATTTTCCTCCCTCAAATCCCGAATTAATTGTAATAGTTCAAAGAAAGTTTAGCTCAATTTTGATCCCACTTGAATTTATATACTCATGAAAGATGGAAAGTTGTAATTATAAAAAGAGATTTTTGAAATTAGTATGTGAGATTTGGACAATCCAAATTAACTATCAAATATATGATTAACATGTGTTAGAAAATCCACATGTGAAGCTAGTAAAGATGGGATTCAATCTCACATTGAAAAGATGGAAGGGAAGAGAATGATATAAACTAATAAATGTCACAACCCAATAGAGTGTCTTTTAAGGTTGTAATGCTATCGACAGTCTTGCCAAGCTGGGTTCGACCAAGAATGGGGATTTTGTTGATTGGGGTGACTTCGGCTAAGCTGTATGTCAGCTGTTTTTTTCTTCTGTTTTGTTTGCTTGTTGGTGCGGTTGCTTCGGTTTGTGTTGCCCTAGTTTGTTTTTGTTGCGTTTTGGTTTCTATGCGTCTGTAGTTTGCAGGTGGGCTGGTGTGTGTTTTCCAGGTGGGGTGTTGTCTGGTGAAGCTAGTAAAGATGGGATTCAATCTCACATTGAAGATGGAAGGAAAGAGAATGATATAAACTAATAAATGTCACAACCCAATAGAGTGTCCTTTAAGGTTGTAATTCTATCCACCAACACATATCAATTGCTATTTTTATATTTTCCTGATTTTCCAAAACAAATTAAAGTTAGTGAGACAATTTATGATATTTAAAAAGCTAACCGAGTGCATGCCATTACCTTTTTTTAATAGGAAGTTACTAATTTATATTTTTGTTTGATGTAGAATAAAATGAGAGACAACAACAATGATACCTTCTCATTGAAAAGTGACTTGGGAATATCAATCATGTCCTCCGAAATGATTTCTCCATCATTTGGACTACTTGTCAATTGCGATTGGGAAGTTGTCTTCACTCCATGGCAGAAACTTCTGAGCTGTGGTAGACTTGTCAGAGTCACATAGCATAATTGCCTGAATTGAATCTCATGAATCAATTCTGTGTTGTTGACATCATCTTCTCTCTCAATAGCAAAAATCTCTTCCATATTTTTGCAAGATGACACTTGAATTTCTTGAAGTTTTGGAATGACTCTATCAAGGGAGAATGAGAAGATATTAGTTAGCTTATCACATTTGTGCACCGTAATAGTTCTTAGTTGGCAGAAAGACCCTGCTGCAAGTGGAACATTACATATCTTCTCCAAGTTCAAATGTTCAAGAGACAATGACTCCAATGAGACCAAGGTATCAAGAGATACTGATTGCTTTGAGTCAGAAAGGTCATCACTACGATCTGCAACCAACTCTAGTTGTTTGATTCCCTCCAACTGCGAGATAACCTCATCCGCATTGTCATTGGTATTCAACTCGACTCTTAACGCTCTGGAATTAGGAGGCGAATTCCAATCACTATCATCTATGGATACTTTGTATCTCTTCAGCCGTGGAGAGAGCAAGCCTTTTGACATTTTAACATTTGGAATATGAATTTCTAAAGTGGTCAAGCGATCACACAAATGCGTCAACTCATCAAGGCTAGCGTTCTTTCTCCCTATGTTGACTCCTCCAACTTCCCACTCCATTAAGGCATTATACATATACAATCCTTCTAATTGGGTAAAGCATGATATAACATTTGGAGGAATAATTTCAAGTGTGGAACAATCAGTCAAATCTAACAACCTTATACTAGTCAATTGACGCATCTCTTCAGACAACTTCTTAATTTTAGAACCACGAAAACTAAGGATTTCAAGTTTCTCCAGCTTTCCAATATCAGCTATGTCTCCCAATTCACATGTATCTAGACACAATGTTTAAAGGTTTACAAGGTTACTAAACGATGTCGGTATTGGAGATAAATTCATTTCAATCAAATGTAAAACTTGAAGCCTTGACATCTCTGTGAAGAAATCATTATCGATTTTTGAAAATGAATCCTTAGTTTTCATATAGAAAAACTCAAGTTGCTGTAATTCTAATCGTAGATCTTTTGGGATCTCAGAAATATTATGTAACGTGATCGAAGTGCAATTCTTCAACATATCGTTTTTCGCCCAACGGCACGAAATGGCCTCATCTATCACATTACACACATTTCCTTTTTGCCGGTCAATTGATCTAGCCACGTCACAAATAACGTCATGCATAGCAAACCTTTCGCCATCAGGAATGACATGCGGTAGAGATTCTCTAGTCTCATTAGGAGCATCAAGCAGCAAAGAATTGTCCTTGAGTTTCTTGACTAAGTGTTCTACTCTGCATTGTGTCATTTCCAAGGTGCCGAATCTTTTAAAAAAACCTAATCCCAAACCATACATGAACAAGTCTCGAATGGAAGCATCATAGGTGCGTCCCATGCGACTTCAAAGCAAAAAAATCTCCTTGAGCTCCTTAGTATCCAGATGATCGTAACTAAACTTTATACATGTATATACCTCCTTTGTCATCATTTCCTCAAAACCCTCCAAAGAAGGATTTTTCAATTCGTTCAAGGCATTTTCCCATACATAGTACTCTTCCTTGTTTTTTAATGCTTTTGCTATGGTAACAATGGCAAGGGGCATATCTCCGCATTCCTTAGCTACATCAGGTGCTATAGATTTTATATCAGGATGGTCAACACACATACCTGCTATGCTCTTAAAAAGGCTCCAAGCTTCTGTTCCTTTGAAAGTTGTTGAGAATCCATCTGTGTTAGCACTTCGCTTTTTCTTGTTGTCAGCAATAAATTTAATCCTTTACAATCGCCTCCCAAAGGAATTCCTACCCTCTCCAAATCCATTTTCTCCCAAATATTATCTAAAATCAAAAGAATCCTCTTTTCTTTCTTCTCTTTCTTTTCTTCACCACTGTTGTCTGCTCCCTCGGATATAGTGACCTCTTTCTTCAATTGGTCATATAGTGCCCTTGCTCGTTCGCCCTCCGTCTCGTCATGGAATTTCAAGCCCAACTTTCCACCAATTTCTTGCTGAATAATTTTTATGTCCGGTGTTTTAGACACTTCTACAAAGAGTATCACATGAAAGAGATTATCTTGCTTGGTATGTATTGCTACTCTCTTTGCTAACGTTGTCTTACCGATGCCGCCCATGCCGTAAATCCCGACCACGTTGACACCAGGATCACGCAATGCATCAATGATATTCTTCAAAATGGACGTTCTCGATTCAAAAGCGTCGTAACCTTTGCTAGACCGAAGCCATGGCTCCTCTGGAATGGTAGGGTATGAAACTTGATTAAATTTCGCAGCTTCTTGCTCGAGATCAACAACATCAGACTTCAACTTCCCTTCAGCTTTCTTGCTAAGTTGATAGCGATAAATCAAATTAGGACAAGAAAACCCCTTGCAACATTGAATGTTTGCTTGCTCAGGATTATCTCCAACAACCTCCGAGACCTCAATGATGATCCGATTCGCCTTTTTCTGCCAAAGCTTAACATCCGGCATAGGATCCTCCCCAGGTTTAATTGACAATTGCACAGTGTCTCTTTTAGCCTCCAGCTTTTCCACTTCATTCTTCAGATTCTCAAGGTTGGTCTTGTAGTTCCACAGATATTTGAACGGACGTCCGATGGGAGCAACCAAGTATTCGGCAATCTTTGCAGCAACAGAGATAGCAATTTCAACCATTTTGATCCCTTGAACAGTACTTGTCTCTTTCACTCTTTTTTTTTTTTTGCAGAAACAGAGGTGATGATCAAAGGAAAACAGAGAAAAACTGAACAGAAAAGAACAGAGCAATTCGGAAGCAAAACTCAGTTCGATGAAACAACAATTTTTTTGTGATCAGATTCAGATCTACGAGAATGAGAAAAGGAATTTCTTGATACAGTAAAGAAGAGTGAATCAAACATCAAAAAGTCTAGCAATGAGTCCACTGATTGTTTACTGTGAAATTATTGTAAAGCAAATACAAGGAAAAGCAATGGGAGAATAAAATGACTGTAATGACCTTTTCTTTTCATTTTTTTTTAAAGACTGTAATGTCATGTTCTAGTCAGCTAAAATGACAAAAAAAAATTTAAATTAAATAAGGGACAAAAACATTAGCATACATGATACATCCAACAGAAAGGTAACAATGATTTTGTTAGTAAACAACAAAAGAATAAAGAATCTGTCTATGGAGAAAAACTTGTACGACAGTCTCACCTCCATGTGGCAAGCCCTCCAATCAAATTGAGACAGATTAACATATTTTGTATTGAAAATATAAATATTTTTATATGTGGCTCAATTTGATTGGCACACACAAGTTTTCTACTTGACTAGGATACTTTATTTTTTTTTATTTTTTTTATTTTTTTTAATTTTTTTTATTTTTTAATTTTTTTATTTTTTTATTTTTTTTAAAACCATTATTTTAAACATTATTGGTGGTCCCGACTTGATGATGATTTTGAAAGGAATTAAAGTTGTCTCAATTCAATAATTAATGGGTTCATTGAGAAAACTTGTACATGATACCTTCATTTTTCTTTTGATATATTAATGTTGGTTATAACATTTTTATTATCAGTTTCAAATTCAATTGCAGAACTCTTTCTAGGTCTCTCTCAAGCTCATCCCTTGTTCCTCCTTTTATATATATAAATATAACATTAATATGTGACATTTTCTGAATTTTAAGTTTCTTATATAAATTATCTAAAAGCATCTCTAATCATGCTTCTTAAAGCCACTTCTTAGCTGAAATAGCAGGTGGAGATGGTTTTTTTTTGCACTCCAACGACTCTCTATCATGTGGCTCCCTAATTTGGAAAATTACCAAGACACTTTCTAAATGTAGGGAGTCATTCCTTGCTAGCTATTTTCTCTCTCCTATTATTTTATTATTTTTAAACTAATTTTCTTATTGAAAAAAGGATGTCAATTTTGAAACAAAATACACTTATTTATATTTTAAATTTTAAAAATATTAAAATATTTATTACTAGCTTTAATAAAGAGGATGGTTGGAGTGACCTCATAAAAAGTTACTGACTAAAATAATGTTTGTAACTAAAATAACTAAAATTTAGAGATCATGGTTGGAGATGCATGCTTACTAAATTAAGCTTCGTTAGAATTATTAATTAAAAAATAATTGTTAATTGTACTAATAAAGTACTTTAATTTGTATGCATAAAGGGTTGCTCTGTTTTTATTTTTCTTGGTACAAGCTTGACAAGTGAGAATTATAATACAAAGAATATAACTTAATTCATAATTTGTGATTACATTATTTACTAAAACTTATTGAAAGTCAAGTTACATACACCCTACACATGCACTTGTTTACACACTACTTTCTAGAAGTTTAAAATATATTTCGCACATTAATATGGGTAAAATCCGTAAAACAATTATCCCAATTTTACAAAGGTACATAACAAGGGTAAAACTATTATCACACCTTTTTTTTTGAACTAAATTCGATTGCACAATGTTACGTAATAATTATAAAACGTTATGCAATCTATTATGCATGAATAAAGAAAATCCTCCATGGGTCCGTCTCACATCCGATGGTAGTGGGATGGATCAATTAAAAGATGCCAAGTGGCAAAACTCTAAAAACCAAAAAAAAAATTATCTAACTGACATGCGGTAAAAACACAAATTACATAATTTCTTTTTACCTTTCTCGTATCACAGCTTCATCTCTTTCCAAGTTAATTCACTCAGTTCCATAGTTTTTTGCTTGAATTCATGTTTAACTTCTATTTCATTCTCTTTTCAAAAGAAAAAAAGGTCTATTTTCCATTTAGATCTCTTAATAAAGAAAAAAGGATATTCATGGATTGAGGAGAGAGAAATACCGTGAGGAAGAAGGAGGGGAACAGAGGAGACTAATTTTTTTTTTTAATTTACTGTAGAAAAAAAAAGTTTATTGACACGACGAACCAATTTTTAAATTCAATAATTGGCCAAAACATATGTATACATTCAAATTTTTTAGTTTATAAACATTAAAGAAGATGGTAAAAATTATAAACAGTGTGTGAAAACAGAAAACGTGAGAAGACTTTTTGTTAGAATAATAGAATAATAGAATCAATATTAAAAAAAAATATATTAATAGAATCTGTCCGGACAACAATTTTCACGTATGTGAATTATATAAAAACATTGAATGTCAGCCACTCATTTTACATATTTTAACTTGGTATGTATACATTTATCAAAACTCTTTTATAAATGAGTGACTCACATTCGGTGTCCATCCTTCAATTTAATCAAAAAATGACAATTTAACCCCCAAAATATTTATTAAATATGAAATATATTTAAAAAAAAAAAAGAAAACAAAAAAATATAAAAAAAACATAATTGAAAATAAAAGATGGATCTCCACCGTCCATCTCAAAGATGGACGGTGAAGATATCTTTTTTTATTTTTTTATTTAATTTTAAAAATATAAATAAAAAAATAAAAAAAATTATTTTTATCTCTTTATAAAAAAAAATCAATAATACCCAGAACTTCAAAGATGATGTTCTTGATTTTTTTTTTGAATCATCCCAATTAATCAAAATCAAACTAGAAATTTTTTTTATCATTTCATCAAAATTCATCCCCAAACGCAAACATCAGCAAACCTAGATTTTTTTTCCTCTCATCAACAAACCCAGAAATCCAGAAATATTAAAAAAA
Source organism: Dipteronia sinensis (assembly GCA_033220585.1). Taxonomy (NCBI): domain Eukaryota; kingdom Viridiplantae; phylum Streptophyta; class Magnoliopsida; order Sapindales; family Sapindaceae; genus Dipteronia; species Dipteronia sinensis. The sequence goes on from CM065642.1 coordinate 3,508,094, forward strand.
ACCCAGATTTTTTTAAAGATAGGAAACCCAAATCTCCATCATCAATCAACCAAAAAACCTAGGGCTGGCAAATCGGGTTTATAGGTCGGGTTGACCTCAACCCGACATGACCTGAATAGTATTAACCCTTAACCCGACACGACCCGTTTAATTAAATGGGTTAACCTTTTGAAACCCAACAAGACCCGTTTAATTAAACGGGTTTAACGGGTTGACCAGTGACCCATTTAAGGTTAGGATTTCGACACTCTTAGCTGTGGCGGCAGCTCCCGTTACCGCTATAAATTCCCCGACGACAACGAAGTCATTTTTGTCTCTACTACAAGCATAACAACCACAACTGATTTGTACAAACAACAATAAAAGCCACAACAGCATAAATCGAAAAAGCTGTCAAATCTCTTGAACTTGACAAACACAGAGTTCGAGACAGCGGAGAGCAGGGCGACGGCAACGAAGAAGAAAGAGGAGGCTTTGGAGGAGTTGAAGAGTGTGGTTAAGTTGAAGCAAGGCGGCGCGACGAAGAAGAAAGAGGAGGTTTGGAGGAGTTGAAGGGTGGTTAAGCTGAAGTAAGGCGGCGGCCACGAAGAAGAAAGATGAAGATGTGATTTAGGTTTTAATTTTTTTATTTAAAATTTATAGTTTTCTTTATAACTATCACTATAGAATCCAAATGTTCTCCGACAAGATAAGCCACTTTCCATAATTTAATGATTTTTTTTTAAGAATTGCTTGTGTTTGAAAATAATATTTTGGACTTTGGAGTGTGAGTGTTGCCGTAAGGGTGCGTTTGGTATGTGGGACGGGACGGGACAGGACGGGACAATTTTCTCTTGTCCCACGTTTGGCGAGTCATTAACATGGGACTGGACGGGACACGATGGGACAAAAAACCAAAAAAATTGTCCCACCCAAATAGCTCGGCCAGACTTGTCCCATGCATGGGACAAGTCATGAAAAGACTTATTTGCCCTCCAATCTTTCAAACATTACAAATATACCATGTATAAAATAAAAACACAACCCATTCTCGCGCTTCTTTCTCTCTCGCTCATCTTTGCTCATCGGCGAGCTTCTCTCCCTCCCTCTCTCTCTCTCTTCTTTGATCGCCGGCGAGGAGCAGAGATCTCAGTCTCTCCCGCTTGTCTTTCTCCGTTCGACCATTTTGATTTTGGAGGTGGTGGCTTTTGTTGATTTCGATTTTCAAAAATCGATTTAGGGTTCTCGACGACGTCGGTGACAAGGTTTGTGGAGGGTTTGTGAGGTCGTGGCTGGGTTTGACTGAATCCGGTGGTTGATGTTTATGGGTTTGATTTAAGAGAGAATTAGAGGAGAGGGAGAGCGAGAATCTGGGTTCTAGGTTTTTAATTTTTTTCTTTGGATTTGGTTGGCTATCCACCGAATCCAATGGTTGATTTTTTTAGTATTTTTTTGTTCTTTGGATTTGAAGGATTGGATCTTGATTGAATCTGGGTTTGATTGAATATGGGTTGAGGGTGATGTTGAATCGAGTGATGTTGAATCTGCTGGTGGTGGTGGTGGTGGTTTGTTGAATCTGGGTTTGATTGAATATGGGTTGGGGGTGATGTTGAATCGGGTGATGTTGAATCTGGTGGTGGTGGTGGTGGTGGTGGTAGTGGTGGTGGTGGTGGTGAATGGTTTTGCTGGAGATGTTCTTTAGCTGTTTTGCTGGACAATGGATTTTGAAACATTTTGGTGGAGAATGGAGACCAATCCCAGATTGGATCTCCACCATCCATCAATCATGATGGACGGTGGAGATCCAATCTGGAGATTGGATCTTCACCTCAATTTTTTCATATATATATATATATATATTCATTTTTCAGTTTGTGTGCTTTTTTTTTTGGTAATGTTTTCTTAATTATTCTGTTTTAATGGTTGAGATTGTCTGATCCATTATAATTAAGTATAATTAAGTATTAAAATTGAACAAAATTGGGTATTAAAATAATTAAGTACTAAAATTGATTTTAAAATAATAATAATAATGATAAAATGAAAGTCTTTCAAAAAAAAAGATGATAGGGGTATTCTGGTCATTTGAATCTCTTGTCCCGTTCTGTCTCAGCTATACCAAACGTATAATAGTACAATTAACTGTTCTGTCCCATGTATTCCAAACACAAAACGGAAGAGCTGTCCAGTTCTGTCCTGTCCAGTTCTGTCACGTCCTGTCCCGTCCCATCTAGGTGCCAAACGCACCCTAAATGATTATATAATATGTGAAAATTCAGATATACCCTTATAATTATTAAAATTACAAATGTATCTATATGATAAACGGGTCACCCGCGAACCCGTATAGTCAAACCCGACCCGTATGATAAACAGGTCAAACGAGTTGACCCGTTTATGATTCGAACCCGTTTACAGCCAACCCGAACCCGTTTATTGACATCGGGTTCGTGTCCGGTTCACGGGTCACGGGTTAATTTTGCCGGCTCTACAAAAAAGTCAAATAAACAAATTGTTGTGGATCCGGTGGAGATCCAATCAAATCCATATCTATAAAATAAAATCAAAATTAAACCAAAATCAATTTAAATTCAAACCAAAATCCATCTCATATCTTTATCATGAGATAACATATCTACCTCATTAAAAAAAATCGAACCAAAATCAATTAAAAATCAAACCCAAACCACTACCAAAACCGGACTAACATCATCACCACAACCAAAATCTAGAACCAAACCGCATCACCACCACAAATCCCATCATCATCAAACCCAACCAACATCAGTACACCACCACAAACCCCATCATCATCAAGCCCAACCAACACCAATACACCACCACCACGAAACCATCGTCTCTCTCACTGTCTCATACGCACACACAGATGGGTTCCTTTTGGTTCGAACCCAGTTCTGGTTCGAATGAGATCTTGGGTTGTTTAGGAGTTGAACCAGAGCTGGTGAACTTGCCTTCACCCAAAATCGAGTTTGACTCGATGAGAAGAGAGAGGGGTGGATGGAAAGAAAGAGAGACGAAAAAGAGATGGAAGATAGAAGAGTCGCCCCGCGGTCAAGAAGATTAGGCGGAGAGAATGATGAGAGAGAGTGTGTTGTTTGGGGAGAGAGAAAGTTGTTGGGGAGAGAGAGTTTATTTAGTTTTTAGTTTTTTATTTGATTAAGTATTTGCTTTTACAATATTGCTCCTCTGATATTAATGGACAACGTGAATTTGGACGGAAAATGTGACAGAAGGGGTTTATTATACATTCTTTCCATTTCAGGGGGATTAATGGCCAATATGGACAAACTTGTCCTCACCTTTCTAATAGGGTAAAGGTGAGGGGGAAAATGACAATATCCCTTTAATTTTTCTATTTCTTTCAAAACCCTTTCCCGTTATTACTTTTAAATTGATTGATTTTTTTAACCGCTTTTTAGCTTATATAGAATTTTTTTTTGAAGCTGCTTATATAGAATTGTGTAACATGTTTCTATCAACAATTCTAAAATGCTAAAACACATAAACCAAGTCTTTAGACTTTAGTTCATAATATAGGGTTAAGTAAGACCTTCATTTTCCCATCGAAAAAACCATATTTGCTTATGATGTTATCTTGCGTGACAGATAAAAATTGTAATAATTTCAGATATACCAAATAATAGACTTATTAATTAAAAAAAATGACCGGCTTACAAAGAATGGAAGGATATAGGCCTAAATAGTTTCAAATCCATAGTGATTTTTAGGAATAGCACTAGATTAATAATTTGAGTTTAAATGATACAAATGGACAAAATTACCCTCAACTTCTTCTTTTATTACTTTCTGCCACTAGGTTAATTTTTTTTAAAGCCGGTCCTCTATCAGTGGAGGTGGAATAGAACTCCAATGGAGGTCTCGATGAAGAAGAAGAAACTTTTTTTTGAAAATTTTGTATTTTGTCTAATAAGTCTTGGAATTTGTAAAAATACTCAATAAGTTTTAAAAATTACAAAACAAGTCTTGAAAATTACAAAATAAGTCTCAGAAATACACAAATAAGTTTCAAAAACATTAAAATAAGTCTCAGAAAAAAACGCGAGACTTATTTTTATGATTGTGTTTTAATGATTTTTTTGCCAGATTCACATTTTATGAGAAAACTTTACATTTTTATAGTTTACAAGAGAAAAATGTAACTACCATATATAACGGTACATTTTATCATATTTAAAGAGAAATAAATACATTCAATAAAGTTCAAGTATAAAAATTAATAATAACTTATATAATTATAATTAATAATTACATAATAAATTTTTAAAATTTTAAAATATTAAAATATATAATGGATCCGGATGAGGATGGATATCCAAAGACAATATCCATCTCCATCTCCGAAAATAAAATGGATATTAGGATGACATCCAACCCTGCTCCATCTCCAAAATAATAGTATTCATCCACATTTTAAATGGAATGGATTCTTACAGACATTCGTATTTGTGGATAATTTTGTCATCCCTACTTGCTATCAAGTCAATCCGTTAACTTTAACGATTGACTAACCTTAACCCTTAGAAAGCCAAATATACCATTATCACATCATCTCAAATATAAAATATTTTTTAATTAAAAATTAAAAAATCAAAATAAAAAAATAATATACTTGTGATGGATCTTCACCACCGAAGGAAATAAGAGATCTTTGATGATTTTCTCCAACTAGTGGAGATCGACCTTCTGCAGTTAGTAGAAGAGGCTCCTCCGAATACTAAAGATGTTTCCACGAATTAATTATCTTGTTTTTTTTTTAATTTGATTTTTCACTTTTTAATTAAAAAATATTTTATGTTTATGATGTGTCATGGTATATTTGATTTTGTATGGGTTAAGGTTAGTCAACCGTTAAAGTTAACGGAATGACTCGATGACAATGGATGTTTTTATTAATTTTAGACATATTTTTAAAATCTTACTATAATTAATAAAGTAAGGGTAAGTTAGTGCAATTAACTATGTTTTTTACAAAAAAAAATTATTACCGTCAGTAACTAACAAATTATTTCTGTCAAAAATTAGGGGTTTTGTGAGAAATATTACACAACTAATCCGACTAATACATAAACAAAACAAAAAAAAACGACGTCGTTGATAGAAAAGAAAAAGAATCAGATGAGAGACAGAGTCTGTCTCGGTCCAAACCAGAGGCTGTGTAACTTTGTTTGAATCCATAAACCAGACCAGAGGTACGATAATTCTCTCGCGCTTTTGTGTTCTTTTTCTATGTTTAGATCTATTTTTATAAAGGGTGGGGTTGTTTTTATTTTTCTCTTCTGTTTGATTTTTCTCAGGAAACAAACAGACTTCTGTTTGTTGTTTAGTTTCTGTAATGGAAGATAAAAAGAAAGGATTTTGAAGTGTAAAATTGTTGATTTTTGGTTTTGTTTTTGTGGGCAGAGAAAGAACTGAGTTGGGTTCCTGTGTGAAACTGAAAAAATGGGTTGTTCTTCAGTGATATCCCCATAAGACGTTTTGGAGTCTCTGATGAGTGATGGTACTATTGATTCTCTTAGATTGAAGATCATCGATCAGCTCAAAGCCAATGTAACTCTCTCTCTCTCTCTCTCTCTCTCTCTCTCTCTCTCTCTCTCTAGTCTCTATACAAGAGTTACTGCCACTTACCAAAATGAAAGGTGTGTATTCCTCTATGCTTTGTTTGTGCTAATTATGGACCATGGAGTGATTACCTTCTCCTTTCTCTAACCTTGAAGTTGTGATTTGTAATAACCACAGATCACAACATCAAAATAAGGCTTCGGCAATGGCTGTGTTTCAGGCTCGATGACGCAGAACGGAAGTTCTAGGATCACAAGCGTAACCCTAACAGAACATAAACTGGAATCCACCAGAAAAAAAAAGAAACTGAAACCAAATTGTAAATTTTATTCAATACTTCGAAACTGATAACAAAAGCCCTTAAATAGGCTTTGAAAACCCTAAAAACGGAAAAGACTAAAATATCCTCAGCTAAATAAAATAAAAACGGAAAACAAATAAAAACATAAAAATCTTCGGATGCCCGATAACCTATCTTAAACAGCTCCGTTGAGGGAGTAAATGTCGTCAACCGGGCGAGCCCCGGTTGCACCGCTATGGAGCTTCGAAAACCCTTTCCGAAAACATATTATAATAGGAAATCTGTCAACCGAGCGAAAAGTTATGCCCGTTTCATTGAAACACCTCTTTTGGACAATTTTCTATCCAACTCTTCTTCAAAGTCCAAAGCCAATTGTCCTACATCAGTCTCTCCCACCTGTGAAGAACTCGACCTCGAGTTATAATCTGGATAGAGCGGAACATCATCACAAAACTCATACAGGTCAGCTACGTTGAAAGTTCGGGATATGTTCATAGCAGTAGGCAAGTCGATCACATAGGCATTATTGTTGATCTTTTTGATCACCTTGTACGGTCCATACTTCCTTGGCTTTAACTTATTATAGGTACCAACCGGGAACCTCTCCTTACGCAAAAACACCATAACTTGGTCTCCCTCAGCAAACAACTTCTCACGCCTTTTAACATCTGCTGCAGCCTTATACTTTGCATTCTTCTCCTCTAACCGTGCCTTCACTTCAGCCTGAACATCACGAACCTGCTCAGCCATAGCCTCAGCAGCAACACTCATACCAGTGACCTTGGGAAGCTTTGCCAGATCCAACGCGTGCTTAGGAGATTGTCGATACACTAAAGCGAATGGAGACTTACCCGTAGCAGTATGAACAGCATTGTTATATGCAAACCCAGCTTGTGCCAGAGCCACGTCCCACTGTTTTGGCTTATCCCCACAGATACTCCGAATTAAATTCCCCAGTGTTCGGTTTAGATTCTCTGTCTGTCAGTCAGTTTGTGGATGCGCAGTGCTACTGAACTTCAGAGTGGTATCCATCCGTCGCCACAATGTCACCCAAAAATGACTAAGAAACTTCGAGTCCCTATCAGATGTGATTGAATGGGGTACACCATGTAAACGAACTACCTCCCGAAAGAACAACTGAGCCACATGTGATGCATCAGATGTCTTCCGACAAGGAATAAAATGCCCCATTTTTGAGAACCTGTCAACCACAACAAACACGGAATCTACCCCACGCTGAGTTCGTGGAAGACCCAAAACGAAGTCCATTGCTAAATCCTCCCATATGGCATTCGGAACAGGTAGTGGCATGTACAATCCCGTATTTTGAGCATGTCCTTTAGAAGTTTGACAGACGTAACACTTGCGAACATAGTTACCGACATCGCGTTTCAACTGCGGCCAGTAATAACGTTCGGACACCCCACTAATAGTCTTGTCACGTCCCAAGTGACCACCCAAACCACCACCATGCAACTCTCGAATCAGTTTCTCTCTCAGAGAGCTCCGCGGGATACATAACTGATTGCCACAGAAAAAATAGCCCTCGGTCATATGAAACTCCCCTTCAGTCTGTTTCAGAACACACTTTTCCCATATCTCTCCAAAATCCTCATCATCAGGGTACAATTCTTTCAGAAACTCAAACCCAACAATCTCTTGCTGCATAGTCACCAATAAGCTTGCACGCCGACTCAGCACGTCAGCCACCTTATTTAACATTCCAGACTTGTGCTTCAAAACAAACGGAAACTTCTGCAAGTAAGTTGCCCACCGAGCATGCATATTACTTAAGCTTCTCTGACTGTTCAAGTACTTCAGAGCTTGATGATCAGTGTAAAGAATAAACTCGCGCTGAATTAGGTAATGCTCCCAATTCTTTAGAGCACGAATAATTGCATAGAATTCCTGATCATAGGTACTCCATTTTCGCCGCGCATCACTCAGCTTTTCACTAAAAAACGCCACCGGTTTCTTCTCTTGTGACAACACTGCTCCAATCCCGACTCCACTAGCGTCACATTCCACTTCAAATAACTTCTCAAAACTGGGTAGAGCAAGAACAGGAGTGGTGCATAGTTTTTCTTTGATGACTGCGAAGGCTGTTTCGGCTGCCTCACTCCACTGAAACTTTCCTTTTTTCAGACACTCTGTAATAGGGGCCACAATACTACTAAAATCCCTCACAAATCGACGGTAAAACGTCGCCAACCCATGAAAACTCCTCACCTCTCCAACTGTCTTCGGTGTAGGCCAATCACGAATGGCTCTAATCTTTTCTTCATCCACCAAAATTCCGTCCGAACTGACCACATATCCAAGGAATAGTAACCGCGCTGTCATCCAACTGCATTTTTTAAAGTTGATAAACAATTTGTTATTTAACAATACCTCTAACACAGCTCGCAGATGCTCCATGTGGTCTTCCTCACTACGGCTGTAAATCAATATATCGTCGAAATAAACGACTACATATTTTCCAATGAAAGGCCGCAACACCTGGTTCATAAGCCGCATGAAAGTGCTCGGCGCATTGGATAGTCCGAAAGGCATCACCAACCACTCATACAGCCCATCCTTAGTTTTGAAAGCTGTCTTCCATTCATCCCCAGGTTTGACCCGAATCTGATGATACCCGCTCCTCAGGTGGATTTTAGAGAATAATTTCGACCCCTCCAACATATCTAGCATGTCATCCAATCTCGGAATGGGAAAGTTGTACCTGACAGTTATCTTGTTAATCGCACGACTATCCACGCACATCCTCCAACTGCCATCTTTTTTCGGAACAAGTAATGTGGGAACAGCGCATGGACTCATGCTCTCTCGAATGAATCCCTTCTTCATTAACTCCTCCACTTTTTCCTGTAAAATCTGATTCTCCTTGGGACTCATCCGATAGTGTGGTAAATTCGGTAAGCTTGCTCCCGGAACTAAATCAATCTGGTGCTGAATATCTCTCAACGGTGGAAGGTCATCCGGTAAGTCTTCTGTCACCAAATCACTAAATTCAGTAAGCAGGGTCTGCACCTTCTCGGGCACTACAATTCTTTGCTCTCCTCGGCTTTCTGTCACCAAAGCCCGCACTACTACAACATGTACCTCTTGTGCCTCCTTAATCTCAGCTTCTAAATCAGTTACAGACGTGATTAAAGTGACCAAAGACTGCTCATTTACCGTGGCTTTAGTTGCACTCCCTACTGGATTCCGTTTCGGAACCATCGCAATTCTCCTGCCACCCCAATTGAAAACACAAACATTGTCACGTCCTCTGTAGGTTATGTCCACATCAAACTGCCAAGGACGTCCCAGTAAAACGTGACCAGCATCCATGTCGACTACATCACATGCCACATCTTCCCGGTAGTATTGCCCAATCGAAATAGGAACTTTGCACAACTCTGTCACATTCGCCTTGGGTCCCTTTTGAATCCACCCAATCGCATAAGGCTTGGGATGTTTCTCTGTACGCAGATTCAGATGTTCTACCAATTTTCTGGACACAAAATTCTCACAACTCCCGCTATCGACAATCACATCACAAACCTTTCCTTGCACACTGCAACAAGTCTTGAAAATACTGTTTCGTTGCGATAAACCCTCCAATTTTGTTGCACACATGACTCGCTGAATCACACAGTTTACCGGCTCCCCTTGTTCCTCCGCAATTTCTGCACCTTCTAAGAACTCGTCCATGTTTCCCTCATCTTCAAAATTCTGTTCTTCTTCTTCTTCAGCATCTACGAAATTCACCGGTTTTCTGGCTGGGCATTCATTCGAACGGTGGCCAGGTTGGCCGCACCTGTAACACTTCATACCGCCTGGTCTACTGTATGGATTTGGCGCTCCTCGTGGGGTTTCTTTTGTACCTATTGCTGCTGCTGCAGTTGATCGTGTCCCGCCAAAATTGTTATTTGGCCCCAAACCCCTTTGATCTGCAGTATTTTTAGCCTGGCCCTGTCCATCACTTGGTGAAAATCTACTCATGTTCGCGGCAGTGTTGGATGACTCACCCATGTCCTTCTTGTAATGAGAAAAACGATTGGGTGGTTTTTCCATTAACTCCGCTTTCAAGGCCATGTTGTGCGCCTCATCTACTGTCCACACGACTTGCAACCCAATTTTATCTCGAATGGTCGACTTTAAACCCCCCAAATACCTCGAAACCTGCTGTCCTTCTGTCTCATTGAGGTTGTTACGAACTGAAAGTCTGGACCACTCCTCAGTATAATCCGCAACGGTTTTGTTACCTTGAACACAATTCTGATAACTCTGAAAAATAAATTGTTCATAGTCAGGAGGTAAAAACCTGCTCATCATAAGTTGTTTCATTCGCCTCCAGGATCGTATAGGAACTTTGCCTTGTCGCCGTCTATCCATCTGTAATTTCTCCCACCAAACAGCAGCCCCGCTTCTCAACTTGTACGCTACCAATTTGACTTGACGTTCTTCTGTTACCTCAGCAAACTCGAAGAATCTCTCAACCTCTGAAATCCAGTCCAAGAACTCTTCAATCTGCAACTTTCCATGGAACAATGGTATGTCTGCACGGATCCGATAACCAGGTTGATTTTGGTTCAATCGATGATCTCCTTGGTAACCCACGAAATCCTCTTCAGAATCGTTATCGCTCCATTCTTCGAACTGCTCCTGTCTCGCAGCCCTAGGCGGTCGTCTACCTACAGGGCGGCCAAGGGCAACTCCCTCGACTCCTTCTCTGTTGGCAGGGGCAGGGGCAGGGGCGTTGGGATTAGGCTGCTGCGCCATCAGTTGCTGCATCATGGTCTCCAGCCTCGCCATCGATTGTCGTTGTTCGTCAATCGCTGCCCATAAATCGGTATCCCTTCGACCAGCGTCGTCAGGGTTAACTCTTCCGGCTTCGTTGTTGGCCATCGCACAAGGCAAATACTTTTGCTCTGATACCAATTGACGCAGAACGGAAGTTCTAGGATCACAAGCGTAACCCTAACAGAACATAAACTGGAATCCACCAGAAAAAAAAAGAAACTGAAACCAAATTGTAAATTTTATTCAATACTTCGAAACTGATAACAAAAGCCCTTAAATAGGCTTTGAAAACCCTAAAAACGGAAAAGACTAAAATATCCTCAGCTAAATAAAATAAAAACGGAAAACAAATAAAAACATAAAAATCTTCGGATGCCCGATAACCTATCTTAAACAGCTCCGTTGAGGGAGTAAATGTCGTCAACCGGGAGAGCCCCGGTTGTACCGCTATGGAGCTTCGAAAACCCTTTCCGAAAACATATTATAATAGGAAATCTGTCAACCGAGCGAAAAGTTATGCCCGTTTCATTGAAACACCTCTTTTGGACAATTTTCTATCCAACTCTTCTTCAAAGTCCAAAGCCAATTGTCCTACATCACTCGATTAGACCAGCTTGAGATGACTCGGCAGGCTCAGATGAATGCACAACATATGCAATCTCTTACTGAAATAAGTTGGGGCAATCAGATTCGTATTTATGTGCTTCATGTATGCACATTACAACTTCCTTTAAGTTGTTGGGGGTACTTGTGACAATCAAAACCTCACTAATTTCTATTCACTCATTTCTTAATGCAGCCTTACCGTATGGTGAAGGATCTTAGGACTAACTATGAGGTTTCCGATCCTGATACTGTGCTCGAGGGAGATCTAGATGGCTTCATCTTAAGCTACTTATCAGCTTCCTTAAATAAATATGAAAACGTGGGATGAAAGTGGTTGCTAAAGATTGGTGATCAAAGCCAGCCTGCACAATGATAATGAAGCTGAACTTCTTGGCTTACACCCTTGGTTATCTAGCTCGTCTTCTGCTGGATTTCAGCACCCGAAATGGTTGGCCAACGAGGGATGCAATGGCTTACCACAAAGCATTTTGTATATGTAGTGGAAGAGTGAACGAAGTCTTTCTCAAATGTTTTTATTTTTTATTTTTTTTTATACAAAACATTAATTATTCATTGACTACTATATTTGGGCATTGGTAAGTGCTTCTAGTGGTGAATCTTATTGCAAATTTCATTCAAACCCAACTTTGTCAAATGAATTTACTCATGAAAAAGAATTTTGTCCTATCTAACAATTACATACTTAAAGAAGTACAAAAGAGTGAATAACTCTGTTAAATATAGTAACCAATGTTGACTACAATCTCAAAATATACACACAGATACAAAAGAATGAAGAACTTTGTCAAAAATAGCAACCAATTTAGATGTTGGCTCCAATGAACAATCACAGCATATACACAGATACAAAAGAGTAAATGAACTTTGTCAAATATAGCAACAATTGTTTGCTCCAAAGGAAACAATCACAACCTATACAGAGTAAAGTGTTTGAAAAATCCTCATCAAATCCAGAGTTAAGTGTTTGAAAAATCCTCAGCCCCAGAATTTGAAGGAGCAGCAACAGAAAAGGTACCTAGACCAGGGGAACAAAAATTCTTACGCTAACATATTGACATCTAAAAAGAAGAAAAAAACAACCACAAGCAATTTGTATATTTACTGGTCTCCAAGAACTGATTGATTAACAAATGCTGTGATCAACCAAACAAATCACAAATCAGTAGTCTCATCTTGGTTGTCGAAGGCATTTCCAAAGGTACTTTCTGCGGTTGATTGAGTACCTATTGATGAAGAAAAATTCAAACCATAAGAGGACAACCGCATCAATAAACAACAGTAGTCCTATTGACAAACTCATTAATATCCATAGATAAAAATGCACGATTAGAATCATCTTAGCCATTAAACAAACAAGTGTATTGGATGGTTTACATTATTAATTCCGCACCATAGAAAATCCACCCAATAAAAATGAACTACAACCTCACAAATTTTATTAGCAACAGATAACCTCGATCCCATATTTCCAGATGATTTCAGCTAACTTGTAAAGTTTCACAAGCTCAAACAGTTTTACTTCTTTCGATTCCAACATAATAAAGGTTGTTAACTTAGACTACGACAAAATATGGATGCTAAAAGATAAAAACTCAGTTGTAGCAACACTATACTATAACACTATACACAATAATTAAGAAACCTAACAACAATCCTACTTCTGGTGATATAAAAAAAATCCAAACTAGAAGCAGCAAAGAGTACCACAAGGACTCTAGGAAAAAATCTCTTAGACTAGAATTGACCAGAAGGATTGATGGCCCATTCTAATGAAGATACCAATAATTAGAATTCAATACTAAGTTTCCAGGGGACACAGAATATCATCACATGCAATAATTTATATGAGATAACAGGAAGAAATCAAATCCTAACTCACATGATGGATGTGATGACTCACTATCATCACCAAGCAGCAACATCGTCACATCCGCAACCAACTCAGTGGCCTTCAAGTGACCATTCATTCGTGTCATGCGCCACAACCTCCATTGGTCATCTAGCTCCTCCATTGATGAGGGTCCGAGCAGTGCAACCTTATGCTGAAGTAGATATAGCATGGATGGGTATAAAGTATGCTGTTCGTAGTTGAACCATTCCCTCAAGAATCGATACTTCCCATCAACAACTTTGTACTCATCTCTTGATGCTTCTCCAATATAACTCATATCCTCACCAGAATCAATTGCTGATACTTCATCCCAAATTCTCCCAACCAAATCAGACAAATGTTGGGTGAGTCTCTTTGACAATATCGGAAATTCATCACTTGCCCATTTCGTTTCTCGTTGGAGAAACTTGGAAAATTCAAACGATTCAGAAGTCCAAGTGTTTAAAACACGAAAAATGGATGTACACTTTTGGTTAAAAAATCGATGGAGGTGCAGCCAGAAGATAAGATCAGAGATAATAGGGTCGTTATCATTCAAAAGTTTCCTAACAGTGCAGCTGAATTTGAGAACTTCTTCCTCAGAAGGACAACCAGGTTTGTCTTCATCTTCCCCACCATCAATCTCAAAATAACAATTGAAAATACCTCTAGCTAATTTTCTGCCATTTTCATCTATCAAATTATGGATTATTGTTCTAAAAAGTGCAGTGAAAGTGAACAAGAACGTTGAGTTAGCTTGATTGAATCTAACCTCATCTTCATCGAGCAAATACTGGATCATAGTATATATAAAATCAAAAGACTTCAAATGAGACATTATCCAATGCGCATACCATTCGCGGCACCTAATATTCAAATCTGCTTGAAGTTTCGAGTTTTCAACCAAACCCACCCTATGCTCTAGTAAAACTAAAGCCGAACGGTTGAAAGTGTAATATTCTGAGAACAGCCATAACCTCAAAAGTGGGTATCTGGTTCCAAGGTCTAGCAATAGTCTCCCTTCCTCATCTTCCTTAATCAACCTAGCTTCCATGTAAGCAGAACCCTCTGCAGTTACTCTACCCCAAAGAGATTCTGATTTACGACAGAAATTCACTCTACAGGCTTCTAAAACCCTATCAATTTTGTCCTTAATCCTGTCAAAATCATTCTTTAATCGAGGAGATTCGATCTCGAGTAAATGAAGCCAATTATCAATGCAGTAAGATGTAATGTAACTAAAGAACTCCTTTTCATTGAAAAGCTTATCACGAATCCCCATGAAAAATTCAATTTCTAGACTCGAAGTATAATTCAGATTTTCATGGGCTAATTCAACATATTGAGGATACAAAATCAAACTATTTATCTTTTTAATTACTTCACCGACAACACCACCATCACCACCAACATCACCGTCACCGCAGTGTTCCATGAAGGTTTTTGGTGGTGGTGGTCGACCCATACCTGGTTTGTCGACTGTTGACGCCATCCCCATGCTCTGACTTTGATAGTTGAATATTGAAGCGAAATTCTTGGAAAGCCGATTGTCATCAACGGAATCGAGCTCGTCACGAACGATCCCAAGTGACTTCAAGAAGACTTGTTTCCCTCTTTCGTCGCCAAGTAACTTCACCAGAACGAGTATTGCATCTCTTAAATTTCCTTTGTAATCGGTCCATTCCACCTTGTCACCATCAAGCGGCGGAGGCGGAGGCGGAGGCGGTTCTTCTCATGAGATGACTGTGTTCAAGGGATCCATGAATGGTTCAAGAAAAGGATTAGGGTTTGAATGAATGAATTTTTTTTGCACTTGTATCGAATGAATGCGTGAGTGAGAGTGAGAAAGAAACGAAAGTTGTTAAATGGGCGGGAAAAGAGGTTTTCTTGACGGAATTCAACGGTGTTAAATTCCAGGGAACGGAATTTAACGGTGTTGAATTAAGCCCATCAAAGCCCATCACGCTTGGGGTGTGTTAACGAGGCCCATATAATTCGTGAAATTCAAACGAGACTAGGATTACTATTCTATAAATTAACGAGTTTATTTTATGTGCAAAAACCCTAAACGAGAAGAAGAAATTACAGAGAGTCTCTTTCATGGCTTCAACAATCACAACAGAAACAGGTAAATTTTCGTTTTGTTTTTGTTATTAATGGTTACATGTATTGAATCCAAATTGTTTAGTTAACAATTAAAATAGGCTTCTTCAATAGTGTCTTTGTTACCTGTAATTTTTTTTTTTTTATTAATGGTTTACTTGATCGGATCTTATTCTTCGATGTAGCTTGGTTACTTGTAAATTTTGTTATTAAATATTTTAATTAATTTTTATCTGGTATTGAATCCAATAACAATCATAATTGGATTCTTCAATGTAGCTTTATTACTTGTAAATTTGGTTATTAAAATTTTTAATTAATTATTATCTGGTTTTGCATCCAATAACAATCATAATTGGATTCTTCAATGTAGCTTTGCTACCTGTAAATTTGGTTATTAAAATTTTTAATTAATTGTTACAATGTAGTGTCGAGGGAGGAAGAAATTCAAAGTTTGAAGAACTCTTCAATTCAAGCAGATGTGTCTTTGAAACAAGTTGTAGAAGGTAATCCAAGAAAATGGCAACCATTTCGAAGAAGACACATCCTAGATGGCTATTCAACTGAAGCCGTTGCAGATGTATCTTCTTGGGGAGAAGATGATATTCGAGAGATCATTAAATTCTTCGAGTGGGCAGATGATTTTTATCTGAAGGAGATGGGAAAATTGCAAAAGTCGTATGCGTTGAGGGACACTTTCACCAAACCTGATCCAACATATGAGCGTCTTTTAAAACTTCAAAAAGAGAAGCAGATTTTATCAGAGTATCCTCACTTGAGAGAGCCACTCCATTTTGCTCTAGCTTATTTGGACCCTTCCTTGCGGGCACAGGTTCTCGAAAAGGGTCTTCTGCAGCTGCTTGGAAGCTGGAGGTCCAGGGAGTTGGAGCGCAGGTTCAGGACGGTGTTTGCCAGAAAGATTGAACTTGAGCTTTCAAGGTCGTCTTCATCTTTAGATGGAGATGACGATATCAGTCTTGTCTTGGAGATTAAAGAATTGATCTCATTGCTCACAAGGGTTTTGGTCGATCTCCTGAATACATCATCGTCTCGAAGCACCCCGGGGGCTTAATTTAGTCTACTTAGTTTATTATATATACCTTGTCCCTGAATTCTATTTGAATTTCATGCTAATGTTAATTTTTAAATTATTTCAGTCTGTTCCTAATTTCATGTGAGAATTTCCTGCTACTTTTAGTTTGTTATTGAAGTGTTTGATATGCTGTCACTTCTATACTTAGGTAGGATGTTTTCTTGTTGGTGATTATGTTTCTTTAAGTAATCTGCATCTTCCGTTTCGAAATCGCAAAACTCTCATGAGGAGATCCATTCGCCAATATAGAGACTTTAGTTTATTGAAGTTTATCAATTCATTATAATAGTGTCTGATTTCATCCGTAAGATCTATTTTCATTCGAACATTACACCCATAAACCTTAGTATCTGAGCAAATTTTTGTAACAAATGCAGTTTGCTGAGAAGATATAATCTTAGGAGCAGCCAGAAGCAACCTATGTGCAAGGATCTTTGCAAGTGTTTTCGATGTAAGTTGTCTGGGGAGTAGGGAGGTGCATATCTTCTTACTCTTTTCTATGATTACTTGTTTAAGTCCATGCAGAGCAGGCAAAGCTCATGATTGATGCAATCAAATCAGCATCTCCAAACTGGTTGTCTTATTAGTTAAGGAAAAAAAAAATTCCTCCAACTGTGGATGAAGTGGCCAATGGTCTCTTCCTTTCCTGGAAGGAGGCATGCTGGCATGAAATGTCATCCGAAACCACACTATTGTAATCAGTATTACAAGGTCCTTAAGAAAGTTATCAACAATCTTAGAAAGCTCGCGGAGGGAGGGTTCTGTTCTGTATATTTCAAGTTGTTTCTAGCAGTCACCTTATTGAATAATTATGTGTTTATATATTTCTGTTTTGAATACGTATTTTAGACAATCTGAGCCTCAGCTTTGAAAATTTTGGTAGTGATATTGACCGGAAGAGTTGTGCTAGTGTAAAGTTTACAGTAATAAATATGAAGCCGGATTTGATCCTAGTTTATAGTAGTCAATTCAAAAGTTTTGTTTATCTGGTCAAGTGTTGTGGCCTAGACTTCTGATGTTGTAATGAGAAAACAACAGTCTGATTTTGAACTTTTGTATGCATCGGATCTTAAGTTGTGTTTTCGTGTTTTCCTTCTGCAAACACCTTCATTCAAGTTAAAGTGTAAATTATTTGATCGATGTAAGTTTTGTAACCGATGAATTGATTGTGTATTTGCACCATAATGGAATTACCTTTTGTTTGATTTGTTCACAGTTTATAGGTCATTCATCTAGCGCATAAACTATCTGAAATCAAGTTTTGGTTTTGGTTTATTGTAATTTTGACCAAAATATTTTATGTGCCATGAGAAAGCTTAATAACCTTCTTGTTTATGGTTGCATTGGAAGAATCGGATGGTTGGATTGATTTTGTTATTCATTTTGGTATTTACCCCGCCTTGAGATTGAAGGAATCAAGTTCACCTTCTTACATCTTTCACTTGTTGGTTTTTGGCTCCGATGGATTCCTAGTGATTTCCAGTAGCCGGAACATTTGCATTTCAAGAGGCCTGCGATGGTCAGATATTCATAGCACTTGTACAGGTAGTGAATGAATGATTTTGGTATTTACCCCGCCTTGAGATTGAAGGAATCAAGTTCACCTTCTTACATCTTTCACTTGTTGGTTTTTGGCTCCGATGGATTCCTAGTGATTTCCAGTAGCCGGAACATTTGCATTTCAAGAGGCCTGCGATGGTCAGATATTCATAGCACTTGTACAGGTAGTGAATGAAAGATTATCTATTTATCTATTTATAGCACTTGTATATGTAGTGGAAGAATGCAAGAAATAGTTTTGTGGTGGATATTCTAAGAAAATCATTAATTTTTACCCGATAAAAATCATTAACTTTCATGATATGCATCCAATCCATTATATTTCACCCAATTTGATCCAGCGGTATCACCTTTAATCTTATATTTTGAATATATGAAATTGAAAAATTATTTATATATATATATATAATCGATAATTATTAGATACAGAGGTACAAAAATTTGTCATTACTTTTTTCGAATTTGGATTCGATTGTACAACTGTTTAACAATATGCAATCGGTTCTGCATACCCGTGTGCCAGCCAAAAAAATATCTCGACATTCATTTATTTAAAATACCCGATATTGAAACATAAAAATAATAAATTTACTCTACACATCTATTAAATCTCAAGTATAGCCTTAATTGTTTTTTTATATATATATATATATATATATATTTAACCTTTATTGTTGAACTCGAAATTCTCTCAAATGGAAAACTTTAACATTGCTTTTAATTTTCACTTCAAAAAAAAAACATTGCTTTTAATGTTTGTAATTCTTTCAAAACCTTCTAATGTTTATTACTTTTAAATTGATTGATTTTTTAAACTTTTTTTTTTTTGCTTATATAGAATTGTGTAATGTATTCCTATCAACAGTTCTAAAATGTTAAAACCTATCAACCAAAATTTGCTTTGTAGAGATAAAACATTCACAAATGCTTATGATGTTATCTTGTGTGACAAATAAAATGGTAATGGAAGATAAAAGAAAGTATTTTGAAGTGTAAAAATTGTTAATTTTTGGTTTTGTTTTCGTGGGCAGAGAAAGAACTGAGTTGGGTTCCTGTGTGAAACTGAAAGACTGGGTTCTT
The DNA here is from genome assembly GCA_033220585.1 of Dipteronia sinensis. Taxonomy (NCBI): domain Eukaryota; kingdom Viridiplantae; phylum Streptophyta; class Magnoliopsida; order Sapindales; family Sapindaceae; genus Dipteronia; species Dipteronia sinensis. Next base: position 3,527,096 of record CM065642.1, read on the forward strand.
CTTCAGTGATATCCCCAGAAGACGTTTTGGAGTTTCTGATGAATGATGGTACTGTTGATTCTCTTAGATTGAAGATCATCAATCAGATCAAAGCCGATTTAATTCTCTCTCTCTCTCTCTCTCTCTCTCTCTCTAGTCTCTATACACTTGTGTGTGTGTGTGTTTGTATATATATATATATATATATATATATGTTTGATGTTGAATTGGTGCCAGCTCTGGATTTTGGGGTGTTTTAGGTTCAGTCATTGCATGTGTAATTGAGACCAATAAATTAGCATTTTTGTTTGTGTTACTGGTGTATTCTTAATTTTTATGTGAATAGAAGAATGCAACTTTGTTCTATGTTCTGGTGAAAAAATTTAATAATAAGAAGAACCTTTTCGGAGAATCATAATTATTCAATGAAGTGACTAAATCAGTATTTTTTTTTTAGAGGATAAGGTGCCTTGATGCTGGTTGGAATATTGAATGTTTGATTTTCATGATCAGTTGAAATATTTTGTGGACAGCTGGTTTGAATATATGGGGATTCATATATTCTAGTTATCGATGATGTGTATTCATTCCTTTGTTTGTTTGTTGTCGTTTTTAGACCTCCGAGTCATGGGGTTTTTTGGATGGTACTGAACTGGTATTTGAATATCTGCCTAACTCGTAGAATTCTGCTTATAGATGATTGGGGATGAAGTTTTCACCCTTTCTAATTGGTGTTTGAAAAGTAAAAAGACAAAGAACGAAACTATTAAACTGCCAAATGGTTGCATTTATAGAGAATTCTTTACTCATGTTTGATTCCATTCTGCTTTGGGAAATTCTTCAGTATGCTGGGCTCAATAACCCAACTACTGAAATCATGACATTTGACATTGGAATCACATGTAATCGGATGTCAATGTCACCTGGCATGACTTTGTTAGTCCGGGCTCACCGCATCCGGTGTATTGAAGCTTTCTTTTCAGCTTTATCTCTTGCTAAAATCTCTATTTTGGCAATGCTTCTAATGTTCATTCTAGAGTGACATCAAGTTTTTAGTATGTTGGAATGTCAATATCATCATTTACTTGAGTGAGTATTGTGGATATTGTTGGTTCCAGTTGTTTGTTTAGGTGAAATATATTTACAAAGCAGAAACAAGGATACAAGAATGTTTGCACACATGCATTGTTTTTAACATGTAGCATTAAAATCTACTTAAGGTGCTTTTGTGATCTCCGATGAAAATACTATTCTCACGACAGTCACTTAGGCCACTGTTCAAAAACACTCTCACTAATTTATTCACATCTGTACATTTTATTGGTTTACTGTAATACAATTCAAAACTGTGGTTGGGATTCAAATGCAAAACTTTAATTAAAATAAAATAAAAAATATGCACGTGTCAACAGCACAGTCACCATATCTTAGTTATATTTTTCTTCTTTATTTTATATACCAATTATAACCTTAATTTGATTAGGTAAAAGATCAAACAAGCCAAATTGAGACAATCTATAATACTGAAAAATTCAAAAAACATGTTAATAGGATCAATTTCTATTTCTATTTCCAAAGAAAAAATCACCGGTGTGATGGTTCAATTTCAAATATCTAAACACTCATACCAAGTACACAAATCCAAATCCAAATTTCTAGTAGTGTACACACAATCCTAATTTCTAGCATTCTAAACTCCAATCCTAAACTTGCCAGTTGTTGTTAGCTACATTTTTGCCATTCTTAGTGGATTAGTGGCAATATCATCAATTATCTAATCAAATGAGTTGCTCTTCCGCAGATTTACCGCCATCTCTTCCTCTATATTTTGAGGCAGTGTTGCCATAGAAACAGGTTGAGACATAGCTTGAGCCATATTTTGAGGTGGTGCAGCAACAGAAACTGCATGAGCCATAGATTGAGCCATACTATGAGGCGGCATGGCCATAGAAACAGGCTGAGCCACCCAAGAAATGGGGTGTGGAGGATAGACTATCTCGGTACTGTCAACTGAATGCTGATTAACACTATGCATAGTAGCAATAGTAGTAGCAGTAGCTGTGTTGTGTTCGTAGCTTAGATGCTGATTTGTAGCAATGTTACAAGTAGGATTCACTCCCTGGTACAAATTAATGTACCTATCCATTGATGCTGCATTTTCCCTGTAATATTGCTGCTGCTGATTTGAGCTTTTAGTCAATAAATTGTTATCATGCTCATTGAGAAACATGTTGGCATCAACATAGTTGTTGTTCTGATAGACGAAACTAGTTGTACCCTTTGGAGCAATATTAGATATCCCTCCTTGAACTTGATCTCTAGCAATGCTTTCTGCAAAAGAGCTTGCTCCCTGAACCTGAATCTCCCTCCAGTTTTGAACCCACATGCTGCCGATATTATGATTTGCACAACATAACACCAAAACCATAGATTCTTTTAGTATACATTTTTAACTGTTAGAATCCTGAAAAGGGGACTAGAAATCGATTCGAAAAATTCGAATAAAAGCTGAATTCGGAGAACCCAAACTAAAAAGAGATGGGTTGTTGATTATCCGTTGATGATAATATTCTTGTAGTTGCTGTTGAGCAATAATGTTGAAAGGTGATAATATGCCGATGTAATTCTCTCTCTCTCTCTCTCTCCCCTCTCTCTCTCTCTCTATATATATACACACACGACTACACGTATATATTTACACATTTATATGTTTGATATTGAATTTGAATTGGTGCCAGCTCTGGATTTTGGGTGTTGTAGGTTCAGTTCTTCCATGTGTAATTGAGCCCAATGAATTAGTATTTTTGTTTGTTTTACTGGTGTATTCTTAATTGTTATGTGAAAAGAAGAATTCAACTTTGCTCTTGAATTTCTGTTCTATGTTGAGAAAAAGAAGCTTTTCAGAGAATGAGGTCGTGAGGTTTTCAGTAAGGTAGTTATTTGTTTTCAATCACAAATATTTGTAATAAATCTCTAACGATATATGAGTAAAAATATATATTCTTCTCTTGACTTTGGATAGCTTGTTCTAATATTTTAAATCAATAGAATTAAGAGTATCTTTTTGATTCAAAAGGGTAACTATAGGTAGTTCAGCAATGTGTTGGACTGGTAACAAGCATACCAGGCCGGTTGCACACTATTAGGACAGAAACTCAGATTATAGCAACTCAACAAAACCAAAAAGGCTCAATATGCACCAATAAGCACTTAGAACATGAAACCACCAGCAAGAAAAGAGGATCGATTTATTTACCTTAAAATACCGCCAACTAAGCTCTGGATTGATTCCATTGATTCTCTAAGGATGAAGATCATCAATCAGCTCAAATCCAATGTAATTCCCTCAGTATACATTTGTTTGATATTGAATTGTTGCCAGCTCTGGATTTTGAGTGTTATAGGTTAAGTTCTTGCATGTGCAATTGAGACCAATAAATTAGCATTTTTGTTTGTGTTATAAAAATAAACTGCTTGCATTGTAATATTACTTTTCTGTTTCCTGTTCTCTTTTAGCTAGTTAGCAAGCTGGTTGACTGTTAGGGCAATCAAACTTATCCGGGCATGGGTTTGGAAATTGTGGAAGCAATACGAACTAAATCTACAGTGAACATCTCCTTAATTGAACCTGTCTTTTTTTTTTTTTTGGAAGCAATACTGGCTACCCAAATCCTTTTAACCCGAACTGAGCCCAATCAAAATCATTGTTACTGTCTCTTCAGTTCTCTCTCTCCCAAACACGCACCTCTCTCTAATTACTGAGGCCAGAGCTCCAACTCCTTACTGTTTCTTTTCTTGTCACTGCTCTCTCTCTCTTTATTGTGTCTTCACTCAGTTGAGTTTCCACCGGTGCTTATCATTAATGGAGCCTCCATACCTTCTAAGGCTTGGACTTGGCTCAACGTATAAACACTGTTGCATTTCTTCAAGTTTTATACTTTGTTCTTATACTTGAATCCATTTTATGCTTGTTATTTCTGTTCTATTGTCCTTCTTTGAAAAGTGTCTTGAATATTTTGATGATTGCCACTAAGATGTTGCTTAGGGGTACCTTAGTAAATCTTTATAATGCATTGTTCACTAAATTATCTAGTATATTGCATTGATCAATGGTAATCCTAAGCTTTTATAGTGATAAAATATTCTTTTTTTTTTGTTGATACAATTATGATAAAATATTCTACTAGCTAAAAAAAGAAGATGAAGGTTAGTCTTCTCAAAGTGCTATGTCCTTTTTAGAACTGATATGCCCATCAATGGTTCATTACTTACTGTCAGTGTTAATTTATATTTGTTACGTTGAGAATAATATTTTGTCAATTATGTTTTGATATAATGGTGCAGCCCTTTCTTTAGTTGATATAAGTGAAGCATGTGAGTTCACCACTTATATTTCTCTATTATTTTAAGTTCATTTCATACTTTTTGTGTCTTTTAAAATAAGTACTCTTAAAATTACAAAGAGATTGAGTTAGTAACACAAATATATTGGTTTATAGAACTCACATCATAGTAGATTTTCCAATTATTGTAAACTTTGATAACTTTCGTCTAATGATCACTACTTAGCATTTTTTATGTTATATTTAGTATACCAAGTGTCCAATGTATGCATCGAGGAATTGGGTTATTTTATATCAAATATGATTGTCATTTTGATGGTTGTTTCATTTTTTGGTTTACTAAATCATGTGAATTTTCTATTTGTTGACCTTTGTGTTAGAAATCCATGCTTCAAACTAATGCTTCATATCACTTGTTGTGATATGTACTTGGTTACTTAATGAAGATATATGGAATGCCTTTCCTTAGTATTTGGTGTGACGTTCATATTATCACTATATATATTTGGATAGAATTAGATTTATATTTGCATTGATTAATGTTATTTTTTGTAAAATAAAAGTTTCTACTATATGCTATTTTATGAACCTAAATTGCATGTTTAAACTAGTAGCTCAATGTATGCTTCTTGCTTTATAATATGGGAAAGTGAATTTCTTGAAATGTTAATTTCTTTTGATACGATGGATGATGACAATATAAATGCAAAAATCGAAATTGATTTGGTTGTTACTTTTCTAATATCTTAAATTGTGTTGGATATAGTTTGTACAGTGGAACAAGACATTTCATTTTAGGATTAATCCTCTTTATACCAACCTTGGATGGAAATCAATATAATTTTTGCTTGTGTTATGTAAGTAGCGGTGTGTGGAGTATGTCAAAAGAAATAAAATGGTTATATGGATATACTATTTCAATTTTGCTTGTGCAGATTTTTGTTACCGGAAATTGCAATGATTTCTCATTGTTGGTTATCTTCTTAATTTTTATAGCATATGCTTGATGATTGTTGCCTTATAATAGCTTCTATTGGGACTGTATATAGTTTTGTTGTGAGTGTTTCATTTGAATAAAACTAGATAGCAACATCTTTTAGTAAATAAATTAGTATGCGGATCTTTGCCCTGTTATAATGTTGAGACATCCTGGTTTATGTTTGTTTGGCTGTTATACAATGATCTTACTTTGATATAAATTATTCTTGAGAATTTTGTCCCTAAGTTATCATATATTCTTTCACCATGGTGTGCAACTTTATGATTTTTTGAAACTTTCTTGAATGTTTTGATGATTGCCACTAAGATGTTGCTTAAAGGTCACTAGATTATCTAGTATATGGCCTTGATCAATGGTGCAACCCTAAATTTTTCCTGTGATAAAATATTGTCCTAGTTATAAAAGGAAGAACAATGTTAATCCTCTCAAAATGCTGTGTCCTTTTTTGAAATGATAAAGATGCACATCGGAGATAAATTACTTACAATCAGTGTTCTTATAACTTAAATTTGATGATATGTTGAGAAAAATATTTTGTCAATTATCTTGGAGCGTCAAAGGTAATTTGTTTTTAGATGGTGATACTGATATAAATATAAAAATAATTTATTTATGAATTATATTTGATGGTCTCTAAGGTTCCCGTTGAGAAGCATCTATTTTATTTTTATAAATTATATGCAATTTCAATGTACGTTGCTGTGCTTATAAATTATATGTAGTAATACTAAGAGACACCAAAAGCTTGAATTGTAGATTGTGCCAGCCACATAAACATCAAAATTAATTAACCAAATTAATGTTGTTATTCATAGTTTCCCATTTCTATGTTTAACATAGCTATGATGGTATAAACTTGTGGGCAGTTTCTTCCCCACCTCCTCCTTTTGGAGTTGTACCGATATTATTTGAATTAGTTTAAACTAAAAAAATATTATAAATATTTGATAAATCAGTTATCTAAACATTGATATATATTGTATGAGATATTTAATTTAATCATTTTTATAATTTTATCAAGGGTGATATTGGAATTTCTGAAAACATTAATATGTGGTGCACATGCAATATTAAGAAGTGCAAATATCCCACTCTTTCATTTATTTTGTTATCTGTATCATCTGTTTTGTTGCCCACCAAAATTGGTGCACATTAATATCTGTTTTGTTTAATGGGCTGGGCTTCACATAATAAAAAATGACCCTATTGGTGTCCTCACCAACATTATCTTGATACTATGTTAATTGAAAAATACAAACATTATCTTAAAAGGGTTGTATGATTTTTAGCTGAGTCCGGTTAAAATTACTTGTTTTTCCTCTTGTATATATCTATTAAATTGAATTCCTAATTCTATTATTTTTTGTTAATAGATATAAACTCTGATTATTTCCTGGCCAAAGATATCACACAATGCTGGTCTTGAAGGTAAACAAGTCTTAATATTAAGAACAGTTGGTAATTTTATCGTCTATTTGTGATGCTCAATAGAGGGTTTTGAAAACACCTTATGAACACACCTCGTGGGGTTAACCCTTTTTTTTTCTACAATTGTGACATATTTTGTACAATAGATTTTATTTTTGATGTGGCCACGGTGGTTATTCAAAAACAATACATGTTTGGCAACCACTCGATTTACAAGAAACTGTGATCACTGCCAATAGAAGAGAAGTCAATAAAATGAATACTGCAATTGTAATCCACAATTGCAATATTATATCTGCGCCAAAACTTAAAGCTCACTCTAATGTAAAAACACATTTAGGTAGACAATGGAAAAGGTATGCCCGGACGATCATCATGCAATTCTACATGGATGATTTCATCGATCCTGAAGGTTGGATGAAATTCAATGATCAATCTGATGTAACCACCTTGTATGATGTTGAATTTTGGAATTTTGGGCCTGGATCTTACACTAGTGGTTAGGGTTGTACATTGGGGAAATGGGGCTAGATGTAGGTCCCCCCATCCCCATCCCCATCCCCATTTCCCAGACCCTCTCTTATCCCCACCTATTTCCCCATTTAGGGGGAAATGGGGATGGGGAATTTTGGGGGGAGGTACTTCCATCCCCAACCCCAGTTTCTTATTTCCCCCGTTTTTCCCGTTTTTTCATTTCCTCGGTTTCCCATTTGATTAAAAATTACAAATAAAAAAATCCATTGCAAATATAAATAAAAAAAATCTAAGTATTTCAATAATTCAAAGTTTGAAACTAAAACAAATTCAAATATAAATATATTTATAATGTTTTAGGGAAAATGGGGAAATGGGAATGGGGGACATTCCCTAATACCCATCCCCATTTCAGTATATTTGTGGGGGAAAAGGGGAAATGGGGTTGAGGGAGGGTCTCTCCATCACCATTTCAATTTGGGGAGGATTTTCATCCCCATCCCCATCCATTTCCTCATTTCCCCCCAAATAATTTCCCCCAAATGAGGGTGGGGTCACGGGAGAATGAGGATCCAGGGGAAAATGTGCAACCCTATTAGTGGTGTGCAACCCTATTAGTGGTAGAGTAAACTGGTCAAGATATCATAACTTGAACAACCCCAATGGCCCCATGAAGTTAAAGATTTCACTGTTGAGAAGTTCATCAATAGCAATGAGTGGCTTCCGAAATTTTATGTACCTTATTTTGGTGCTTAGTTTGATAGTGGATTTTTTTTTTAATTAAAAAAAAAAACATGTGTGATTGTGCTAAGGAATAATAAAATTAGTTATTTATGTATCTCTTTTATTTTTATAAAAAATAAACGATTGTTAATTATTATTTAATCATATCATTTACTTTTTAATATCTACATTTAGAATATATACATAATATAAGTATGTATTAAAATTTATGAGCAAAAGGTCCATATGCTTACAACCATACTAAATGTCAGGTATGCCCGAATATTTAAGCCCAATTCCTTAGACTACCATCTTATGCCCAATTCTAGAATTATGGTCTCTTAGGGCTTTGAAGACCAGTTATGGGCCGTATTTGGCCCAATCAAATTTTGTTTGAATTCTATTGGGCGTTATACATAAGCAGCAAGTGAATTGATTTATTTATTTATTATAATTAAATAGAAACAATATCACATATTCTTTCAAGAGGGTAATGTATTTAAAAAATCTAACACATCCAAAGTAAAATTAGATAAAGTTTCAATCTCTCGGTTGAACATATTGATGCCGGTATCAGTACAATCAATGACACCATCAAAACAAAAACCGATGTCAAGATTTGCATGAAAATAATTTCCTTTTTCGAAATTAGGAATTCTAAAAGTTTTCACATTATGGTTGCGAAATTCGAATGCACCGATGCAAACACTTAATTTTATTTTTTTGAAATCTGGATTGGTGATATTTTCTTCCGCTTTAATGAATAGCAAATTTAACCCAATAGATTCTTCTTATAATAGATCCATTAACATTTTCGCTAAACTTTTTAAATCGGTTGCGTTTCTTCTATGAGGATCTGCATTTAGAACCGATAAACATGTATCTGGAAATTTGGTGTCATTACAAGATTTCTGATAAAAGTAACTTCGTCATTGTTACTTGTCTCAGTAACGGCATTTTGATTGACAAATAAAACATGAACGACTATATAGAGCAAAGAAGAGGAATATAAAACAATTTGGATTCGCTATTTTGATTTTATAGATCATTACAAGGACTCTAGTGCAATTTTATCTTTAAGGGAGGTGTGATTATTTATAAATATTTAGAAAATTCAATTAATGAATATATATATATATATATATATATATATATATATATATATATATTTTGAAGGAGAATTGATGAGACCCAAATGAATTTTCTATTATTAACTTTCTTTTCTATTAATTGGAAAAGTATAAGATTTTATTCGCGGAGATGTCTTAAAAAGTTGCAAATGAAAAATAATGAATAGTTATTAGTCAGGTGGATATATAATTGGGACAAAAAATCAAAATTAATTTGTCTCCAACTGTCAAGTGAAAATAATAAATTTATAAAAAGTCCATATATAGTATTATTTTTTAGGCTAATTGGCACTGATGCTCCCTGAACTATATCCGAATTTGCACCTTACCTCCTATACTTTTTTTTTCACCATTAAACCTCCAAAACTTTCATAAATTGGCAATAGTTGACGGAATAGTAACGCCGTCCATTTTTCCTTATTATATACATAATTGCATAAAACTAGAAATATATAATAATACGACTTAACTACCCCTTTGACCAAGTTTTTTTTTTTTAATTTAAAAATAAAAATTTAAAATTTAAAATTGAAATAATGGTTAAATAATAATAATATTATTCTGAACTTTTTGAAAGAAAATTAAATAAATAGAAAAATGAAAAATTAAATTGATTTAACAATGATTTAAATTATCTTTTTTTATTTAAATATCCCTAAATATAAAACTCAGATGAATATTTAAATTATTTAAGGGAAATTATCATTTAAATTGTCTTTTTTATTTAAATATCTCTAAATATCACTTGTTCATTTACAATAACAAGGGTATTAATAATGTAAAAAAAATAAAAAAGAATAAATAATAGTAATAATGATAATAATAATAAGAGTAAAATAAAAATAAAATAAATATAATAATAATAATAGTAGTAAAAATAATAATAATAATAATAGTAATAGTAATACTAATACTAATAGTAATAGTAATAGTATAAAAAATAATAATTGTAATATAAAAAATATTAATAAATTTAAAAAAAAGATTAGGTAGATATTTAGATTGATCTCCACCATCCATCTCAAATATGCATGGTGATGATAAAATAAAATAATAATAATAATAATAATAATAATAATATTATTATTATTATTATTATTATTATTATTATTATTACTATTATTATTATTATTATTATTAGTATTAGAATTATTATTATTTGTTTATATTACTATTATTAAACAAATAATATTACTATTATTATTACTATAACTATTACTATTATCACTATTATTATTTGTTTATATTATTATTATCATTATTTTTTTATTTTATTACTTTATTATTTTATCTTTTTATTATTTTATCATTTTATTATTATTATTTTATTATCATTGTTATTGTTATTATTATTTAATTTTTTTAATTTTTGTTTTTGACTTTATTAATACCCTTGTTATTGTAAATGAACACGTGATATTTAGAAATATTTAAATAAAAAAGATAATTTAAATAATTGTTAAATCAATTTAATTTTTCATTTCTCTATTTATTTAATTTTCTTTATCAAAAAGTTCAGAATATTATTATTATTATTTAACCATTATTTCAATTTTAAATTTTAAAATTTTATTTTTAATTTTTTTTTTAAAAAAATTGGTTAGAGGGGTATTTAAGTCGTATTATTATATTTTTCTGGTTTTATACAATTATGTATATAATAAGGGGAGCTTAGTGTAATTTTCCATAACAGAAAAATGGATAGCGCTACTATTCCGTCAGCTATTGCCAATTTATGAAAGTTTAGGGGGTTTAATGGTGAAAAAAAAGTATATGAGGTAATATGTAAATTCGGATATAGTTCAGGGTGCATCAGTGTCAATTAGCATATTTTTTTAAAAAGAGTTTATTATTAAAAAACTCCAAATCCTATTGGGCCCCATTTTGCCCAAATAATTAACACCTAATATTTGTAATTCTGTCCGGCCCAATTGTAATTCAAAAGTTGGAGAAGAAGGGCCAATCAGATGTGAACCGAACCCGAATCGAACCCAAACCTGCTCAATCAAAATCATTGTCTCCGTTTCTTCAGTTTTCTTTCAATTCATGCCAATCAATATCTATTTATATCAATTGTTTAGTTGTGTATTAGAAATTCTAAAACAACTTCAAGCAAAATCATTTGTATAAGTATTTGATTCTAATATGCTTCTGTTTATTTTCCTTAATTATATTGATTTTTTTATAAATGATTATTATTTTTATATAATTTTCTTTTGTTTTTTAAATACAGCAAATTATATTATATACAATTAAAAATATATGAGACATTAAAAATCATTAAGTGTCATGATATTCATCCAATCAATTGGATTTCTAAAATATAGACTCAATTCGAATAGCACTTTTTTTTTGTGTTGTATTCTATTGTATAACTATGTTTAATTTTATTTGAATTTGGTATGAGATTTCTGGTGGTGTTTGTGGTAGCTAAAAATGGCTTACGTGCCAAACATTTTAAGCCCATACAATTTCGAGTACAGACCAGGCTAGGCCAAACAATCCGGGTCGACCTAATGACCTTACCAGAATTCCCTTTTGCCTTAGCATCACCTTCACTTCAACTCAACAACCGGAATCGTGGATAACGCACGTTCCAGTTTGAATTATAAGATCAAATGTGTAAGCCCATGAAATCCGGTCAGGATTTCAAGGATATCTCCCAACAGCATTGCGACGTGCTAATGGTCTAGGAAGTCTATAAATGAGTTTTTTCTTCTCCAAGAAAGGATTCTGATTCTATTTCTCTCATTAACGCTATTTTGCTAGTCAAACCTCTGCCAAAACCATTTCTCCAGTCACCGGAATCATCTTCTAACACTTTTCAGTCAATTTCTACCATTAACGCTCAGTCCAAGCGCAAGTAAGGCCTAAATCACCATCACCACCATTTGCTTTTTATTTCTTTGTTATTTTTATCTTTTTTGCATGTTTCTCTGAAGAAGACAACTAGTTCGATTCGACCAGTCCAACCAGGCTACTTGGGCCTACTTCAAACTCGACCCAATCCACTAACTGTAGAATGACCCTCTACGGTGTTTAAGATTATGATGAAATAAGTATGTATTTTTTCTAGTATATGTTTTTGGTTTTTGGTGGCGTTTGACATGGATTTTAGGTGTTTGGGGGAAAAAAATCAGTTGGGTGGTTATTAATTTTTTTTGTTTAATAATTTCAATTTCCCCTTTTTTTAATTTTAATTATTATATTGAAGGTAAAACATTATTTTGCTTAAAATCTTAACAGAAGTTGGCGGTGAGGGATTTTGGGTAATATAGTAAATTACCCGGGATTGTTGTTTCATTAATAAAACTATAGGAAGGAAACAAGGAATAGTGTAAACTACAGGGAAATTTTTATAATATACAAAAATAAAAAACGACGTCGTATGTGTTTTTAAAGGGTTTTTTTTTTCCTTCAAGAAACAAACAGACTTCGTGCGCTTGTGTCCGTAGTTTAGTTTATGTAATGGAAGATAAAAAGAAAGGATTTTGAAGTGTAAAAATTGTTGATTTTTGGTTTTGATTTTGTGGACAGTGAAAAGCTGGATTGGGTTCCCTCGTGAAACTGAAAAAATTGGTGCTTCTTCAGTGATATCCCCAGAAGATGTTTTGGATTGTCTGATTAATGATTGTACTATTGATTCTCTTAGATTGAAGATCATCAATCAACTCAAAGCCAATGTAATTCTCTCTCTCTCTCGCTCTACTCTCTATATAATTATATGTTTATATATACACATTTATATGTTTGATATTAAATTGGTGCCAGCTCTGGATTTTGGGTGTTTTTAGTTCAGTTCTTGCATGTGTAATTGAGCCCAATACATTAGCATTTACGTTTGTGTTAATGAGGCCCATTTACATTCGTGAAATTTAAAGCTAGGATTATTTTTCTATAAATGAACCAGTTTACCCTTATTTTATTGTGAGTACTTTAAGTGCAAAAAACCCTAATAAGAGAAGAAGAAGAAATTCCAGAGTCATTAATGGCTTCAACAGTCACCAACTCAACAATCACAACAGCAAAAGGTATTTATTATTATTATTATTATTATTAATGGTTACTTGTATTGAATCCAAATTGTTCGTTAACAGTTATGATTGGCTTCTTCAATAGTATCTTTGTTACCTGTAAATTTTGTTATAAACGGTTACTTGTATTGGATCTTCTTCTTCAATGTAGCTTGGTTACTTGTAAATTTGGTTATTAAAATTTTAATTAATTGTTATCTGGTATTGAATCCAATAACAATCATAATTGGATTCTTCAGTGTAGCTTTGTACTTGTAAATTTGGTTATTAAGATTTTTAATTAATTGTTACCTGGTGTTGAATCCAATTTCAATTCTTCAATGTAGTGTCGTGGGAGGAAGAAATTCGAAGTCTGAACAATTCTTCGATTGAAGCAGATGTGTCTTCAAATGAAGTTGTAGAAGGTAATCCAAGAAAATTGCAACCATTTCGAAGAAGACACATCCTAGATGGCTATTCAAATGAAGCCGTGATGTATCTTCTTTGGGAGAAGATGGGCAGATGAATTGTATCTGAAGGAGATGGGAAAGTTGCGAAAGTCGTTCGCTTATAGGTACAGTTTCGGCAAACCTGATCCAACATATGAGCGTCTTTTATAACTTCAAAAAGAGAAGCAGATTTTATCAGAGTATCCTCACTTGAGAGAGCCACTCCAGTTTGCTCTCACTTATTTGGACCCTTCCTTACGGACACAGGTTCTCGAAAAGGGTCTTCTGCGGCTGCTTGGAGGCTGAAGGTCCAGGGAGTTGGAGTGCAGGTTCAGGACGGTGTTTGCTCGAAAGATTAAACTTGAGCTTTCGAGGTCGTCTTCATCTTTGGATTGAGATGACGATATCAGTCTTGTAGTGGAGATTCAAGAATTGATCTCATTGCTCACAAGGGTTTTGGTCGATCTCCTGGATTCATCATCATCTCGAAGCACCCCGTGTGCTTAATTTAGTCTACTTGGTTTATTATATATATACATACCTTGTTCCTGAATTCTAATGGAATTTCATGCTAAACTTAAACTTTCCTAATTTCATCCTAGAATTTCCTGTTACTTTTAGGTTGTTATTGAAGTGTTTGATATGTTGTCTCTTCTATACTTGTTAGGTGGGATGTTTTTTTGATGGTGATTATGTTTCTTTAAGCTGTCTGTATGACTTTAGTTTATTGAAGTTTATAATAGTATCTATTTTCATCCGAACATTACCCCTGTAAACCTTAGTTTCTGAGCAAATTCTTGTAACAAATGCAGTTTGCTGAGAAGTTATTATCTTAGGAGCAGCCAGAGACAATCTATGTGCTAGGAGGGTTCTGTTATGTATATTTCAAGTTGTATTTCAATTTGTTTCTAGCAGTCTCCTTATTGAATAATTATATGTTTCTATATTTCGGCATACGTAGTTTAGACAATCCAAGTCTCAGCCATGAAAAATATGGGAGTGATAATGACCGGAAGAGTCGTGCTGCTGTCATGTTTATAGGTATATATATGAAGCAGGGTTTGATACTAGTTTGCAGTCGTAGTCAATGTAAAAGTTCTGCTTATTTGGTTACGTGTAGTGGCCAAGACCTCTGATGTTGTATTTATTTATCTATTGGTACTTGGTATGGCAAAAGGAGGAAGTATGATAATGTAATGAGAAAACAGCAGTCTGGTTTTGAACTGTTGTAATGCGAAAGTGTAAGCAGATTTCAGTTTATATGATTATATGCAGCGGAGCTTACGTTGTGTTTCGTGTTTTCCTTCAACCAACATCTGCATTCAAGTTGAACTATAATGTATTTGATCAATGTAACTGATGAATTGATTGTGTATTTATATCAGATTGGAAGTCAGCTTTGATTGATTTGCAGTCTAGAGGTCATTCCTCTAGCTCATAAACTGTCCGAAATCAAGTGTCGGTTTTGGTTTATTGTAATTGACCTGTTTACGGGCCCTGAGAAAGTATAACCTTCTTGTTTATGGTTGCATTGGAAGAGATGGATGGTTAGATTGATTTTGTTATTTATTTTAGTATTTACCGCCGTGAGATTGAAGGAATCAAGTTCACCTTCTTAGCATCTTTCACTTGGTGGGTTTGTGGCTCCAATGGATTCCTGGCAATTTCTAGTAGCCGGAACAGTTGGCCAACTGGCCTACAAATAGGTAGCGAAAGAATGAAAGATATCCTTACGATGGTAATATCTATTTATAGCACTTGTATCCACAGGTGGTATATAAACAATTAAGAGTTTACATTCTATTAACAAGCCTATAAATAGTTATCCGTGTAAATCTGACATTATAACTTGGGGAGAGAGAATTAACGTAAGCATTAAATAAACTTTAGCATCTTATTTAGATATCAATAAAACCATAAAAACAACCATAGAAGCATCCGACATCAACATGAAAACTTTAGAAGCATCAACATCATATGAATGAAGCTAAAGGATTACAGTTTTATTACATCTGACCTCAACATGAAAACCATGAGCAAGTCGTAATGTCTCACAAACTGTACAAAAAATGTTTTTACTCATCCTTATGTTGTCTATATTCTACTAACAAGTCCATGAATTTATCTATATAAATCTAACATTAACTTGGAGTGAAAACAATAATGTAAATAAGTTTTTATCACAGTACAACCATAGAAATAATCATATAAGTTCATGAAAGCAAGTACGTACTCCAACACTTCTAAAGCAGCAACAACATAGATTTGTAGGAACAATTGCTAAAGCTAAAGCAGAACACAGAACATATAGAAAGAAGAACCTCCCACATCTGACTTCAAAATGATAAACATGAGCAAGGTCCAATCTCACTCCAAATGGTCACTAGAAGAAGCACCCTTGTGTTTTGCAGAAATCTGTAGCAAAACAAAACATATTAAAGGTGAAAGAAGAAATTGTATAAAAAATTTTTTTATGGAAAAGTACTAGATATTGTTTAGTTTAGTGAATCAATATGTACCGACTGTTGTATTGCTGTGTTAAGATCAAAGTCTGAATGGAGTTCAACCGATTTAAAGTCAATTTTGACTTTTTGTAACTTTTGCGTGGTCAAGTCTCCTTGGGAGAAAATCTTCATATTAGGGCATCGTATCACATCCAAAGTTTCTAAAGATGGGAATTTTAAGATGAAATTCCCAGAGCAGAAACTTGTGAGACTTGGTAAATATTTGAGCGTCAAACTCTTCAACTTTGTGAAACTAATTTCATCCACTATTACATCTCCATGATTTCCTATCACTTCTGTAATCTTTCTGCAGTAGCTTATACTCATTTCAGTGAGCTGCACCAGGCTTTTGGCTATCGGGGATGTTCCCATGTTTATCAAACTATCACAACGTTCAACTTCCAGAGATGTTAGATTCTGGAAAGAAGTTGAAGGATTCTGGAAAGAAGTTGGAGGTGGCATTAGATTGATCAAACGGCCACACCCCTTTACCTTGAGAACTTGAAGATTTTGAATAATTAAGTCTAATTTGGAGTTCTGCTTCCATACGTATTTCAAATTGTCAAGGGAGCTAAGATGTAATGTTTTTATTTTTGTCTGTGTTTGGTCCTCTCCATGGGGAAATATCTCTTCGTAAGGACTGTCATAAAGTGAAAGCATTTCCAGATCCTGACATCTTGGAATGATATCAAATGGCAAAACTGTCGATTTATCGTCCTGGACTTCAAGAATCTTAAGTCTATCAAAGAGAGATTCTGGAACCTGACCTTGCCGCAGCATCGTGGCAAATTTTCCGGATAATTTCAATTCCTCCAAATAGGGGAAGGCCTAACAAACAATCAAATCATAAGAAGCAAAGTAAATTCAAAGACCATACATAAAACAATTTTCTTATAGATTTAAATAGAGGGGGGAAATTGATCAAATTGTGAAAATACTAACCAAAGAAGTAAACAAGGTCTTATTCTCATACCTCTTTGACCAAGGAGAGAAAAAATGGTGGTTGCATTTGGCCTTCCTCGTTAGTGTCATGGATGCCACAACAAGATAGCCCCAACGTTTTCAAGACAGGCCATTCCACTTTATGTCTACCTGGGTAGAAGCTTCTAAGTTCTTGTAGATATTTCAATTCCAAGGAGGTCAATTTCGGAAAGAGAATCCTAGCAGGTGCTTCTTCCATCACTACTCCTTCCTTTGCAAGGATAGATGCAGAAAACAGGTTTTTTAGACTTCGACATCCATTAAGCTCAATTTTTGTAGGTTTGCAAAGGAGAGCTCTATTTGGGAATCATAAATACTCAATTTTCCGAGATCAAATATTTCTTTTAGAGAGTCACATCTCCCAACTTCCAGAGACTCTAGGCTTAACAACCTTCCATAAATGTTTGATGGAAACACATTCAATAGCTTCTCGCAACCGTTAAACATCCAATGATTTTAATTTAGAAAAGGAATTCTCAACAAGTTGGTTTTGTACCATATTTTCTCCAAGTTGCCCATAATATAAATTGCCAATTTCTCTAAATTAGGAACCGCAACCTGTAAATATATATGCTATTCAGTTACAGATGATTCTCTTGTAGCTATAATTGAAAGTAATTAGAAAATATTTATCCAAAAATAAGAAATAGTAAAATCAAGTGTAACTAAAGGTGGAAAATGTAATTGAATTCTACAAATCTCACGAAGCTTGTACAATAGGGAAAACAGAAACCACAAAATAAAGATAAGATATGTGGTGATTAATAATTTAATTTATATCTTAAATTCTACAAATCTTCAAAGGACTGTATTTAATGTACATAATGATTACAATTTATGGAGATAGAAAACATATTCCACTTGGAAAAAGAAACAAATATTAATGATTATTATAAAAAGAAAAGGACCGTTATAACTAAATCAATTGTTTTTATAAAATAAAAACGATTCCATTGGGATAGGTTGAATCATCAGAAATTGTCTAAAAATAAACAGAAAATTCAACATATGTTTCTTTTTTTTTTTTTTAAATTGATTTTCTTTTTCTTACTTCACTTGGTCTATTTCTTCTCTCTCTCTTATTTCTTCTTTCTGCTCTGCCACCAAGTTCTGCTCTGCCACTCAATTTAATACTTTAGTAACAAAAAAAGACCACAGTATTATAACTTTTGAGAAACGTTTTACTTACAAAAATAATTTTGGATTTTAGAACGTAGCTTATGACGGTCCAATTAATGTACAAAAGGTGTACATTAATGTAAATAATTTGGAGGTGAGTGAGTTTAAAAAATAAAAAAAGAATACATAGAAGATAAACATATTGTACTAGTAGATGTACCTTATCATTGAAGATGAACTCCTTAACTTCAGGACAATCCGCTATCACCATTGCTTCAAGGATGGAATCCAATCTGTCGTGTTCATGATATTCAGTTACCATTGAGTTCTTTTCTAATTATAACGGATAATAATTATAAAAAAATTATCTAAAATTAACTAAAAAGTAAATCAAGTGTAGTCAAACCTTGTTTCCCCCCTTTTGTTTGGTTTGGGGCTGGTTCTGTTGGGTGTGCCCGTCTGTTTTTCCTGCCTTTGCTTTGGCTTTGCCTGTGTGCCTCAATAACCTTTTGTTTTTCAAAAAAAAAAAAACGCATTAGTCAAACCTCAAAGGGTGTTTGTACAATTAGCCATTATTATTATTATTATACATATCTATTATAATAATTTATTAATGATTAAACAAGCGTATTTTAGAAAAATAAAATGAGTAATAGATGGGCCCCATGAAAACAAGGAAACCAAAACCTAGAAAACATCTATACGGGTGCCAGTTTGAAAGCATTAAAACGAAACCTTAATCAATTTTTTTTTGGTGTTTTCAGTATTTTTCAAAAAATATTTCTCAAAAATGTTACCAAACAAGTTCTCATTATTGGAATGTAAAAATGTTTTTTTTTCTGAGACAACACCGAACAAAACCTTAACCCACTTGAATTTTATACTCATGCAAAGTTGGAAAGTTATAGCTACAAAAAAAAAAAAAAAAAACTGGATTTTTTTTTTGAAATAATAAATTTTGGATTTTTTTTAAAGAATAAAATTTGGATTTTAGATTGTGGATTATGTACAATATTTCAATTAATTAAAAAACAATAATAAAGAGAAGATATATGGTAGTATATGTACCTTATCATTAGAGATGATCGCCTTAAAATTTGGACATTGCAATATCTTCATTTCTTTCAATAATGGAAATTGAGCATCCCTCCTTTCTTCTTCTCTTAACTCTTCCATGAATACCGCCTCTTCCAAGAGAGGGCAATCAATTATCTCAAGATATTGGAGTTGCACAAAGCTATTAA
The DNA here is from genome assembly GCA_033220585.1 of Dipteronia sinensis. NCBI lineage: Eukaryota > Viridiplantae > Streptophyta > Magnoliopsida > Sapindales > Sapindaceae > Dipteronia > Dipteronia sinensis. The sequence continues at coordinate 3,546,483 of CM065642.1, forward strand.
CCATAGAAAATGAAAATAGCTCTTTCAAATTATTACAGCTATCTACGACCAATCGATTTAAATTTTGAAAGGAAGAAGACATCAATGGAAGTTGGTTGTGCCAAATCTTTTTAGCATTAATGTCTGAAATTTCTAAGGTCTCCAAGTTCGGGAACACGACCTGCAAATATAGTTGTTTCAATCTTATTTGTTTGATAGAGACATTTAATAGAATATAATTAAAATTTTCAACCTATCTAAACTTAGGATCAACAACCTTAAAAATAAAATATAATTAAATCAATACTAGATAGTATATGTAATAGATAATCTTTTAAAATAATGAAAATAAATTGTATAAATTCCACTATCAAGTTTGGCTCATCGATAAATTCCACTACCTAATCGCCG